>JAJOZX010006388.1:175000-273863 GCA_023014485.1 Bathynomus jamesi
GGCCTCTCTTTGACTCCGATTTCCTATGTGTAGAATTATCTGGATTCGTTCTTCCTTGCTCACAGACATTATGGCCTGTAGAAAGAGAAAAATGTGAATTATGGTTTTTAGAAATAGAAAAATATGAATTTCTCCTATGATGCCGGACTTATGGGACACCCTGTATATATATATATATATATATATATATATATATATATATATATATATATATATATATATATATATATATATATATTGTTTTGCTGTTGTGGCGGTTACACGTGTTTCGATCGAAGTCCGAATAAAAGCGTATTACAGTAAAAATCCTGCAGTTAATCAGTTTTAAACGGTGCCGATATTGTGAGTTAATTGATAGTGCATAGCGGTATTTCTTTTTAAAAAAGTAAAAATCGCGGCGTATACCAAAAAAGTAATAAAATCAAAGTGAATTAATATATACAGCATTTGTTTTTTTCCGAGTCTCTTTGTGAGGAAAGTTTTGTTTTTGAAGTGCCCGCAAATATCCCCCCATTATCCCCCGCAGCCACAGTCGAGAGGACCAATCAGTGAGAAGTATACAGCGTGCCACATCCCCTACCCTGGAGTAACGGAAAATTCTTTCCCTCACACAGCTTGAGTCATCCCCCACCCAATACCTCCCATAATACCCCCTTTTTGAGTCACTTCACCAACATGGAAATTAATGCATACCTGCAACTCTGTGGTATCTGTAAAGCTGCAACAACGATGAACAGAGGCGATGAGGTGCGATTTTTGTCAGCTACTTTTTGATTTTAAATGCCTAGAATGGGGAGATGAAAAAATCTCCCTTATAACGAACGCAAAGCAGTTTAATGGATAAAATTTTTTGCGAGAACTGCTTGACCGAATTAAACTCTTTTACGGTATTTAAAGCAGAAAGAGACTACGAGAAGAGAATGAAAGAGGAAAGTGGAAACAAAGAACAGTGGAAAACGGAAGAAACGGAGAAAGGCGAAATAGAAAAATTCAAATACCGTCACAAAAGGCCGAAAACACACAGGCGACAAAGAGTGTAAAGACAACACACAGCATAAGGGCAACGAAGGACACAAACACAACTAGCACAAATAGCACAATAGCACAAATAGGACAAGACAAGAGGGCAGTCAAGTAAACGAAGTAAAACTGTCCCCCAATAAGGAGCAAAAAACAAAAGCCAAGAGTAAATATGGGGAAGGAATTATATGCAGGTATTATATAAAAGATAATTGCAGATTTAAAAGAGGACAATGTATATATGAACATCCCCCAATATGCAATTTCTTCTATAATAATGGTCATTGTAAATTTGGAGACGGATGTAAATTCTACCACCCGGACATTTGCAGAACTTACGCAAAATATGGAACCTGCAAATTCGGGAATAAATGCTACTATCAACATCTCCCGACGGACTCAACGAACAAAGGAAAAAGTTTAAATGACAATAGAATAAACAATAGGAAAGGAATAACAATAGGAACAACAATAGGAACACAATAAGCGAACAAGAAAATTTTTTCAACATCTCAGACACCTTACGAATGCTAAATGTCATCCACATGCAGTTGACACAGCTGGAAACCCCCGAGCCAAATCGCTACCGGGCAAGAAGCTACCAATACAAGTAGGAGGAAACGGATCTCTTTCGGAGGATCATAGAGCAACGAATCAAGCGATATCGAAGGAAAACGAACTTGAAATGCACAAGGGGCAACGAAAAACAGAGAACATAAAAATTGTCCTGGCTAATATTCAAGGAATAAGACCAAACCAATCACTCAATAAGGTTTCGTACCTGAAAGGATTTATGGACGAAACAAGGGCGGACATCGCATGCCTCACAGAAACTCATCTTAAAGATTGCCAAGGAAATTGTGAAAACTGCGAACATTGTATTGATAAGAAAGAGATAAATATAGAGGGCTTCAACTTACTAAGAGCGGATAGAACGACGAGACGGAAAGGTGGCTGTGCTATATATGTACAGGAAGGTCATATGACAGAGACGATAATAAGTAAATCAAACAGCTATGTGGAACTCCTAGCAGTGAAAATAGAAAAAATAAACTTGATAGTAATAGTCATCTATAGACCTCCAAGCACCCCAACCGAAAAATTCTCGGAGGCCATTGATGACATTAGAAAGCTAATAAAGGCCATAAACCCTCCATCCCCCAATATAATGATCTGCGGAGACTTTAACTTCCCATTTATAAAATACAAAAAGGTGAATAGGAATATATATATTCACCAGGACAAGGGGGGCACAAGAGAAGATCAGGAACAAGCAAAAATGTTGATGGCTCTCACAAACGAGTTTATGCTGACACAGGAGATAACAGAAAATACCAGAAAAAATAACTGCCTGGATCTGGTATTCACGAATAACACGAACTTGATTGCTGATATAAAAATAACCCCAACCATTATCTCAGACCACAACTTAATCGAGATATCAACAAATATGACGGCAGCATTAGAAAAACACACACATATTGTGGAAAGAAGTAAATTCGGGGCCTTTAACTTAAACTCGAAGACTATAAATTGGGAAGCAATCAGATCGCACATGGCCCAAATAGAATGGAGAACAATTTTCGAGAATAAAACAACTGAAGAAATGCTAACAACCTTGGAGGAAAAAACGCTGAGAATTTTAGAAAAATATGCTCCGAAATCACAGCCAAAAGGAAAGAGGAGCTGGCTAGAAAGGCAAAAGAGAAGACTATTCCGCAAAAGAAAGAGAGTGGAGGCGAAGTTAGGAAACTGCGGAGATAATGACAGGAAAGCAATAAAAGAAAAACTGGAGGGTATCGATAGGGAAATACAAGCCCTGATTAAGGACCATACAGAGAGGGAAGAGGAAAAGGCGGTAGAAGCAATAAAGGAAAATCCAAAATACTTCTATAGCTATGCAAAAAGGAAAACAAAAACGCGCGCCGCTATTGGGCCCTTAAGGACGGGAAATAATGAACTAACCGACGATCCAAAAGAAATATCTGATACATTGAGAGCTCAATATGAATCAGTTTTCAGTACCCCAAAAAGTGACAAAGCGATACCTGACATAAATGCATTCTTTGAAGAGGAATTGCAAGGAGAGTATATAACAGACTTTGAGTTTACACCAGAAGATGTAGCGAGAGCTATAGGACAAATGAAACTACATTCAGCTGCAGGTCCGGACAATTGGAACGCATTATTGATTAAAAACTGTAAAAATGAAATAGCTACACCTTTATACTGGATATGGAGAAGATCCCTAGACACTGGGGAAATACCGAGCATCTTGAAAAGAGCAAACATTGTCCCTATATATAAAGGAGGGGACAGATCTCAAGCAAAGAACTATAGACCAGTGTCATTGACGTCCCACCTCACCAAAGTATTTGAAAGAATAGTTAGAGAGAAAATTTATGATTTCCTGGAGACACGGGAAAGATTCAACGAAAATCAGCATGGATTCCGATCAGGTAGATCATGCCTATCACAACTAATAGAGCACTACAACAATATCCTAGATGCATTGGAAGGCAATGACAACTACGATGTTATATACACAGATTTTGCTAAAGCTTTCGATAAATGTGACCATGGTATAATAGCACATAAAATTAAAGATGGGAATAACAGGCAAAGTGGGAAAATGGATCTACAACTTCCTTAGTGATCGTCTGCAGGTCGTCAAAATTCAAGGTATATCATCATCAGAATCGGAAGTACGCAGCTCAGTACCACAAGGGACAGTACTGGCCCCACTCCTGTTCATTATCATGCTAACAGACATAGACAGCGGAGTAAACAGCAATAGTATAGTAACATCCTTTGCAGACGATACAAAGATCAGCAGAAAAATCAGCGATGTACATGACGTGGAGGCCTTGCAGAGGGACACGAACAAAATATACAAATGGTCAGAAGACAACAACATGTCATTCAACGCCGAGAAATTTCAGCTCTTGAGATATGGTAGAAAAGAAGAACTTAAACAGACTGCATATTATGCTCCAGATAGACAGGAAATTCAGAGAAGCATGAAAGCGATTGATCTCGGGATAATAATGACAGATGATGCGAAATTCGAAACACAAAATCAGATAGCGATAAATAAAGCAAAAAGAGTCGCCGGACAGGTTCTAAGAACGTTCAAGAGAAGGGACAGGACAGTAATGATTCCCCTGCTAAAAACACTGATTATACCAAAACTTGAATACTGCTCAGTTTTGACGTCCCCATATAAAAAGGAAGAAACTAATAAACTAGAAGAAACGCAAAGGCATTTCACAGCCAAGATTGATGGCTGCAAAGAACTCAACTACTGGGAAAGACTACGTAAACTAAATCTGTATTCACTGGAAAGAAGAAGAGAGAGGTACATCATAATCTACATATGGAAAATGATCGAAAAACTGGTACCAAACCTAAAACTAAACCCAATTACCATTCAAACAACACTGGAAAATAGGAAAGGCAGAATGTGTAGTGTTCCCAAATTAAAGGCCCGACAAGGGACCTCCTCAACCCTGAAGGAAAATAGCTTGTTTGACAGGGGACCAAGACTTTTCAACCAGCTTCCTAAGGACTTTTCAACCAGCTTCCTAAGGACCTCAGAAACGTAACGGGGGTCAAAGTGGAAGTCTTCAAGAAAAGACTGGATGCCTGGCTCAGGACAGTACCAGATGAGCCGGGCGTGCCTGGCTATGTATGGTGGAGAGCGCAAGAAAGCAACTCGCTCCTCCACCAGGTCAGACCTAGAGGCGGGGCCACCAGCTTGACCTCCGTGTGAAGAGAGACCAACGCACGAAACAACATAAGGTTCATAAGGACACACACACACACACACACACACACACACAATGTATATACACACATATATATATACATACCTTACAACCTTACAAAGGTTCCGCGCGATAACTTCTCATTTCGCGAAGGTCAAGCTTGTCGCCCCTCCTCTCGAGTTGGCCTGGTGAAGTAGTGAGTTGGATTCTTGCGCTCTCCACCTCACATAGCCAGGTACGCCCGGCTCATCGGGGATTGTTCTGAGCCAGGCTTCTAGTCTTCTTTTGAAGATTTCCACTGCAACTCCTTTCGTGTTTCTTAGGTCTTTGGGCAACTGATTAAACAGTTTTGGGCCTCTCACTACAAACTATTTTCTTTCAGGGTTAAGGATGTTCCCTGTCTCGCCTTCAATTTGGGAATACGACACAGTCTACCGCTTCTACTTTCCACCGTTGTTTGGGGAGTTATGGGATTCAGAGTAAGATTAGGGACTAGTTTCTCCATTATTTTCCAAGTGTAAATAATGGTGTATCTCTCTCTTCTCCTTTCCAGTGAATGTAGGTCTAGTTCTCGTAACCTTTCCCAGTAATTTAGTTCTTTGCACTCATTGATCTTGGCTGTGAAGCTTCTTTGGATCCCCTCCAGCTGTCTAATGTCTTCTTTTTTATATGGGGATGTTAGGACCGAGCAGTATTCCAATTTGGGTATTATCAGGGTTTTCAATAGAGGAATCATTACATTCCTATCCCTTCGTTTAAAGGTTCTCAATATCTGACCCGTTATTCTCTTTGCTGTGTTTACTGCTATCTTATTTTGTGTTTCAAATTTCGCATCATCTGTCATTACAACCCCTAAATCTTTTGCTCTGGAATTCTCTGAATTTCCTGTCCATTTGGGGTATAATATTCCTTGGACTTTAGGTCTTCTCTTTTTCCGTACCGTAATAGCTGAAATTTCTCGGTGTTAAACTTCATATTGTTGTCTTCAGTCCACTTGTAGATTTTGTTTATGTCGGTTTGTAGAGATCTTATGTCTTCTGGGTTTCTTATTTTTCTACTGATCTTTGCGTCATCCGCAAAGGATGTTACTGTGCTGTCTCTGGTAACGTCCTCATCTATGTCAGTTAGCATGATTATGAAGAGTAGTGGAGCTAATACTGTTCCTTGTGGTGCCGAGATGAGGACCTCTGATTCTGATGAAGATACTCCTTGTACTGTAACGACTTGCTTCCGCTCACTAAGGAAATTATATATCCATTTCCCTACTTTTCCTGTTATTCCCATATATTTCAGTTCATGTATTATGATTCCGTGGTCACACTTGTCGAACGCTTTAGCAGTCTGTGTATAGTACATCATAGTTTTCATTACTTTCAAGTGAATCAATAATGTTGTTGTAGTGTTCCATTAGTTGTGATAGGCATGATCTGCCTGATCGAAACCCGTGTTGGTTATCATTGAATTTTTTCTGAGTTTCCAAAAAGTCATAGATTTTCTGTCTAACTATTCTTTCAAATATTTTAGTGAGATGAGATGTAAGCGACACTGGCCTATAGTTTTTGGCCTCGGATCGATCTCCTCCTTTATATATTGGGACTATGTTCGCGCTCTTCAGGATGCCCGGTATTTCTCCCGTGTCTAATGATCGTCTCCATATCCAGTATAGGGGCTCAGCGATTGCATTCTTGCAGTTTTTGATCAATGTGGCATTCCATTTATCCGGTCCTGCCGCTGAGTGTGTTTTTAGTTTCCCTATGGGTTGTGTAATATCATCCGTCGTAAAGTCGAAATCCGTTATACTTTCCCCTTGTGGTTCTTCTTCAAAGAACGCGTTTCTATCGCATATCAATTTGTCAGTTTTTGGGATACTGAAAGATGATTCATACTGAGCTTTTAATATTTCAGATACTTCTGTTAGATCATCAGATAAATCCCTGTTATCATTTTTTAAAGGTCCGATAGTCGCTTGGTTTTTCGACTTTCTTTTTGCGAAGTTATAGAAGTACTTTGAGTTAGCCTTTATCGCTTCTATAGCGTCATCTTCTTTTTCTGTATGCTTCTCTATTTGTTCCTGTATGACGACATCGATACTTTGTAGTTTATCATTTAATATTTTTCTGATGTTGTTATCTTTACAATTACTTAATTTTGCAGTCACTCTTTTTCTCTTTCGGAACAATGCCCTCTTTTGTCTTTCGAACCTGCTTCTCTTTCCTCTTTGTTGTATCTTTGGGACATGTTTTTCCACAATTTCTAGCGTCTTCTCCTCTAACGTCATTAGCATCTCTTCCGTTGTTTTGGCCTCGAAAATGGTTTTCCAATCTATTACTTCCATGCTGGATGTCACATCTTCCCAGTTTATAGCTTTGGAGTGAAAATTAAAAATTTCGAATTTGCTTCTTTCTGTTGTGCGTGTTCTTTCCTTTCCTGTTGCCTTTATATTAGTTGTTATTTCAATGATATTGTGGTCTGACATCATAGTTGGGGATATTTCTACATTATCAATTAGATTACTGTTGTTTGTGAATACCAAATCTAGGCAGTTGTTTTTTCTTGTGTTTTCTGTTATTTCTTGCGTTAACATAAATTCATCAGCTAAAGCTAGTAGCATTTTTACCTGCTCCTGGTCTTCTCGTGTGCCCCCCTTGTCCTGGTGTATACATATATTTTTTCCTATCCTTTTATATTTCATGAATGGGAAATTAAAATCACCACAGAGAAAAATATTTGGGGTTGGAGAGTGTAGATCTTTTACTAAGTTTCTTACCTCTGTAATGGAATCTGAAAATTTTGAGGTTGGTGTGTTTGGGGGTCTGTACATTACAATTAGTACCATATTTATGTTTTCAATTTTTGCTGCTACACATTCTACGTAGTTGTTTGAGGTACGTATAGCCATTTCTGCTATGTGCCTTTCGCGTGTGTAAATAGCACATCCTCCTTTACGTCTCGCTGTTCTGTCGGCTCGGAGGATGTTATAGTTGTCAATTTGTATTTCTTTTTTGTCAATACAGGACTCACAATTTTCACAATTCGCCTGGCAGTCCTTTAGATGAGTTTCCGTGAGGCATGCAAAGTCTGCTCCGGCTTCTTGCATGAGTCCTTTCAGGTATGCAACTTTGTTCGTGGACTGGTTTGATTTAAGGCCCTGTATGTTTGCTAGGATTATTTTTATTTTTTCTCTTTCTTTTTCGCATACAGGTGGTTCCGCTTTGTTTTCCGATGGGGGTGCCGGTTTCGTTGCCTTGTGGTCCTCCGAGAATTTACCTCTTTTTATCTTTGTCGGTACCTGTTGTCCCGATAACGCATGAAGTGTCTTTGTTCGTACCTTCTGTCCGGTCTCGGATTTCTACATTTATATTTGTCAGCTGGTTTTGTAATTGCTGGAGAGTATTTAGCAGCTGAAATGTGTTGGCTGCGTCTAAAAAATTGCCACTCTTCTTTGATGTTCGTTTTTTCTGTTCCCTCGTTGCGTTCTTTTGAGCGTGGTGGTATCGGCATTTTTTTTCGTATTTGCAACTCCCATATCTTTCATAAGATATATGCATATATATATATATATATATATATATATATATATATATTAGCGAGTGGCGTTCGTAGCGAGTGGCGTTCCTCAGGGTTCTGTATTGGGCCCCTTGCTTTTTCTTATATATTTTAACGATTTAGATGTCGGCCTAGTCAGTACAGTTTCAAAGTTTGCGGATGACACGAAGCTGGGTGGTAGGGCGATTAATGACGAAGATAGAGGTAAAATCCAGGAAGATTTGAATAAAATCGTTGATTGGTCAGTCACATGGCAAATGAGATTTAACGTTAATAAGTGCAAAATTTTGCATATAGGTATGCGTAACTGTAATTTTGCGTATAGTATGTCAGGGAAAGATTTAAGAAGCGTAGAGCAGGAAAAAGATTTAGGAGTTATAGTCACTGGTGATTTAAAAGTAGCGAAACAAAGTACAGCAACAATCAATAAAGCGAACAAAGTGTTAGGTTTTATAGCTCTTAATTTTGAGTACAAACGCGCGATATTATAGTTCCTCTTTATAAATCATTAGTCAGATCCCGTTTGGAGTATGCAATCTAATTTTGGAATCCGCATATGCGAAAAGATAAAAACAAACTCGAAAGAGTTCAAAGACGAGCAACTAAGATGATTCCGTCGCTTAGGTCAAAGTCGTACGAGGATAGGCTTAATGAGTTACAATTGACTACACTCGAGACTAGGAGGCTAAGGGGTGATCTAATCCAGGTTTTCAAAATTAGGAATGGGTTCGATAACGTAGATAGAGATAGCTTTTTCGAAATATCTCAATATACAGTAATAGGACTAGAAATAAAGGGTGTAAGTTGACAAATAGAAGGTTCGAGACAGCAGTTGCCAAAAACTTTTTGACGCATAGAACAGTAAATAGCTGGAATAGTTTGCCGGTAGAAGTAATTAGTAGCACGTCTATAAACATGTTTAAAAATTGATTAGACGCATATGTTGATAGATTGGGTATAGTTTAAGGTAGTAAAATTAAGGCTTTGTGGTTCGGAACCCACGTAAAATTGTAGGTCCCCTCCACCCCCAAGGAAGACATGCACAATACACAATTACGAACACAGTTAGGTAGACCAGCTATGAGTGGATCCTAGTGTCTTTGTTGGTCTGAAACATTATAACATTATGTATATGGTGTATATATATATATATATATACACACACACACATATATATATATATATATATATATATATATATATATATATACACACATGTGTGTATATACACCATATATATATATGTGTATATATACACACACATCATATATATACATATATATATATACACATGTATACATACACCATATATATATATGTAAAAATGAACAATGAATAATCCCTTCATTCATATAATTCTGATGATACTTCGTAATATTTATATAAACCGTATATTCTTATTCATTTATTCATTTTTACATATCAGGTCGAAAATCGTATGACACGAGTTTGGATAAAATTTTGATGTGCTTTCTATTTTATAATTGGTGAATTATTTCCTTGTAAACTACTTAATTATTTTGTATAAAACCCAAAACCGTACAACGCTGACACAAGTTTGGATACATTTTTGATTTGCTTTCTATTTTATAATTGGTTAACTATTTCTGTTTAAACAACTTAATCATTTTCGTATACTTAACTTATTAATGTAATGTCGTTCATTTTTTTGTATACATTCTCTCTTCGTTGTAAAAGATGAATTCAAGTCTTGCTTAACGTTTAGTTTTAATCTTAAGCCTTCAGTTTTCGCCATGTGCCTGTATGTTTGTAATTCATGATGGGAAGGCATATTTCAATTCTATTTTTAGTTAACTCGGCAGATCATGATGACATCAGAGCTGTCAATATACAGTTTAAATAAAATATGGATTCCTCTTGCTTAGCAGTTTACACATTGCTTAAGCAAAATTATTTGTTTTGTCTTTAAATGTTTTGTAAAGTAAATCAGCCTATTGAGAATAATAATAATAAAAAAACAAAAAAACAGCATTAAATAATAATGAAGTCAGTAGGAAGTTTAGTATAAAAGCCCATAAAATTTCTCCACTGTTCATTCTGACTAGACTTAGAGGCTGAGCGTTACCTGTAACATTTTAGCAATAAAATATAGTAAGAAATATCTTTGTCTTCTCCTTCGAGCTTTGCTCTCTTCAGAGAACTTAGCCTTAAATAGAGAAAAAAATAATTTCCCGATACGTTATAAGAAGAATCAAGGAACTGAGAGAGAGTTTAGTCTTAAATAAAGAGAAAAAATTTATCGATACGTTGTAAGAAGAAATCGGAGAGTAGTATAGAAGAAAACTACTGCGATTCCTTATACCGTATCAGCTACTCCAGAGTAACAAATCCGTTGCTGCAACCTAACCAGAACCCCCGTCAACTTCGAACCGACCAAAGCCATAGACGGAGGGTTAACATATACACACACACACACACACCATATATATATATATATATATATATATATATATATATATATATATATATATATATATATATACAGATATAATATATATATAATATATATATATATATATATATATATATATATATATATATATATATATTACACACTCCATATATATATTTATACATATATACACACACAAACACACCATAATATACACACACACACACACATACAATACACACAATATATATATATATATACACACCACATATATATATATATATATATATATATATATATATATATATATATATATATACATATATATATATATATATATATATATATATGCGTATTATATATATACACCACATACACACACACACACATATATATACATATATATATATATATACACACACCATATATTGCATAACTTGGTTAGAAATACGCAGCACGGTTTTAGGCGAAACAAATCTTGCTAAACTAATCTTTTAGAATTTTTTCAAAGCGTAGTTGAAGTTTACGATAGTCATCGGGCGGGTGATGTAGTGTATTTAGATTTTCAAAAAGCGTTTGACACCGTACCGCACAAAAGACTCATTGAAAAAACTAAGGCTCATTGAATCAGGGGTGTAGTGATAAATTAGATGGAAGAGTGGTTGCGAGGTAGGAAACAGAGGGTGGTCATTGATGGAGCGGAGTCTTGTTGGGGTAATGTAGCGAGCGGCGTTCCTCAGGGTTCTGTATTGGGCCCCTTGCTTTTTCTTATATATATTAACGATTTAGATGTAGTGTAGACCTAGTCAGTACAGTTTCAAAGTTTGCGGATGACACGAAGTTGGGTAGTACGGCGATTAATGAAGAAGATAGAGGTAAAATCCAGGAAGATCTGAATAAAATCGTCGATTGGTCAGTAGGGTGTGTCAATTTTGTCAACTTTTTTCAAATCAATTTTGGTAGTGAAAATATAGTCTTTTCATGTCAAATCTTGAAATTGGCCATCCAAAATGAAATAAAATAACCCTTACCTACATCAATTTTACCTTAAAGTTTCAGAAATTGACTCTTTTACTAAATAATAGGACATAAATTGATTAACTATTCATCTGTCACAGAATTATCCCACTGATCGCATATGGAGTGTTTTCAAGGTCATATAGTTGTTGTACAATGTACAAGTCACAACATGAATAGAACTGTCCCTCACTCTCAGTCCTCAGTTGCCTCTTAGATGTCATAGACGGTAGTTTGCTGTTATTGCTCTTGTACCTACTTCATAGTTATTCTACTAGACGAATACTACAATTTAACTGTAAGTATGGATTATTGATTATTACAATTATTTATTATTATCATATTCTTCTGTCTAATTATGTTGTAATCCCATGAAATATTTTTTTATTGAATTTTAGAACGTCGAATGACTAAACTTTGAAACATCGTAATTGATATAAAATACTTAAATGTTTTTCTTTCTTTTCAGATATTCCTAAGATGCCAAAATTGAAGACAAGAGGTCAGTCGTCATGCCACTTGAGCCTGTTAGTCGGTACAGGCAAGGAGCTTCCCGTATCAGAACTACCAACAGTGCGAGACATGCTGAGACTAGGGTTACTCCTTCGTGAACAAAATACAAAGGATAGAAGGAAGTACACAGAGAAAGAGCTCATACGAGACATGATTCCCCCTCTTCTGCATCAGTGGAAAAAAGCTAATGTGTTATTCAAACCATCTGTACTCAATCAGTATATAACTATTGAGCTAAAATTAACAAAGCTGTGGCACAAAGCAGTTGAGACATCACTTGGTAAAGGAAAACTTGCTAAGAAAAATAAATTTCTGCACACACTTGATATTCTTCTTGACATTTTTAACTGCCAGTGTCCCATAGGGTTGTGTTCTGAAGCCAATTGTTCTCCCTCATGCAGAAGAAAACCTCACCCTCACATTGATTGTCGCTGTCCTCGTGAGAAGAAGATCCCTGTTTTGGAGCTGGCTTTCATAAAGGCGCAGAGAAAAAAGGCAGGAGGCCAAGGAAGTATGCAGATTGGTTCGGCGGATTATTCAGAAACCAAAACACAGATTGTTATTGCTAAGAAACAAGAGAAAATCCGAGAGAGGGAAGAAAGGAAGAAAAAGAAGAGTGAAGAAGCCACCCAAAGAGATGAAGAGCTCTATCAAGAGGTTTCTCACTTCTTTGAAAGCTCTTCAGATGAAGAGAAAGAGGCAACATCAGATGATAGCTCCAAAATGTTATCTGAACCTTCGCCGAAGAGAATGAAATACAACACTAAAGACATCTTAAATATTGCCCTTGCCAGTATTCGCCACCATACGGGGCTACGAGAGACTGCAGAAATTGCCACTGCCGCTTGGATAGATGCAGGCCTCATCAGCCAAGAGGATACATCCTTAGTGAAAGATCATAATAAGATAAGAAGCGCACAAGAAAAAATAATGAAGGAAATATCTGATCAGCATGAAAAAGATTTGAAGGAGGAAGGTCTCTCGTGCCTTTTGTTTGATGGAAGAAGAGATGACACAAAAGTTCTCCTAGAGGTAGAGGGAATGGACAGAAAGTTTCCCGGTCTCATCAAAGAAGAACACTACTCTGTGTGTTCCGAACCTGGTGGCCACTATTTGTTTCACTTTGTTCCTGAAGCAGAAGTAGAAGGCAAGAAACATGCAGAGGCAATTGCTGATCAAATAATATGTTGGCTTCAAGAAAGAAGACTTGACAGTTCACTGCAGGCCGTTGGTGGAGACTCAACTGCAGTGAACACTGGATGGCAGTGCGGTGTTATGACGCATTTAGGGAAAAAACTTGGAAGAATGCTTGTTTGGAGTGTATGTGATTTGCACACAGGGGAACTACCTCTTCGTCGTCTCATCCAGGAACTTGATGGTCCTACAAAGAGCAACAACAAGTGGTCAGGCCCCCTTGGCAACATGCTAGATGAAGCAACGGAATTAGAAATAAATACAAAATTTCCAAAGGTCGAAGTAGGCCCTCCCCTTCCAGTGTTGTCTGAAGAAGTTATCAAAGACCTCAGCACGGATCACTCTTACGCTTATCGTATTGTTCAAGCAATCAGATCAGGAGAGTTGCCTCAAAATCTGGCTCTCTTGGAGATTGGACCCGTAAGTCACAGTCGTTGGTTAACTACAGTGATTCGTTTCTGCAGGATTTGGGTTTCCAAACATGCACTGAAGGGCAAAATGCTACAGAATTTGATGTTGATTGTTGAATTTATTATTGGGTTTTATCTTCCTCACTGGTTCAATGTAAAACTTAATCCAATGTGGATGGAGGTGCCCAACCACATCTTGTTTCAATTACAGCTACTGAGAACCCAAAGGAAAGTAGTGGTGGACATCGTGTTACCTGTGGTGAGAAGGTCCGCTTGGTATGCTAGGCCAGAGGCAGTTTTGCAAGCAATACTCTGCAGCCAATGTACCAAAGAGCGAACTGAGGCTGTGGAAATCATTCTAAAGCTTAGAGGAACATCACTAGATGATGACCAGCTGGGAGACTGCTCTGTTCAGACAAGGAAGGTACCTCCGATAAACGTCAATGCCACGAAATTGTCAGAATTAGTTAACTTGAGTTCGGAAGTTTTGGAGCCACCACTGACAACGTGTATAACAAACAAAGATTTAACACAACTTAAAGAGGCCCCAATGCAAGTGCCAAAGTGGCCTTCTCACACTCAAAGTGTGGAGAGATGTGTGAAAATAGTCACAGAAGCAGCTAGTCAAGTTTACAGTCACGAGAGGCGAGAAGGCTACATCAAAGCGCAAGTAGCAAGCCGAATGCTGATGTCAAGGAACCGCAGCAAAAAGGACATAACTGCATTGGTTACTTTCAAATAAAGACTCTGAATGATATCTTATTGCCACTTTAAATGTTGATAGGATGTTTGCGCACATTTGTTATTTTGTTACGAATTTACGGAAAAATGGAATTTTTGAATTAAAATTGATGTAGGTAGGAGTTATTTTTTATTGTTTTTGAAGCAAGGATATTACTTTGTATGCCAAATGATTACATTAAATTGCTACCAAATCACATGATTTTCAATTTAGTCATTTCACCCCCAAAATTGACACACCCTATTGGTCAGTCACATGGCAAATGAGATTTAACGTCGATAAGTGCAAAATTTTACATATAGGTTCGCGTAACGGTAATTTTGCGTATAGTATGTCAGGGAAAGAGTTGATAAGCGTAGAGCAGGAAAAAGATTTAGGAGTTATAGTCACTGGTGATTTAAAAGTAGCGAAACAAAGTGCAGCAGCAGTCAATAAAGCGAACAAAGTGTTAGGTTTTATATCTCGGAATTTTGAGTACAAATTGCGCGATATTATTGTTCCTCTTTATAAATCATTAGTTAGACCTCATTTACAGTACGCGATCCAATTTTACGCCACGGGGTGGAACATCGCCCATGTAAATCACTGTCAACTCAAGAAGCTCCCTATAATCTGCTCGTGGTTGGATTTTGTCGAGATGATGTTTGCAGATGGTGACAATCGCTTCTTTCTCTGGTATATCGACATCTACGATATTTAAACGCTCCTTATCTATCGCCGCCCAGGACTTCTTGAAGCGCTGGAATAATATAATATCGGGTCCAGTGGTGGTACCTCAACACTTATCGAAGACGGATGATATTACAATTTCATTGATATGGTGGCGGAAAGGTAGTCCTAATAGTTGTCTTTCAAGCTTGTTTTTAAGGATTATACAAGCTCCATTCTTGATACCAGTGTAGCTAGCAGTTGTATCGAAACACATGGTCTGCACACGACCGCGCAAATCCCAATCATCTAAGCATTCTATGACAGCTGTTGCAATTTGTTCACCTGTTCCGGAAACTAGCCTAGGCACTGCCAGAATCTTAGACATTCCGCCCCCAGAAACAATAACAGGTAGTCTTTCTGTAGTATCATTTCCTGTGAGATCTGGAACTAATTTACCATCCCAGTGAACAGTAAAAGGAATGTCAACATTAAAGGAGTGCTTAATATCGTCAGCAATCTTTTCGCGAATTTCAATCCTTCTTCTACGTATTGTACTTCTGCTGAGAACGATATCGTCAACATCATGTCCAAGAGAAGTAGCAGCAGCTCACAGTACGACAACAGTATTGCGATCACTCATTTTTGTTCGGTCCAATGCCATAGACAAGTCAGGTGATACGATGTGTTTAACTCTACTGGACCGTCTCTGTTTATGCAAAGGTTGAGGGATATATGACGTACTCGGTTCTTCTTCGCTGCTGCTGCTGCTACTACTATAAGCAACAGCTACGCCCATTTTCTTTCGGTTTGCCTCTGCTTCTGCTAACCTTTCATTTTCTTCTTCTCTCTGACGTTTCAGGAAATCTTGACGTGCTAGCTTTTCGTCCACATTGCCCATGTAGCCTCTCCTTCCTTTCTCTCGCTGGGCATGTAGGAATGATTTATCTTCATCTTCTGACATCATCTGCAAAGCATTTGCATGGGCAATATCGAAAAGATCATCTAAAAATTTTTGAAAAGAAGTTTCTTTTTCTATTTGAGTCTTTGTACGCTTAGATTTTTATTTCTGAAGTGCTCTGAAACTATCGTACAGTGCATTGTATTCAGCTATAGTAGGTATTCTGGCCATTTCCCAAAATTTTAGGACCTCACAAAACACAAGTTTGGATGCCTCCTTCAAGGTCTTCTTATTCTTTGTTGGCTTGAAAATACTACGTAGCACATCTCCATTGGAAGGAAGTTTCCTTCCGCCAATCGAATCAATTGGCTGACCAAGTAGCCATATTTCTGTTCTATTTCTTGTTATTGATGAGCTCGACATAATAAACAATTATTTAACAGTAATCTTAGATGAATGAAAGAGTGGTAACCACACAATGAAGGACACAATGGCACAACAACCTCGTTTGCAGTCTAAAATCGAACTGAGTCAAGTCTACCGCGTGATAACACCCTCACCCCCAACTCCACTCCCAACCCACCCCCAACACCTACACGATGGATCAGTATGACCGTATTACTGAACTGATTAGGCCTGAGTCTCCAGTATAGCGTGGGAAAGTAATGAAACTGCAATTGTAGGCAACCTGCAACCTCAAGCGTAAATTAAGTTCTTTACTAATTATGACAATAATTTTGGGTAGGGTGGCGGCACCCCTCATAATATATCAAATTAGCTAAAATTTCTGTGATGGCCTTTCCTTAACAGTATTAAAGGGTAATATTAAAGGGTAAGACATTATAATTTCAAAAAAACATTTTTTTGGGATCAGTTTAATATATATATATATATATATGATGAATAAAACCACGAAGGAAAGGAAACACAAAATGGTGCTCAAGCGTTCCTGAGGATGTCATTAGACGAAAGCGCTTGAGCACCATTTTGTGTTTCCTTTCCTTCGTGGTTTTATTCATCATAAATATTTTTCACGTGTTACTTTCGTGAAATAATTTTCATATATATATATACAGGGCGTCCCAAAAAAATGTATACACACTTTAACAGCTGATAGCTCAATTGATGTTTCTTTCTTTCCAAGTTAAACCCATTAGAATTAATAATGGCAGTCAGACTAAGCTTTGAACAAAGGAAATTCATTCTAAAATGCTACTGGAAGTGTGAAAACGCAGTTGAAGTGCAAAGACAGTTTAGGAGGGAGTTTCAAACAGATCCACCAACGCGACTTACCATCACTCGAATTAGAGATAAGTTTGAAGCCGATGGAACTGTTCAGAATGTCCACAAGAAGCGTTCCGGAAGACCACGGACATCGACAAGCCCCACAAAGCAAGAAAGAGTACTGGAAACGTATCACCAAAGTCCAAGAAAATCTGTGCGGCAAGCGAGTCGTGAGGTAGGAATTTCAGAATCGTCTGTCCAACGCATTTTGAAGCGCTGTCAATGGAAAAGTTACATTCCAAGATTAGTCCATGCTATTAATGAAGATGATCCGGACCGAAGAGTGGAGTATTGCGAGTGGTACTTGGCACGATGTGGATGCGGACCTCACACCACTAGACTTTTTTTTATGGGGATACTTAAAAGACAAAGTCTACGCTATAAAACCTGCAACAGTCGCTGAATTGAGAGCAGCCATTGAACGAGAATGCACACAAATACCAAACGAAATGTTTCGTGATGTTTGCGATTCCATTGCTTCGCGTTATCAGCAGTGCCTGGACCAGAACGGACGTCAGTTTGAAAACAGGCGTTGACAAAACAATTAAATAATGTCTGTAGATTCTATTACATTTTGAAAATGAAATGTATTTTAATAAACACTGCCTTTATAATTATTTAAAGTGTGTATACATTTTTTGGGACGCCCTGTATATACATATATATATATATATATATATATATATATATATATATATATACAGGGTGTCCCATAAGTCCGGCATCATAGGAGAAATTCATATTTTCTCTTTCTACAGGCCATAATGTCTGTGAGCAAGGAAGAACGAATCCAGATAATTCTACTCATAGGAAATCGGAGTCAAAGAGAGGCCGCTGCTGAATTTAACAGACTGCATCCAGACCGCGAGCCAATAACACATAGTTGTGTTAGCAGACTTGTTGCAAAGTTTAAGGAAACAGGATCCATAGAAGATAAACCACGCAGTGGACCTTCAAGGAGGTCCACTGACGATGATACAGCGACTGCTATCCTGGCTCATTTTAACAGAAGTCCCAATAAGTCTCTTCGGCGATTGTCCGCCGAGACAGGAGTGTCGAAATGTAGCATCCATCGCATTCTTCAGGCTCACAAATGGCATCCATATAAACTTAAGATCCTACAGAAATTAAGCGAAGACGATCCCGACCGGCGGATGGAATTTTGTGAATGGGCTACGGAACAATATGCTCGTAATGCCAATTTCCCGTCCACCATTCTGTTCAGTGACGAGGCTGTTTTTTTATGGAAATGGTGAGCTAAATCGACAGTATAACCGCTACTGGTCTCAAAACAACCCTCACTGGTATACCTCTTCAAAGGAACAAGGTGCATCTCGGGTGATGGTATGGTGTGGCATTTGGAAGGATCGCATCATAGGCCCCCTCTTTTTCGATGAACATGTCACTGGAGGCACCTACCTACGTATGCTCAAGGAAGAAGCATTTCCCAGTGTCTTGAGCGAAGAAGGAAATTTCCCAACATGGTTCCAGCAAGACGGCGCTCCTGCACATTACAGCACCCAAGTAAGGGAATACCTGTACCAACAATTCCCTGGTCATTGGATAGGACGTCGAGGGCCTGTGGAATGGCCAGCTAGAAGCCCGGATCTCACGCCATTAGATTTTTATCTCTGGGGCCACTTGAAAGCGCTGGTATACGCAGAGAAAATTAGCAGTGTTGAACATTTGCGGCAGCGCATTATTGGGGCATGTAACACCATTACTCCTGACATCATTCAACATCATTCACCGTGTGCTTGCTGACTGGGTATCAAGTCTGAATTTGTGTATTGAAAACAATGGTGGACATATTGAGCACGTTCTATAAATAAAAGCTTTTGTTTTGCCTTTTTTTATTATTTTTCCTATGATGCCTGACTTATGGGACATCCTGTATATATATATATATATTATATATATATAATTTATATAAATACATCACTGCAGTTGAAATTTTAATGTAAAACCGAAATCAACTTAATTCATATTTAATAACATACATAATGAGGACTTACACTTACTCGTATGTCCTCTAGTGCACAAAGAATGCATCTGTAACTGGCCGAGAATTTATTGGTATAATCGACGAACGTAATGGAAATATTGTCTGGAAAACTGCACGCACGGGTCCTTTCAGTACCAAAGCTCACCCTCATTGATCACAAGCGGCAATTCCCTTTCTTGCATGATTGATGTGGCAAAGATGCGGCAAAACGAAGGAGAACAGCTGGAATAGCAATGGGCTGATGAAGACGCAAAATATATTGGAAATGAGCTAAATAATGGATACGAGGAAGCATCTTCTATTCAAATCATGGAATGCGGCACGTATTTGCAATCAGTTCTGTGTAGAAATATTTCATCGTTATCTGGTTTTGTTTTTCATCTATGTAATAGTGTTCGTTGGGAGAGGGATCAATGCAACGGTTTTTATTTTATCATGTTGTTTTGCTATATGCTCATTGTTGGACGCGTTTCCGCTAAATTTCCTACTTTGTGAGTTATTGCCAACCAAACAACCATACACACACACACACACACACACACATATATATGCATGGAACAAAGGACTCTTCTAAGATATTAAATCCACTCTAGTCCGAATAAGTAATAGTAACTGGCAAATATTAAAGGTTTTCTTTTTCATGACGGAAGCTCAACGCGCTCAACGGATCACTAACAAAGAGGTCGCAAAATATACCTTCCCTCATCAGCTATCTGGAAATTAGATAGGACCTAGCTTTGGAACAGGATCTATGGTTTAAAGCTTCCATCATGAAAAAGAAAAATATTAGTATTTGCTACTTACCATTAATTAATCGTATTAGAGTGGGTTTAGTATCCCAGAAGAGTCCCTTGTTCATTGAACATGACTTCTGTTTTCATATATACGAGTATATATATGTATATATACCAGTATAAAGTGTTGAGGGTAGAATGCTTGCACCCATTTATGTGCACACTAATTTTGCTGGAAATTGCTTCAAATAAGCTTATTCTTCCTTTGTTTCTTAAGAATGATGTATCTCCATATTTCATATTTCTAAATATGAAATATCTTCCTTCCTTCGAAGTCCCCTTCTGGTTTTCATTTTAATAGGCGTGCAATCAAATTTATATACCCCCGTAACGATATACCGAATATCGGGTGGCCCAAAAACAACGTCCCGAGATTAAAGTGCAATAACTTCCAAAATATACAGTGTACAATCACAAAATTGAAATATGTATAAATTCACTCTATTGACAAGTTGCCATAAAATGTTCAGAATTCTACATGCAAAACATTTTTGAAAATGAAAGAAACAATAAGGTACACTCAAATAAACAAATATCATGAAACAAAAAATGTATATACAGTAGTAGCAGTTGGCAAATATTCTTATTGCGAATGTTGGAGAGGAGTTAGGCTAAGCTAAGCTAATTCCCGCAGAAGTGTCAAATGGTGTACTTAGGCTACTGTTAATCTTGAATAGTCTCAACCCCTCTAATTATGGTTTTAAGCAAAGGTGACAAGGCGATAATTGAAAGATGTTTTATAGAGAGAGGATGCACTGGGACAAGAATTGTGAAGGAATATCATGGAACAAATTGGAATAAGAGATCGGTGAATAGATTAATAAAGAAACTTAAAGAAATTGGGTCAACTGAAAGGAAATCTGGAAGTGGCAGACCTAAAAGTGTTTCTACACAAGAAAATATTGACTACTGTATGTCCAAACCGTTAGTTTGTTTCAAGAAGATTAACCGGGCTCACAATTGTCTCAGTGAAAAATTGTAAGGAATGTAAAGACTAGTCGCAGTTCTGTTCAAAGAATGCAGAGAGCTCTCGAACTTAAGGCATATAAAAGAATCCGTGTCTCAACACGTAACAGCAATGTTCGACAAAAAAGGAAAACTCGTTGTAGAAAGTTACTAGACAAATTTTCAGCGCGTAATGTTAAAAAAATTGTTTTCACAGATGAAAAGGATTTTACTATTGAAATTGCGTGAAACCACCAAAACGATGTTGTTTACGGTGTGCGTAAAAGAGAGATTCCTCTGTCGAGGCCTTACCACCAGACTGTCGGTTTTAAAAAAAATCATGGTTTTAGCTGGTATATCATAGAACGGAAAGACTAATATTTATTTCGTTGATGAAAATAACAAAAATGTGAACTCCCAAACTTGTGTTAATTGGTAATGACCATTATTTCATTCAAACTGTCTGGTGCAACGCCATGGTTAACACGTAAAATGCCTATCGACGCGAAATCTTTATGCGTTTCCCCGGTTGTTTAAATATATGACAGTTTGTGTTAACCTTTTATCCTGTCGTAGTGTCGTGAATATCGCCCTCATCTTCTATTGAAGTGGAGGTGGGTTCGAAGCTTTGTGGGGCGATTTTGTTATCATGAAATCGTTCATATTCATGCGTGATATTCTATATATATATATATATGGCAGTGGAGTAGTAGTTAGTGTCGCTGACTACGAATGCATCAGCCCGGGATCAGGAAAAGGTGACGGCAGGCGGCGCGAAGCAAAACCCAGCTGTTCATCTTTTCACACAATAAAAAAAATTGGTTGGTAGATAAATGGGTACCCTGGGTAGCGTAGTGGTTAAGACGCTAGGCTGCTGGTGGGGCGTTGTTCAGATTCCACGTTAATCTGTAGGTCTAAGATGGAGTGACAAGCTTGAACTTTATCAGAATGAACAATTCGGGCGGAAGCAAAACCATGGTTTTATATATACTGTATATATATATATATATATATATATATATATATATATACTCCCCAAACAACAGTGGAGAGTAGAAAAGGAAGACTGTGTCGTGTTTCCAAATTAAAGGCTAGACAAGAACATTCTTTATCGTACACATTTGAAAGATTTGAAAGACGTTGTCGTAGTCCCCCTAAACAAAAATTTTTAATAAGTCACTGGAAGCGGGGATTATTCCTGAAGACTTCAAATTAGCTAACGTTACGCACATTTTTAAAAAAGGCGAACGCACAGTAGCTAGCAATTATAGGCCTATTAGCTTAACATCAATTGTCGGTAAATTTTTGGAATCCGTAGTTAGGGATCGTATCGTCGATCACTTAGAAAGTCGCGATTTGATTAATAGTAGTCAGCATGGGTTTCGACGCCATACATCTTGTTTAACTAATTTGTTAGAGTTTTATAACGAAATAGTGCGCGAATACGATAGGCATAGAGCGACTGACGTTATTTATTTAGACTTTAAAAAAGCGTTCGATACAGTTCCGCATAGAAGATTAATTGCAAAGCTTAAAGCGCACGGTATACGCGGTCAGGTAGCTAACTGGTTAGACTCGTTAGAGGAATGGCTTCGTGCCAGGAAACAAAGGGTCGTTGTTAATGGTAGGGAATCGGGTGGTTGGATGTAGGTAGCGATGTCCCTCAGGGTTTAGTGTTAAACCCATTGCTATTTGTAATCTACATTAACGACATAGATGTAGGCTTGACCAGTAACGTATCAAAATTCGCGGACAATACTAAAATAGGCGGTAAAGTTCTTAACGTGGATGATGGAAATAGGCTCCAAGACGATGTAAATAGGATTATGTAGTTGACGGATAAGTGGCAGATGCAATTTAACATAGACAAATGTAAAGTTCTGCATATAGGTTCTCGTAACAACAATTACACGTACACGATGGGTGGTGGACAGTTGGCGAGCGTTGATGAGAAAGTAGATTTAGGCGTAGGCGTATCTAAGGATTTAAAAGTTAGGAACAGGTGCCTGGAGTCTTGCACAAAAGCAAATAGGATGTTAGGCTTCATAGCACTAATTTCGAATTTAAATCGAATAATATTATATTGCCCCTTTACAAGTCCCTAGTCAGGCCTCACTTAGAATATGCCGTTCAATTTTGGTGCCCGTATTTGCGTGAGGATATTGATAGGTTGGAAAGGGTTCAGCGACGCGCCACGAAACTAATTCCGTCACTACGCAACAACTCTTACGAAGATAGGATTAAAGAGTTAGACTTGCATTCACTCGAAACTAGGAGATTAAGGGGGGGAGCTTATTGAAGTTTTCAAAATCGTTAATAAAATCGATAACGTAAATTTTGACAAATTGTTCATTTTCGATAATAGCAATACTCGTAATAACGGATTTAAATTACATAGCAGACGTTTCCTTACTAACATCGCTAAAAAAAATTTTACATTTAAAGTAATTGATAAATGGAATAATCTTCCAGTATCCGTCGTGAACTCTACCAGCGTTAATACAGTATGTTTAAAAACCGTTTAGATAGGCATTTTAAAAATATTAACGTCGTTTAAAATAATAAAACAATTAACAACAGGAGCTCTGGAGGTAATGGTCGAGGTTTGAGTCTGTTGACGATTAATGCCAGCTTGTGATATGCCAGCGTGTGATATGCCAGCAACAAAGTCTAACTTTTTTTTTTTAATATAATTAATACGAACTTGGCTGTAGCTCATAGCTTAAACTAACCCACTTTTTGTTATACTATCCATACTTTTTTTTCTCTTTTCTTATCCTCTCTTTACTTGCATGTCTGTAGTTTGCGTGGTATGACAGTGTTTGAGTTAAGACTGTGTTTACATGGTTTGTAAGCTTTCTTATTTTATTTCTTTTCATCTTTCACCCCTTTCCTATTTTCTTCGACTATTTTTCCGACTTGTCGGTAGTGGCTGGCGGATGATGATGGTGAGTCTTTCTCTCTCTTTTTCTGAATGAATGTTAACCTACGAATGATAGGTTTTGCTACTTACTTAACCCCTTATTCTCTTCTTTTAACCCCCTACTCTCTTCTTTCTCTCGGGCAAACCTTAGAGTGGATCTTAGGGTTTTTGTTAGCCTTAGCTTTCTGTAGATCTCTAGATCCTTAACCCTAAAAGAAAATAGTTTTGTTGTGAGAGGACCAAAACTGTTTAATCAGCTGCCCAAAGACCGAAGGAACACAAGTGGTGTTACAGTGGACATCTTCAAAAGAAGACTAGACGCCTGGCTCAGAACAATCCCCGATGAGCCGGACGTACTTGGCTATGTGAGGTGGAGAGTACAAGAAACCAACTCACGACTTCACCAGGCCAACTCGAGAGGAGGGGGCGACAAGCTTGACCTTCGTGAAATGAGGAATCATTGCGCGGAACAGTTGAAAGGTTGAAAGGTAACCTTGTTAACCTTGTTTGGGTTCCGTGCGTCGGTCTTTCTTCACAAGAAGGTCAAGCTGGTGGCCCCACCTCTAGTCCTGGCTTGGTGGAGGAGCGAGTTGCTCTCTTGCGCTCTCCATCGTACATAGCCAGGTACACCCGGTTCATCTGGTACCGTCCTGAGCCAGGCATCTAGTCTTCTCTTGAAGACTTCAACTTTGACACCTGTAATGTTTCTGAGGTCCTTTGGAAGCTGGTTGAAAATTCTTGGCCCCCTGACAACCAAGCTATTTTCCTTCAGAGTTGAGGAGGTCCCCGGCCTTTAATTTGGGAACACTACACATTCTGCCTTTCCTATTTTCCAGCATTGTCTGGATGGTAATTGGGTTTTGTTTGAGGTTTGGTAGCAGTTTTTCGATAATTTTCCATATGTAAATTATGGTATGCCTCTTTTCTTCTTTCCAGGGAGTATAGATTTAGTTTACGTAGTCTTTTCCAGTAGTTGAGTTCTTTGCAGCCATCAATCTTGGCTGTGAAATGTCTCTGCGTTTCTTCTACTTTATTAATTTCTTCCTTTTTATATGGGGACGTCAAAACTGAACAGTATTCAAGTTTTGGTATGATCAGTGTTCTCAGCAGAGGAATCATTACTGTCTTGTCCCACCTTTTGAATGTTCTTAGTACCTGTCCCGCGACTCTTTTTGCTTTGTTTATTGCTATCTGATTTTGTGTCTCGAATTTCGCATCATCGGTCATTATTACCCCCAAGTCGACCGCTTTCGTGCTTCTCTAAATTTCTTGTCTATCTGGAGTATAATATACAGTCTTTTTAAGTTCCTCATTTCTACCATATCTCAAGAGCTGAATTTTCTTGGTGTTAAATGTCATATTGTTGTCTTCTGGCCATTTGTATATTTTGTTTGTGTCTCTCTGCAAGGCCTCTACTTCGTTTGCATCGCTGATTTTTCTGCTGATCTTTGTATCGTCTGCAAATGATGTTACTATACTGTTGCTGTTTACTCCACTGTCTCTGTCTGTTAGCATGATAATGAACAGGAGTGGGGCCAGCACTGTACCTTGTGGTACTGAACTGCATACTTCTGATTCTGATGATGATACACCTTGAATTTTGACCACCTATAGTCGATTTCTGAGGAAGTTGTAGATCCATTTTCCCACTTTGCCTGTTATTCCCATATGTTTCATTTTATGTGTTATTATACCATGATCGCATTTGTCGAAAGCTTTAGCAAAATCCGTGTATATGACATCATAGTTTTCATTGCCTTCAAGCGCATCTAGGATATTGTTATAATGCTCTATAAGTTGTAATAGGCATGATCTTCCTGATCGGAATCCGCGTTGATTTTCGTTGACTCTTTCCAACGTCTCCAAGAAGTCATAGATTTCTGACTATTCTTTCAAAAATTTTGGTGAGGTGCGACGTCAAGGACACTGGTCTATAGTTCTTTGCTTGAGATCTATCTCCTCCTTTATTTATAGGGACGATGTTTGCTCTTTTCAAGATGCTCGGTATTTGCCCAGTGTCTAGGATCTTCTCCATATCCAGTATAAGGGTGTAGCTATTTCATTTTTAAAGTTTTTAATTAATAGTGCGTTCGATTTGTCCGGACCTGCAGCTGAATGTGATTTCATTTGTCCTATAGCTATCGCTACATCTTCTGGGGTAAGGTATATATATATCTATGCAGGATGTTTCACAACCGGTCTGCCATACTTTGGGGGGTGATTTGGTGGGGTGCATGATATCGAGTAAAAAAGTTAATACAACATAGGTGCCATTTCCAACCGTTGCGGAGCTACGGACATGTTAAGATGTGCAAAACAACAAATTCCTTCTTGTGTGTAATTCGATAGATGGCAGCACTGATGGTAGTTTCGGTTAACAAAGTTACCATTACTAATCCTTAGTTTTTTCTTTCAGTTGGTTCTGATCTGTGGTACGAGACACTGTGTTGCGCTAAGGTGAAAAATCAAAATGAATCAACAGTTCACACCCGCTGAAAACGCTGATATCCATTTCATTTATGGATTCTGTGATGGTAACAGCAGAGCGTCAGTTGAGGAATATCGAAGACGTTTTCCGAACCGCCGAATACCGAACAGGCAAGTGTTTAGTAACACACAGCAGATAGTAAGGGAAACAGGGACAATTGGTCCACGTAACCAAGATCATGTAGCACGATGGCCCGTTGCTGTGGAGGGGCGCATACTGGACCTAGTACAACGTAGCCCAACTACCAGGTTTCGAAGGATTTCTAGACGAATTGGTGAACCCGCATCGCGTGTTTGGCGATCCATACATGATGAGGGTTTGCATCCCTATCCTTTGCAACGTGTACATTCTGTACAGGCTCTTGAACCGGATGATACGATAAACGTGTTCAATTTTGCCACTGGATGGTTATGCATCGCCAAATTCTTAATCGCATATTGTTTAGTGATGAAGCACAATTCATTCAGGATGGAATTAACAATAGACGAAATTCCCACTTGTGGTCCACCGATAATCCCCACGCTATCGTTGGAGGAAACTTTCAACATCGATTGGAGATCAGCTGATTGGACCGTTCGTTTTGGAACAACGATCAACTGCTGATATTTATCTGAACTTCCTGACGAATGAATTGCCGCTTTTAATGGAGGACATGCCCTTGGAGACAAGGCGCAGGATGTTCTTTCAGCACGATTGGGCGCCACCACATTTTGGTCGTCATGTTACGGATTACTTGAATCAGCGGTACGGGAATCGTTGGATTGGTCGTGCTGGTCCAACTCGTGGCCCCTCAGATCTCCGGATCTAACCCCGTTAGATTTCTTTTGATGGGGCCTTATGAGAGAGGCTATCTACAAGACCAAAGTACAAACGACAGAGGAACACTGGCGTCGGATTAGGGATGCCGCTGCTTACATACGAGAACACCCCGAAATGATTCAATGGGCAGTGGACTCTTGTTTGGAACGAGCAAGGCTGTGCATTCAAAACCGAGGCGAACATTTTGAACATTTATAAGGTGTATCTCATAAAATGTAGCAATAAATACATCAGATTAATACTCTCGCTTATTTTTCTCCGTGCACCTTAAAACGTCCGTAGCTCAGCGGTGCTCGGACTTTTCGTCGCCTGACTTTTCGTCGCCGGACGTTTCGTCGCCGGACGTTTCGTCGTCGGACGTTTCGTCGAACGGACGTTTCGTCGCCGGACATTTCGTCGAACGGACGTTTCGTCGTCGGATGTTTCGTCGAACGGACGTTTCGTCGACAGACGTATCGTCAAATGGCTATTTCATATTTCTACCACCCCCATCTCAGATAATGTAATGGTGCAATTAGAGGTTAATCAACCAACCAGGTAATTGCGCACTTAGAGGTTAGTAAACCAACCAGCGTCCACAGCCGGGTAAAGTTTACGTTCCCCCTACATTATCCTTGTGTAGTTTACATTCCCCTACATTATCCTACTGTAGTTTGCGTTCCCCAACTTTGTCCGCGTATACCTAATTAAATAAAACGTTAAAACTAACGAAAATATTACGACTTCACCTAACCAATCGTCAATATATATATACACACACACTGTATATATATTGACGATTAATTAGTTAAGTCGTAATATTTTCGTTAGTTTTAACGTTTTATTTGATGGATTCATTTAAAAAATGTCTCCTAAAGATCCTAGTGTAGTTTACGTTCCCCAACTTTGACCTAGTGTAGTTTGTGTCCCCTTTTGTGTCGGGGAAACGTAAACTACACTTGCTCCTAATATATTAATATAATATATTAATATATAAATAATATATAATTACTAAATATATATATAATTACCAAATATATATACCTAAATACCTAAAAGCAATACCTAAAAGCTATTGCACATAATTTGTAAGTTTATAGGGGCACAATTTGAAAATTTCTTTCTTCCGAAATTTAAATAAATATATTTTATTTTTAAATGAAAATACAGTTCTTTCCAAAAAAAAATCTCGTAAAGGAAAATAAACCTCCTTTTAAACAAATTCATTTTATTTTTACATGAAAATGAAGTTCTTTTAAAAAAAATCTTTCGACGAAACGTCCGTTCAACGAAACGTCCGTTCAACGAAACGTCCGTTCAACGAAACGTCCGTTCAACGAAACGTCCGTTCAACGAAACGTCCGTCGACGAAACGTCCGGTCACGAGCTCAGCAACGGTTGGAAATAGCACCGATGTTGTATTAACCTTTTTACTCGACATCACCCATATATATATATATATATATATATATATATATATATGAAAATGAAAAGGTTTCTTGGCAGACTATAGTCCATATGACAAATATTAATAATACAATGACAGTTTACATACTAAGGATAGAATATATACAACTGATTAGAAATAATACAGTAATGTCGTAGTTAAGTGGAGCTACAGGCAAACGTTTTCGTACCATGAATTCCATAGCTTAGAAGACAAACGGCAGTACTCATGGACAACGGGGATAATCGGGTTGGTTGATTTTTTAATTCTTTGCATTAGACTGTATTGAGCACGTCTTGTTACCTCCGGGAAGGTCGGGACACTGCGGGTAGCAAACATTTGCGAAGCTGACCATCTCAGGTGTAATTTATGTAGGAGTCTAAAAGCCCTGCTATAGAGCAAATTTAGGGTTCTGCCAGAGCCTTTTTTACAATTTACCAAAAGTTGCTTCCCGTATATATTACTGCAGAAAGTACGAAAGAGAGTGCTTTTAGCTTCACTTGTACAGAACCGGAAGTCATATTTGCTTTAGCACAAAGGCTTCGAGATTGTTTTTTTATATCTGAGTCATCATTCAAGGAGCTGATGATAGTTTGACCCAAATACTTAAACTCTTGTACTTCCTCAATTACTTCATCTCTCATTTTAAATCTAATATCAGCTGGCTGATTACAGCTTTTAGGATGAAATTGCATAACCTTAGTTTTTGTAACATTAAAAAGAATATCATGTTTCTGCGAATACACTTCGCAGACTTTTAGTAGCCGATCCAGACCTTTAACAGAGGGACTTATTAACACCATATCATCGGCATAAACTAAGTTATTAATCCTTGTGTTATCTGTACAACATCCCACTGTTGCCTAATTAAGTGAAGCAATTAATCCGTCAATAGGAGAGAGCAAGGAGCCTTGTCTCACCCCGCAAGAGGATCAAAAATATTCATTGCCCCACCTAACGGTAAAAGATTGGTGGGAATACCAAAATTTCAATAAATTTAATATGTACATGGGAACCTTCCTGTCTTCTAGTTTTTTAAATAAAATATTGTGGTTCACTCTATCATATGCCTTACTTATATCTTGAACAGATATTACAGTTCGGGCGCCTATTATTATTATTATTATTATTATTATTATCATTATTTTACCTGTTAGCAAATCTGGAAAGTGAATAAACTCCTTAACAATAATACGGGCTGGCCATTGACTCGTATTGTACTGGTTGACTTGCGAATTTACACCTCTAATTCTTACTTTAAATGAGTTATAAAACTGAGATTTTGTGTTTAGTTTATTAACTAACAATATATTGTGTTCACCACAGACTTCTTCCACCATGTTTCGAATATCGCTTTCCTCGTTCGAGAGCTGAATTCGCGACAAAAAGAGGGTGAGATTCTTCACCGGTGGCCTTGCTGCGAGGAGAGATTGAGGAACCCTCCGTGAAGGTCGTCTGTTGACCGTGACCCACCAGTCCTCTTCCCTCAGTCTCCCTGAGACAGGGTTCGCCTGACTGGGGGATGGGTGGCACGACCTTGGGGGTATTGGAGGCCCCCCCCACTATTCTGTGGCTTGGTGACGGTCTGTTTGCTGTGTTTATATCATGACAGACGCGCGTGCCCCGCCTTCTTCGGTGGGAGGGGGAGGGGTAACAACACTCCGAGCGAGGCGTTCGCGTAATCGAATGCCTCTCCCTTGTAGTCGAAGGTAAAGAAGAGGGCAGTGATGCCTCGTTTCTTGGCACCGGAGAGTCCCTGTTCCTAATATTAATGTTGTCGAAGGTGTTGACACTCACTACCTGTCGATACATTGTGAAATCGGGAGCAGGAGTCCTTTCCTGAACAGGAGGGAGGTTGACCGCTTCCCCTGCAGGCTGCGATTCCACCCCACATTCGGGGGTGGAGTTGGGGGAGGGGATTTCGTTTCCCTCGCTGCTCGACGCGCTTCTCGGGTTCTGACTTGTTGAACGACTTCCGAGTAACTAGGCTTTGGGAGGAGCGTCTCTTTCAACGCATCTAACTCTGACCGAAGTTGTTTTAGCGAAATCGCATTTTCTGATTTGACATCATGCGTTGGTGTTTGATTTCAATTAACGACTTTTTTATCTCATTATTCTGTTTGATGAGCACCGAAACGGAAGTTAGTAACTTAGAAGGTAATATTGTTCTCATTATCCCGGAGGGTCGACACTTTATCTTTTCACATTAAGAATTACGTAACTATTACTAACTATGACGCATTAAGTATATATGCAGAGTCACTGTTCGATTATGAATGTAATAAAACATACATTTCCCGCGGCCACCGTCAAAAACTTTTACTATTAAACGGAAGATTCGCAGTGTAGATGGTGGGGGTGGGGCGGGAGGAGGGAAGGGGATGCTAATAGGAGTGCCCACTTCTCGTCCCTTTAAATCACGTTCCAGATACCACCAGCTCCATGCACAACCATCCTTTTACATTAATTATGACGCCACTATTACGCACTATAGCATGCTAAGTATATACGCGGGATCATTGTGAGTTCATGGACATAATGATTCTAAATTTTCCGCGGAAACAGTCAAAAAACTTTACTATTTAACGGCAGACTCGCAGCCCACCGGAGAGTCATCCTCTCCTCGTGAGGCTCCATATATATATATATATATATATATATATATATATATTCTCACCTTTCTCACCATCCACCAAGTTAGGAGTGTCGTGTCAGGTAACGAGCGCCACGAACGTTCTCCAGGCTGACCGATCCCAATAGAGTTGACTCTCCTCCACATCTTCCATGGTTCTTCCTCTAGCACTGATAGCTTCTTGTATGGTATCTCTCCATCTTTTCCTTGTTTTTCCCACTGGTCTCCTTCGTCTCGGGGTCCAATTATAAAATTGCAATGGGTACCTTTCCTCTCACATTCTTCGTATGTGGCCATACCACCTTAGTTGGTATTTATCTATACAAGTTAATACTGACTGCACTCCAAGTTCTTGCCTTATTGTCTCACTTCTAATTCTGTTCCTCAAGGTTACTCTCCTTATCAATTTCAAAACTCGCTTCTCCGCTGCTTCAATCCTACTCTTTTGAGAAGTGTTCAAGGCCCAACAATATGATCCATAAATTAATATTGGGAATATTATAAGGAAAACTACCAGAGTTTTAGCACTTTGACCCTCTTGTCTAAATCCGTCCTGAACGAAATCAAAACAACAGGATCAAGCGAAAAAAGACCGTGGGTAATGTTAAAATTATTTGTAAGTTGAATAATGGCAAACTCGAGGATATTTCTTTTAACAATGTTGCTTGAGTGAAATAAAAGTGAAACATTATTCCAATCGATACAGTGGGATAACTCTGACAAATGGACAAAAAGGGCACTGGACGACTGTCCCGTTCTAACGGAACATTAATGTTGTTTAACACTTGTGTGCAAATCCTTTCCCATCTGTCCAATGTAAAAGAAATCACATTGTTTACAACCAATTTTATAGATAATGCCTGAATTATTGGTAGGGCTATTTTTTACTATGATATTTTTCACAATATTGTCATATCAAAATACTGCATTAAAATTCAAAAGTTTAAGTACAATAGAAATGCCTAAAAAGCATGGGAAAAAATCGAAGTACTAAAATATATATATATATATATTCATATATATATATATATATATATATATATATATATATATATATATATATATATACACAATTATATATATATATACACATTTTAACTGCAAACAACACACAGTATAATTAATGTAAAGAACGACGCTTGTATAGAAGAACGTTCCCTCCCCATCTTGTGCGGAACGTTCTTCTATACAAGCGTCGTTCTTTACATTAATATATAATATATTATATAATATATATATATATATATATATATATATATATATATATATATATATAGGTATTATAGTAAGATAATATCCCTGTTAAGAGAAGCAGGAAGCCCCTTGATTAAATCTTACAACTATCATACTAAGGTTATTCCTGGATGGAATGATTTTATTGCCCCCCTGAAGAGGGAATCGAAAGACGCCTACGATTTGTGGTGCTTTCATGGTAGACCCAGATTAGGACCAGTATACAAAAATATGTGTAGAAGTCGGGGTCAGTATAAGGCGGCCATAAGGCGATGTAAACAGGAAGAAGAGTCTATTCGAGCATCAAAAGCCTGTGAAGCTCGCATAAATAACGATAATAACAAATTTTGGAAATTTGTTAAGAATCAAACGGGTGTCAAAAATGTCCTCCCTCCGACAATCGATGGGGTGTCGGGGGAGGATGAAATTGCAAAGCTGTGGAAAAACCACTACTCTAACATTCTTAATAGTGTGAGTAGGGATAATCTTAAGATAGATTGCAGCGAAACGATTGTGGGAGGGACAAGGGAAAATATTTTGATATCATTTTCTGAAGTAAAGAGGTTAATTAAAGAGTTAAAGACTGGTTCTGCGTCAGGGGTAGATGACTTATCGAATGAGCACTTAAAATATGCAAATGACGTAGTATGTCTGCATATATCATTGCTCCTATCAGCCATGCTTGCTAATAGCTATATCCCTGCAGAGTTCATGAGGGTATATATCTTGCCCCTGGTCAAAAATAAGTATGGAGACATTCTGTCCAGCAATAATTACAGGCCTATTGCTGTCGCTTCCTGCTTCTCGAAACTACTAGAAAAACTCTTGTTACTCCGATTAAATGATTTCCTATGGACATCTAATCAGTTTGGCTTTAAAAGGTCCCACTCAACTGACCTGTGTATCTATGTACTTAAAGAAACAATATCTAAATACATTGACAGTAATTCAACCATTTATAGCTGTTTCCTTGATATAAGTAAGGCATATGATAGGGTGAACCACAATATTTTATTTGCAAAACTAGAAGACAGGAAGGTTCCCATGTACATATTAAATTTATTGAAATTTTGGTATTCCCACCAATCTTTCACTGTTAGGTGGAGCAATGTACTATCCGAGTGTTTTGGCTCCTCTTGTGGGGTGAGACAAGGCTCCTTGCTCTCCCCTATGCTGTTTAATGTGTATATTGATGGATTAATTGCTTCACTTAATGAGGCAACAGTTAGGTGGGGCAATGTACTATCCAAGTGTTTTGGCTCCTCTTGTGGGGTGAGACAAGGCTCCTTGCTCTCCCCTATGCTGTTTAATGTGTATATTGACGGATTAATTGCTTCACTTAATGAGGCAACAGTAGGATGTTGTATAGATAACACAAGGATAAATAACTTAGTTTATGCCGATGATATGGTGTTAATAAGTCCCTCTGTTAAAGGTCTGGATCGGCTACTAAAAGTCTGCGAAGTGTATTCGCAGAAACATGATATTCTTTTTAATGTTACAAAAACTAAGGTTATGCAATTTCATCCTAAAAGCTGTAATCAGCCAGCTGATATAAGGTTTAAAATGAATGGTGAAGTAATTGAGGAAGTACAAGAGTTTAAGTATTTGGGTCAAACTATTACCAGCTCCTTGAGTGATGACTTGGATATAAGAAAACAATCTCGAAGCCTGTGTGCTAAAGCGAATATGACCATAAGGAACTTTCGTTTCTGTACAAGTGAAGCTAAAGACACACTCTTTCGTACTTTCTGCAGTAATATATACGGTCAGCAACTCTCGGTGAATTATAAAAAAGGTTCTGGCAGAACCCTAAATTTGCTGTACAACAGGTCGTTTAGACTCGTACATAAATTACCCCCGAGATGCTCAGCTTCGCAAATGTTTGCAACCCGCAATGTTCCGAGCTTCCCGGAGGTAATAAGACGTGCTCAACACAGTCTAATGCAAAGAATTAAAAAATCAACCAACCCGATCATCCAAGCTATCCATGAGTCCTGCCATTTATCCTCTAAGCTATGGACTTTTTGGTACGAAAACGTCTGTCTGTAGCTCCACTTAACTTCGACAGTGCAGTATTATTTCTAATCAATTGTATATATTTTTATCCTTAGTGTATGAACTGTCATTGTATTAATAATATTTGTCATATGGACTATAGTCTGCCAATAAACCTTTTCATTTTCATTTTCATATATATATATATATATATATATATATATATATACAGGGTGGGCCGTAAGTTTCTATACATAGGAAAAATTAAACGTTTGTTTTTATGTTTCAGATACCCTAAGAATATGCGTTTGACGTAAGATCTTGTTTACTGATGAAGCAAATTTTTACGTCAATGGAGAGGTTAATCGGCAAAACATACGTTATTGGAGTAATGCTAACCCTAACTGGCTGAGTCCGACGAAGATGCAAGGTGCCGGTAAAGTGATGGTGTGAGCCGGGATATGGGGTGACAGAATTATTGGACCAATTTTTGTCAGTGGAAATCTTAATGCCGAAAGGTATCTTAACATGTTGCAAGAAGAGATTTTCCCATCCCTGCTAAACGAGGAAGGTAACTTCCCAGTTTACTTCCAGCAAGATGGAGCTCCACCTCATTATGGTCTTCACGTGCGTCGGTATTTGGATCAGCAGTTTCCGGATGCTTGGATTGGTCGGCGTGGTCCTGTGGAGTGGCCTCCCAGATCCCCAGATCTCACCCCCCTTGATTTCTATCTTTGGGGGCACTTGAAGGCCATGGTGTATCAGGAAAAGATACGAGACATAAATCATCTAAAGGAACGTATCACCAACGCCATTACAAGCATAACGTCAACTGTGCTAATGCGTGTTCATCAACAGTGGGGAACACGTATTGAAATGTGTTTTCAAAACAATGGCAACCATGTAGAGCATATTATATAATAAAAATGGTTGTCCATAAAAAAATGTTTATTTTTCCTATGTATGGAAACTTACGGCCCACCCTGTATATATATATATATATATATATATATATATATATATATATATATATATATATATATATATATATGATGAATAAAATCACGAAGGAAAAGAAACAGAATGGTGCTCAAGCGCACAGAAAAAAAAAAATACATATATATATATATATATATATATATAATACATACATATACAATGAACGGAGAAATGAAATTAAAAAAAAAAAATTATTAAAAATTAAAAGATTGTGGAAGGGGCATACAACTTTGTAAGGAAACACTATCGACTTTTAGCACAAGATCAAACTACCGATTTTTAGCACAAGATTAAATTAATTGTTTCCAACCAATGGTAAAAAAAAAAAAAAAAAAAAAAAATTATACTGGAAATCTGCCTGGGTTTTATCACTCTACCCATCTTGTATATAAAAATAAATTGAAAAATAAAAGTTATTAGAGTGGCATACAAGTTTACCAAAGATTTAGCGTTCTACCCTTCTTATCTAAATCTTTTCTGAAGGAATTCAAAACAACAGGATCGAGTTGAAAAAGACCTTTGCTTATGTTGAAGTTATTTGTAAGTTGGATAATGGCAGACTCAAGAATATTTCTATTAACAATGTTGCTAGAGTGAAATAAAACTGAAGCATTATTCCAATCAATACAGTGGGATAACTCTGACAAATGGACAAAAAGGGCACTAGACAACTGTCCTGTTCTAACGGAATATTGATGCTGTTTTATACGTGTGTGCAAATCCTTTCCCGTCAGACCTATGTAAAAGGAATCACATTGTTTACAACCAATTTTATAGATAATGCCTGAATTATTGGTAGGGCTATTTTTTACTACGATATTTTTCACAATATTGTTATATGAAAATACTACATTAATATCCAAAAGTTTAAGTACATTAGCAATGCCTAAAAAGCCCGGGAAAAATGGAAGTACTAAAATATTTTTTGCCAAAGTACGAGTGTTATTATTGCCCCGATAGAAAGTTCGTTTTGCCTTGTTGAGACAAGATTCCATAAACGCAGATGGATAACACAGATCACTTCCAATAGGGTACCGTTGATTTTTTCTAATTCGGCATCGATGTATTCCGGACTGGCTATCCTAAGGGCGCGGAGAAACATTGAAGAAAAAATGGCCTTCTTAGTGGGGGTGTCACGTCCCGAGTAGAAGTGTACGTAGGACAAATTGTTTCTTTTCCTTCGTGGTTTTATTCATCATAAATATTTTTCACGTGTTACTTTTGTGAAATAATTTTCATATATATATATATATCATTATCTATATATATATATATATATATATATATATATTATATATATATCTCACATAAAGAACGACGCTTGTATAGAAGAATGTCCCGCGCAAGATGAGGAGGGAGAACGAACAAATGAAAAAATGAGGTAACCACCCGGGAATCGAACCCGGGATCTTCCGATTGCCGGTCAGATATGATAACCACTACACCATGGTCCTCACTCGATCAGAAGTCGTAATTCTCCTACGTACGCGCAGAAACAAATGCCGCGAGGGGGAGACCCTCCGCATGCGGCACCTATATATACATTTCAACTGCAAAGAACACACAGTATAATTAACGTAAAGAACGAGGCTTGTATAGGAGAACATCCCGCGCAAGATGAGGATTCGATTCCCGGGTGGTTACCTCATTTTTTCATTTGTTCGTTCTCCCTCCTCATCTTGCGCGGAATGTTCTTCTATACAAGCGTCGTTCTTTATGTTAATTATACTGTGTGTTGTTTGCAGTTGAAATGTATATATGTGCGGCATGCGGAAGGTGCCCCCTCAGGGCATTGGTTTCTGCGCGTATGTAGGAGAATTACGAATTCTGATTGAGTGAGGCCCATGGTGTAGTGGTTATCATATCTGACCGGCAGTCGGAAGATCCCGGGTTCGATTCCCGGGTGGTTACTTCATTTTTTCATTTGTTCGTTGTCCCTCCTCATCTTCCGCAAAACGTTCTTCTATACAAGCTTCGTTCTTTACGTTAATTATACTCTGTGTTGTTTGCAGTTGAAATGTGTATATATATATATATATACACAAACTCAGAATGGTTCCCTGAGAACATTATATGTTAAACACAGACCGTGCATGGAACAAGGAACTCTTCTGGGAAAATTAAATCCACTATAGTCCGAATAAGTAATGGTAAATGACAAATACCATAGTTTTTTCTTTTTCATGATTTTAGCCCGACGTGGGCAACGGGTCTCTCGCAAAGAGATCCCATAAATATAGCTTCCCTCACCAGCTATCTGCAAAGCAGACAGGATCCAGCTTTGGGACATGGATCTAGGGTTTAAAGCAAGCCTAGATCCCTACATTCAGAACCTCTATATAAGTAAAAGACTCGTTGCATTCACGTCGTGTTGAATAAATCAAAGAAAAAGGGGGTAACTATTGTATTTTTAGCCAAAAAAAACAAAACTTAAACCTCAACCGGGACATTGAGCGTCCACTTTTCAAGGCACGAAACACGTCCGTTTAGTATACACAAACTCAGAATGGTTCCCTGAGAACATTATATGTTAAACACAGACCGTGCATGGAACAAGGAACTCTTCTGGGAAAATTAAATCCACTATAGTCCGAATAAGTAATGGTAAATGACAAATACCATAGTTTTTTCTTTTTCATGATTTTAGCCCGACGTGGGCAACGGGTCTCTCGCAAAGAGATCCCATAAATATAGCTTCCCTCACCAGCTATCTGCAAAGCAGACAGGATCCAGCTTTGGGATCTCTTTGCGAGAGACCCGTTGCCCACGTCGGGCTAAAATCATGAAAAGAAAAAACTATGGTATTTGTCATTTACCATTACTTATTCGGACTATAGTGGATTTAATTTTCCCAGAAGAGTTCCTTGTTCCATGCACGGTCTGTGTTTAACATATAATGTTCTCAGGGAACCATTCTGAGTTTGTGTATACTAAACGGACGTGTTTCGTGCCTTGAAAAGTGGACGCTCAATGTCCCGGTTGAGGTTTAAGTTTTTTTTTTTTTTTGGCTAAAAATACAATAGTTACCCCCTTTTTCTTTGATTTATTCAACACGACGTGAATGCAACGAGTCTTTTACTTATATAGAGGTTCTGAATGTAGGGATCTAGGCTTGCTTTAAACCCTAGATCCATGTCCCAAAGCTGGATCCTGTCTGCTTTGCAGATAGCTGGTGAGGGAAGCTATATTTATGGGATCTCTTTGCGAGAGACCCGTTGCCCACGTCGGGCTAAAATCATGAAAAAGAAAAAACTATGGTATTTGTCATTTACCATTACTTATTCGGACTATAGTGGATTTAATTTTCCCAGAAGAGTTCCTTGTTCCATGCACGGTCTGTGTTTAACATATATATATAATATATATATATATATATATATTTTATATATATATATATATATATATATATATATATATTTCATATATATATATATATATATATATATATATATATATATATATATATATATATTATATATATATATATACTGTATATATTATACACACATTTCAACTGCAAAGAACACGCAGTATAATTAACGTAAAGAACGACGCTTGTATTGGAGAACATGCCGCGCAAGATGAGGATTCGATTCCCGGGTGGTTACCTCATTTTTTCATTTGTTCGTTCTCCCTCCTCATCTTGCGCGGAATGTTCTCCTATACAAGCGTCATTCTTTACGTTAATTATACTGTGTATTGTTTCCAGTTGAAATGTATATATGTGCGGCATGCGAGAGGTGCCCCATCAGGGCATTGATTTCTGCGCGTATGTAGGAGAATTACGACTTCTGATTGAGTGAGGCCCATGGTGTAGTGGTTATCATATGTGACCGGCAATCGGAAGATCCCGGGTTCGATTCCCGGGTGGTTACCTCATTTTTTCATTTGTTCGTTCTCCCTCCTCATCTTGCGCGGACCGTTCTTCTATACAAGCGTCGTTCTTTACGTTAATTATACTGTGTTGTTTGCAGTTGAAATGTATATATGTGTAGCATGCGGGAGGTGCCCCCTCAGGGCATTGGTTTCTGCGTGTATGTAGGAGAATTACGACTTCTGATTGAGTGAGGCCCATGGTGTAGTGGTTATCATATCTGACCGGCAATCGGAAGATCCCGGGTTCGATTCCCGGGTGGTTGCCTCATTTTTTCATTTTTTCATTCTCCCTCCTCATCTTCCGCGGAATGTTCTCCTATGCAAGCGTCATTCTTTACGTTAATTATACTGCGTGTTCTTTGCAGTTGAAATGTATATATAGGTGCGGCATGCGGAAGTGACCCCCTCGGGGCATTGCTTTCTGCGCGTATGTAGGCGAATTACGACTTCTGATCGAGTGAGGACCATGGTGTAGGGGTCATCATATCTGACTGGCAATCGGAAGATCCCGGGTTCGATTCCCGGGTGGTTACCTCATTTTTTTCATTTCTTCGTTCTCCCTCCTCATCTTGCGCGGAATGTTCTCCTTACAAGCGTCGTTCTTTACATATATATATATATATATATATATATATATATATATGATACACACAGACAGTGCATGGAACAAGGAACTCTTCTGGGATAATTAAATCCACTATAGTCCGAATAAGTAATGGTAAATGACAAATACCATAGTTTTTCTTTTTCATGATGCTAGCCCGACGTGGGCAACGGGTCACTCGCAAAGAGGTCCCATAAATATAGCTTCCCTCACCAGCTATCTGCAAAGCAGACAGGATCCAGCTTTGGGACACCCTAGATCCATGTCCCAAAGCTGGATCCTGTCTGCTTTGCAGATAGCTGGTGAGGGAAGCTATATTTATGGGACCTCTTTGCGAGTGACCCGTTGCCCACGTCGGGCTAGCATCATGAAAAAGAAAAACTATGGTATTTGTCATTTACCATTACTTATTCGGACTATAGTGGATTTAATTATCCCAGAAGAGTTCCTTGTTCCATGCACTGTCTGTGTGTATCATAAAAAACTCAGGGGACCATTCTGAGTTCATTCCCATACATATATATATATTGAAATGTATATATATAACCTTAGCTTACAACCTTACAAAGGTTCCGCGCGATGATTTCTCATTTCGCGAAGGTCAAGCTTGTCGCCCCTCCTCTCGAGTTGGCCTGGTGAAGTAGTGAGTTGGATTCTTGCGCTCTCCACCTCACATAGCCAGGTACGCCCGGTTCATCGGGGATTGTTCTGAGCCAGGCGTCTAGTCTTCTTTTGAAGATTTCCACTGCAACTCCCTTCGTGTTTCTTTGGTCTTTGGGCAACTGATTAAACAGTTTTGGTCCTCTCACTACAAAACTATTTTCTTTCAGGGTTAAGAATGTTACCTCTCTCGCCTTCAATTTGGGAATACGACACAGTCTACCGCTTCTACTTTCCATCGTTGTTTGGGGAGTTATGGGATTCAGAGTAAGATTAGGGACTAGTTTCTCCATTATTTTCCAAGTGTAAATAATGGTGTATCTCTCTCTTCTCCTTTCCAGTGAATATAGGTCTAGTTCTCGTAACCTTTCCCAGTAATTTAGTTCTTTGCACCCATTGATCTTGGCTGTGAAGCTTCTTTGGATCCCCTCCTGCTGTCTAATATCTTCTTTTTTATATGGGGAAGTTAGGACCGAGCAGTATTCCAATTTGGGTATGATCAGGGTTTTCAGTAGAGGAATCATCACATTCCTATCCCTTCGTTTAAAGGTTCTCAATATCTGACCCTTTATTCTCTTTGCTCTGTTTACTGCTATCTTATTTTGTGTTTCAAATTTTGCATCATTTGTCATTACAACTCCTAAATCTTTTGCTCTGGAATTTCTCTGAATTTCCTGTCGATTTGGGGTATAATATTCCATGCACTTTAGGTCTTCTCTTTTTCCGTACCGTAATAGCTGAAATTTCTCGGTGTTAAACTTCATATTGTTGTCTTCAATCCACTTGTAGATTTTGTTTATGTCGGTTTGTAGAGATCCTATGTCTTCTGGGTTTCTTATTTTTCTACTGATCTTTGTGTCATCCGCAAAGGATGTTACTGTGCTGTCTCTGGTAACGTCCTCATCTATGTCAGTTAGCATGATTATGAAGAGTAGTGGAGCTAATACTGTTCCTTGTGGTACCGAGCTGAGGACCTCTGATTCTGATGAAGATACTCCTTGTACTGTAACGACTTGCCTCCGCTCACTAAGGAATTTATATATCCATTTCCCTACTTTTCCTGTTATTCTCATATATTTCAGTTTATGTATTATGATTCCGTGGTCACACTTGTCGAACGCTTTAGCGAAGTCTGTGTATAGTACATCATAGTTTTCATTACATTCAAGTGAATCAATAATGTTGTTGTAGTGTTGCATTAGTTGTGTTAGGCATGATCTGCCTACTCGAAACCCGTGTTGGTTATCATTGAATTTTTCCTGAGTTTCCAAAAAGTCATAGATTTTCTGTCTAATTATTCTTTCAAATATTTTAGTGAGATGAGATGTAAGCGACACTGGCCTATAGTTTTTGGCCTCTGATCGATCTCCTCCTTTATATATTGGGACTATGTTCGCGCTCTTCAGGATGCCCGGTATTTCTCCCGTGTCTAATGATCGTCTCCATATCCAGTATAGGGGCTCAGCGATTGCATTCTTGCAGTTTTTGTTTGATCAGTGTGGCATTCCATTTATCCGGTCCTGCCGCTGAGTGTTTTTAGTTTCCCTATGGCTTGTGTAATATCATCCGTCGTAAAGTCGAAATCCGTTATACTTTCCCCTTGTGGTTCTTCTTCAAAGAACGCGTTTCTATCGCAAATCAATTTGTCAGTTTTTGGGATACTGAAAGAGGATTCATACTGAGCTTTTAATATTTCAGATACTTCTGTTAGATCATCAGATAAATCACTGTTCTCATTTTTTAAAGGTCCGATAGTCGCTTGGTTTTTCGACTTTCTTTTTGCGAAATTATAGAAGTACTTTGAGTTAACCTTTATCGCTTCTATAGCGTCATCTTCTTCTTTTTCTGTATGCTTCTCGATTTGTTCCTGTATGACGACATCGATACTTTGTACTTTATCATTTAATATTTTTCTGATGTTGTTCTCTTTACAATTACTTAATTTTGCATTCACTCTTTTTCTCTTTCGGAACAATGCCCTCTTTTGTCTTTCGAACCTGCTTCTCTTTCCTCTTTGTTGTATCTTTGGGACATGTTTTTCCACAATTTCTAACGTCTTCTCCTCTATCGTCATTAGCATCTCTTCCGTTGTCTTGGCCTCGAAAATGGTTTTCCAATCTATTAGTGCCATGCTGGATGTCACATCTTCCCAGTTTATAGCTTTGGAGTGAAAATTAAAAATTTCGAATTTGCTTCGTTCTGTTGTGCGTGTTCTTTCCTTTCCTGTTGCCTTTATATTAGTTGTTATTTCAATTATATTGTGGTCTGATATCATAGTTGGGGAGATTTCTACATTATCAATTAGATTACTGTTGTTTGTGAATACCAAATCTAGGCAGTTGTTTTTTCTTGTGTTTTCTGTTATTTCTTGCGTTAACATAAATTCATCAGCTAAAGCTAGTAGCATTTTTACCTGCTCCTGGTCTTCTCGTGTGCCCGCCTTGTCCTGGTGGATCATATATTTTTTCCTATCCTTTTATATTTCATGAATGGGAAATTAAAATCACCACAGAGAAAAATATTTGGGGTTGGAGAGTGTAGATCTTTTACTAAGTTTCTTACCTCTGTAATGGAATCTGAAAATTTTGAGGTTGGCGTGTTTGGGGGTCTGTACATTACAATTAGTACCATATTTAATTTTTCAATTTTTGCTGCTACACATTCTACGTAGTTGTTTGAGGTACTTATAATCATTTCTGCTATGTGCCTTTCGCGTGTGTAAATAGCACATCCTCCTTTACGTCTCACTGTTCTGTCGGCTCGGAGGATGTTATAGTTGTCAATTTGTATTTCTTTTTTGTCAATACAGGACTCACAATTTTCACAGTTCGCCTGGCAGTCCTTTAGATGAGTTTCCGTGAGGCATGCAAAGTCTTCTCCGGCTTCTTGCATGAGTCCTTTCAGGTATGCAACTTTGTTCGTGGACTGGTTTGATTTAAGGCCCTGTATGTTGGCTAGGATTATTTTTATTTTTTCTCTTTCTTTTTCGCATACAGGTGGTTCCGCTTTGTTTTCCGATGGGGGTGCCGGTTTCGTTGCCTTGTGGTCTTCCGAGAATTTACCTCTTTTTATCTTTGTCGGTACCTGTTGTTCCGATAACACATGAAGTGTCTTTGTTCGTACCTTCTGTCCGGCTCTTGGATTTCTATATTTATATTTGTCAGCTGGTTTTGTAATTGCTGGAGAGTATTTAGCAGCTGAAATGTGTTGGCTGCGTCTAAAAAATTGCCACTCTTCTTTGATGTTCGTTTTTTCTGTTCCCTCGGTGCGTTCCTTTGAGGGTAGTGGTATCGGCATTTTTATATATATGTTAACTCCTTCTATGGCCTGTGTTGGTTCGAAATCGACGGGGGTTCTAGTTAGGTGGCAGCAACGGATGTGTTACTTGCAGTAGTTTCTTCTATATTATTCTCCGAGTTCTTCTATAGTGTCTCGGAGGATTCTGGGAGGCTTACTAAATTCTCTGAAGATTCCCGGATCCTTGTTATAACGTGTCGGGAAATTTTAATGATTAAACTCTTTGAAGAGAGCAAGGCTCGAAGGAGAAGATAAAGACTATTTCTTACTAGATTTTACTGCAAAAAGGTACAGGTAGTGCGCAGCCTTTGAATCTATTTCTTAATGACATATGGAAGATTTTACTTGGGTTTATATACCCCAAAAGTGCTAGCATCATTATTATTAAATTTTGAAAAGTCTGCATTATTTTTGCACAATATTTGAAAATAAAGTAAATCTATTAGCTGTGGTTAGGTTTAAACGAATAAACAAGATATTTGAAGATGAAGCCATATTTTTATCTTAAACCGCGTGTTTTCAGATCTGATGCTATCATGATCTGCCAAATTAACTAAAAGTGGAAACTGAACTATGCATCTTTACACTAAAATATGCATATGAGTAAAAGTTAAAGGTTTAAGATTTATAATTAAATGCTTAGGCAAGACGTGACTTCATCTTTTATACGAAGAGAGAATGTATACAAAATATGAACATTGCAAAGCTTAAGCAGGATTCATTATTAAGCGAAATCTAAAAAAAATGATTAAGAGTTTTTAAAAAGGCAAGTCACCAATTATTTGGCAAAGTATCATAGAAAGCAAATAAATTTTTTTATCCAAACTCGCATTAGGCGATTTTGGTCCTTATGTAAAAATGAATACATACACGTACAATTTAGGATGATTCAAAAATATCGATTGTTAGATTTTTCCGGCCCACCCTCTAATTATGTTTAATTTGGTAAAAACGTAATGTATACAAAATTTCAGCTGATTCTAATGTATTCTAGGGGTCGCTACCGTATTCTAAACTATTACTTTTCTGTTTACTTTCAGGAAATTGAGTTTTGAACTGTGACGTTTTTCTTATAATATCTGTTCCGTGTGATAAGTGCGTTAATGCACATAGAGCTAACAGTGCTGAGTAAACACAACACTCTTGTAACCATTTGCACTCTGTTGTGACCGAATATTGAGTGCAACCGGCACCTGTACACTGTACTGTCTGTACAGCTATAATTCAGTAGTCGTTTGACTGTCGTGAGTGTAAGAGGTTCTGCTGTCGACTCTCGTCATGGAACCCCCGCCATCTTCTAGCAGGGGTACTGATATGCACACAAGAAAAGATACTAATGTTTGGCTTATTGGACAACCATCAGATACACTTAAAACAACAGTTCTTCCATCAAAGCGAGAAACTATGGCTTTGTTTATGGCTTACAGAAACAAAAAACAAACAATTCGAGAAGCCTGCTTGTCTACTGCAAATGATGTGTTGGCAGTATGGGGAGGAGCACGAATTCCAACTAGAAAGAGGTCGCACGTTGTTGACAAAATTGAGAAACTGTTCAAAGAATGGCAAAGATTAAAGAAAAATAAAGAGAATAAGGCGAAACAATAAAAAAATCTATTAGACAAGCAAACCAAATGGAACCAAGAATTATATAGTCTGTTTGATATAGCACATGCAGATGCTATGAAGCTAATTGATATTGAAGAAGATAAGCTATTTCTAAAACTCCAGCGAGAACAGAGGCGAAAAGGAAAAATGGATGGGATTGATAGAGAGTTTGCAAAGAAAGAAAAGTATGCTAAGAAAAAGGAAGAACAATTAAACATAAGAAAAGCAAGATAAATGTCGAGATTTGAAGAAACTGTAGCTCTCAGTGACTCAACTAGCAGTTCTGGTGCTGAAAGACAAAATACAACATCTGATGAAGAGTTTACGGTTGATCCTAGTGAACCATCCACCTCAAAACAGACTGTACGAAAGAAACAAAAATTGCTTGATGATACATTGCTTGCAGCCCTTGATGTAACAAAAATGAGCAATAGAAGTGCATCATTAGTGATGATACCAACGATTGAAGGTCTTGGAAAAAATGCAGAAGAATTCAATGTCAGTTATTCATCTATAAGAAGAGCAAGAGAAAAATTTCGGAAAAAATTTGGAGAAAATTTAAAGAAAGAGTTTAAAGCTGATGTTCCTTTAACCATTCATTGGGACGGAAAACTAATAGAAGACATAACAGGACGAGAAGTTGTTGAACGACTCCCTATACTGATTTCAGGAGATGGCATTCATCAACTTTTTGGTGTTCCAAAAATCACTGCAAGCACAGGAGAATTAACTGCAAATGCCGTCCACCAAGCTTGTTTGGATTGGGATATCTCAGACAAAATAAAATGCATGTGTTTTAACACCACAGCATTGAATACAGGTCGTAGAAATGGTGTTTGTGTTCTTCTACAACAGAAAATGAACGAACGTATGCTGTGGCTGGCCGGCAGACATCACATACTAAAAATATTGTTAGAAGCTGTTGTTTCGCATTCATTGCCTGCATCATCAGGACCTGATATTGCAATTTTCAAACGATTTAGAATAAAATGGTCAAAATTTGACACAAAAAACTACAGAACAGCATTAGATGATCCAAATACCATACCTAGTATTACTGATATAAAAGCAGAAGTGATTGAGTTTCTACCACACAACTTGAAGAACATCAACCTCGTGACGATTACAAAGAATTGCTGGAACTGACAATCATTTTCCTTGGTGGAGTACCAAAGAGAGGAGTTTCATTCGAAGACCAGCTGGCGTTCACCGAGCAAGATGGATGGCAAAAGTCATTTATGCCATGAAAATTTGGTTGTTTAAAACACAATTTAAATTAACGCCCAGAGAAGAAAAAGGCCTTAGAGATATCTGCCTCTTTGCTGTACACATATTTGTTAAATCCTGGTTTACAGCGTCAGTTTCAGTTCTCGCTCCTCGTCTCGATTTATAGATGTTGAAGAAACTGCAACTGTACAAACTAAAAGATGAACGCATTGCAACTGTTGCCCTGAAGAAAATGATGAATCATTTATGGTATCTTTCAGAGGAGTTAATAGCATTTGCTTTCTTTGATGATGGCGTGCTACACCATCAACGTTTCTTAATAAGAACTCTGAAGAGTGGAATGAAGATGACTGCTACAACAACGTAAAACAAGTCATAAGAAAAATTCAAGTTGTTAATGACAATGCAGAAAGAGGAGTTAGATTAGTCGATGAATACAACAAACTAATCACAAATGATGAAGAACAGAAACAATATCTCCTCCAAGTGGTAAAGAAATATAGAGCTGCTCTTCCAAATAAAAACAAGAAGACAATATCATCATTAAGAAATTAACAGTGAAATATAATGAACAAAAGGTTATTATTATTACGGAAGTCTTATTATTATTACAGAAGAACTGTCAATTTGAAAATGTAAAGTGGTTATGATAGGCCTACCGGGGAACTTCCACTTAAAAAAAAAGGTAACGCGCCGTATGCTTTACCTCAAGGGTGGTGTGGAAACAGCATATATTTCTTATTTTGTGTCTGATTTTCAACTTATGGTAACGGCCCCTAAAAATTAATTTTTTTAATTCAAAATTTGCATGCATTACTTTTTTAGGAGCTATTGAAGAATAGGGACCCCAGCATTCTTTAGTTAGGCTTATAAGGCTAACTAACGAAAATATCACGACCTAACCTAACCAATCGTTAGGTTAACTGTACGCCCTTGACGATTGGTTAGGTTAGGTCATGATATTTTCGTTAGTTAGCCTTATAAAGCTAACTAAAGAAGGCTGTAGTCCCTATTCTTCAATAGCTCCCTTTTTCACCAAATTAAACCTAATCAGACGGTGGCCTGAAAAAAAATTCCAAAACAATTTTTCGGTCAATTTTTGAATCACCCTAAGTCGTACATACATAATATAGGTATTATATAAAGTTAAATATATACGAATATATAGGATTATATGAATACATGAACCATATAAACATGAATTTTAAAAATGGATACAAGAACTACAGTATATAAATGAATATAAGAATTCCATGTAAGAATAAGATAGTATAGGAATATAAGAATTATTCATGGTTCATTTTTACACACACACACACACACACACACTATATATATATATATATATATATATATATATATATATATATATATATAGAGGGTGTTTCAGGAGGAAAGTTCAATACTTCGGGAGGTAATAGTATCGGTCATTGTGAGAAACAAAGTTCATATGAACATGTGTCTAATTCTGAATGGTTACGGAGATAGAGCTGTTTGAATCTACAAATACAAAAGCATTGTTAATGGTAATCAAGAAAGAGAAACCAATTACTGTTTCTAACATTCAATGTTTAAACATTGGCATTTTGAATGGTATCAGATACAGAAATGACAAATTTGTTACAGTTAATGGGTTCCAAAAAACCTTAGCCCCCCCCCCCCCATTTGCAGCTTACATGTTTACTTATATCGAAATAGTTTTTAGTGATTATAAAAATACATAAAATTCTTTATTTATTGCAGGTATTAAAATTACTCTAGCTGATAAAGTGATAATATAAGGCTTCTCAATTAATTGGTGATTCGGAGAGGCAACGTGTGATAGATCGCATACGAGCAATAACATTTCGGGAAGCTCGTGATGCTGGAGCCACCTTTATGACACGTTCATGGGTTGCCAAAAAGTTGCGAAGAAGTGAGGACTTCGTCAAAAGAAACTGGAATAAAACTTTGGATGAATGTGAAATGGATACAACCAAATCTGGGCGCCCAAATTTGCCACTCTCTCAGGAAACAAAGGACATCATTGAAAGCGGTACGCGTAAGCGGAAAAACAGCTGTGCTAAACTTTCTAGAGAGATCGAAGTGTTGAGAGGAAAGATCGTTAGTGGTGAGATCATTCGACTGTACCGTCATGGGCAAGGTTTAAAGCCTTGGCATGAACTTCCAAAGCCAAGAAAAACTCAACTTAACATCGATGACAGAATGTGGTTTACCCATTATCTTGAAGATTGGGATGTGGATGATTTCATGCATTTAGCTGTCTCCGATGAATTTTTTGTTTACGTAACACGTCGGCCTAACTACCAAAATGATCGAGTGTGGGCCACAACACCAGATGAAATCGATGACAATGAACATTATCGCGAATTATTAAAAAGGCCAGACTGTGTTGGTGTGTTTGTTTTGTTCACTGCAAAGAAGCTCATGTGGGTGCTGAAGCCAAATGGTCAGAGTTGGGATGGACAGTATTTTCGTGATATTATTCTATCCCAGCATGTCATTCGTTTTCTAAGAAACCCAAACAATGTGTAGTGAATACTCTTATTTTAGTTTCAAGATAAATGTTAATTTTACCGTCTTGAATTTCGGAATAGCTATAAATTCATTTTAAATTAGTTACCCCTCATAATTCAATTGTGAACCACATTAATACTAATTTTATGTATATTGTATTATTTTATTGTATGTAAACATAATTAATTATATATCACAATTGTCAGTTAATTATTTATATTCAAATAATTATTTTAATCTAATACCATGTCCATTTTACAAATAAATAATAGAAATCCAAGGGTTATATTTTCCACCTTTGGTACTGTCGCAGTTTCGCCTAACGGACTCAATACGGCTAGTGAGATAATCACTGGTTGGCACTTAACTAGCGGCAGTGCTTATGGCTACATCATCCAGGTTAACCTATACCGGATAGATGCGCTACGGTCCCAAGCCGTAGCTTGCCTAGGCCCAACGACGACGACGTAAACCAACAATTGGTGACTCCGGAGTTGGATTCCCCCCTTTTACCCGAACGACTAGGATTAGACTGTAACGTCGTTCGTGCCCATCACCCCTTCACCCGAGCGACTAGGACCAGACTGTAACGTCGTTCGTGCCCATCACCCCCTTCACCCGAGCGACTAGGATCAGACTGTAATGTCGCTCGTGCCCTCTGCCCCTCACCCCTGCCCGTGCGCTCTGTGCCTGCGCTCGTCTCAACCTCCACTCCTTCGTTGGTAACTTGTCGTCTTGCTTGTACGTCAGCAAGCATAGGAGAAGATGCCTGACGACGCTGGTGCCATCTCCCACTTGAGCGTAAAGCTCCCCGTCTTCTGGCCGGGTGATCCATTTATTTGGTTCCACCAAGTGGAATCACAATTCAACTTGGGAAGGATCACCGCTAGCAGGACAAAATACGATCATGTTTTGTCCTCTCTACCAGCGAGCATCATCTCTGAAGTCCGTGACGTCATCGTGTCTACTTCTACGAGTGAGGACCCATACAACGATCTGAAGTCTGCCATCCTCTGCCGCACCACTGTCTCCGAGCGTGAGAAACTACATCAGTTAATCTCAAAAGAAGAACTTGGAGACCGTAAGCCCACTCAAATGCTGAGGGCTATGCAGTAGGGTGGAGTGAAAATGGCCCCAAAATTTTTTTTTGTGAATTTTAACTTACTTGAGGTTTTAAAAGTTGCCAATGGACTAATAGAACAATATGCAAAAAAGTTTATTAAAATCAGACAATCTTTTGATCGACCACCAGACGTTATAAGTTTACAATAATATACGATTTTACACAAAAATACCTAAAATACGAGTAAACATCAGACTATATATTTTTAGTTATTTTGGCACACTATTATGCTAACGATAGAGTCTGAGTTATGCATGCATGGTTAATTCAGAATTGATAGTCACGTTTAGACTCTAGTTTCGGCATAAGCTGCCGAGAAGCGACGCGAGCCCGAATAAATCCATGGCGGGACGTCTCGCCACACACAGCGGCTGAAGCTTCGGTAACTAGGTTCACGCATCTTTCCACCGCCTGTATGTGACAAGGGAAGCGAGGGAAGAGGACACTTGGTGAAATTTGAGCAGAGATCATGTCGTTCAATTCGTTGTCCGTCATATCCATCGTAACAGGAGGCTCCGTCACGGTCAAAGTCTGCCAATCGACCATGTCCTGGTATTCGGTCGCGTCGAGGTTGAGCGGTGGCACTCGAAACCTGCGGATTTTGTTTGCAGACACATGTGATCTTGCCTTCATGATTCTTCTGAGTCCGAGTTCCCTTATATGTGGTCGCTCATCTGTGATCATGGCTAATAGCACGTTCTCGGGGTGTCCGCAGAAGCCGTTTCGCCGAATCACCGGGTCGACGACTTTCTTTAGAGAGGAGCTGAGGTACCGTGTTCTCACCATCATCCCGTGCAGATGTTTGGCTCCATCTTTGCATGATGGCTGCCTCTTGATGGCGAACCATGTTGGGGCGTAGACCCGGATGATGAATGTGACAAGAGTTTTGATGTTGTTGGATGGTGCATCGAGGCCAACATAGAGGCGGAGGATTCTGTTGGCAGTTGTCAACCATCGCGAGTGGTTCAATGGTCCCGGTTTTCGCAATGCTAGATCAAAGGGACAGTGTCCTTCACTGACAGCTTGACACATCTGCCACAGGTACTGCTGGTCAGTGCTCAGGTCCTTCACGTCAACATGCGGCAGTGGCTGTAATGGAGATATAGGTTCATACGATGTTATATGGAGTTCCGTGCATGCTGTGAGAGATTTCCCTATCGGTCCTGAGAAGCACTTAGGTCCTGTAGTTGCTCCATCTAAATGCTGAAACAGGTGTCGCAGGGGGAGCTCGTTAGCATGTAATAAGCACACGAGCCATTGCAGCGGTTTTTGTAGTAATTCCTCAAGCTGCCGAATAACTCCGCCATTATGTCCAGTGTTGACAGCGGTTCCGTCGCATCCGACGACTTTCACACTGTCGAGATCCACAGTTCGCGCAGCCAAGCATTCAAAGATTACTTTGGAAATCGCCTTGCTTGATCCACTTGACGGCGTCACGTGGCCAAAGTACGATGAACCTGGTTCACAAATAATGCTGACGTGCTCTTCTGTATCTCTGTCCCGGTGGCCATGTCCTGCGGCGTCTCGTACATTTTTCATCGTTCTATCCTTTCGACCGTCGAAGTACAATCCAGGCAAGTCTGTCATACTGCTGTCTAGTTTTGTCAGTTCTTGACGAGTTCTACTTCTTTCTCGGCGAATTTTACCACGATCAATGACTTTGGAGGTGTCATTTGTAGACACAATTCCAATGTCTTGTAGCACGGATGAGGCAATAACGGCTGCTGCTCGATCTGAGACGCCCGTTCTATCGAACGCTTTAGCCAAACATGGTAATCGTACAGTCATCGTCATTCTTTGACGTTTACTCTCCAGTTTCGATAGATCAGGTTTACAGTGTGACTTAGATAGGGTGTATTCTTCGTCGCTGTTGTCGGTGTCGTCGTCCTTGTCTTCCTCGTTGTAGCTTCCAGAATTGCATTGCTGCTTCGATTGTTCTTGGTGAATGCTGTGTCTTCTCGATTCACAGACTTTCCTGGATATTTTCTTCTGTAGCTTTGTTGTTTCCACCAAATCGATGCCTCCTATAATCATCTTTCTGGCTCCTCTCTGGTCCTCTAGAAACTTTCTTTCTTTGAGTGGTACTTTGTCCGCTCTTTCGCACTTACAGCTCATGACGAAATCTACACATTTGCATTTGCTAATGTCGAAGAGTTTATCTGCGTCTTCTCTGAACTGTTCAAGTTGTTGCTTGTAGTTGTCGTTGTCCTTCCGAGCCTTGTATGGTTTCAAGATTTTCTTGTATTTCTCGTTGTACGGTCTGAGCGTTTCAATCACTCGTCCGTGCGTCACGGTCGGAAGAGACGCTTTCTCCCAAACAGGTTCAACATCAACGCAAACTTTTTTTGATACTTCGGCGAACGGTGGATATTTGTTATTCTTCGTTGTCAGCTGTTGTCTTGTATGGATGTAAGCCTTCATAACATCAGCGTAGGTGGGAAGAACATTTGTGGGTATCTCGCGTGGCGCGCCAAAAATCACACATGCCGCCTTCTCCCTCGTAATAATTTCCATTCTGAAAAAAACAAACAATTATTATAAATTGTAAGCAATGTAAGACTATTAAAGAATTTCTGCAAGAAAAAGAAATATCAAATTAATACTGTCACACTCACTTGTCAAACACCTATAAACAGATATCAATATGTAATTAACTTACTTTTAATATCAAGTTTCACGAAAAAATGATGATAACAGCACAAATAACCTTCAATTCTCATTGCCACATGTGCACTGAGCTTGGCGGAGCAGCCGCGCTTTGCATATTACTCACTCTCCCCCCACTCCCAATCTCCCATCCCCTCTGACTCACGGACTGCATATGTTATCGCACCAAATCACTACCATCACTGAAACTAGCATTAAATCAATGTATGGTTAACTAAACTCTTTCTTATCTCACTTACTCACATCAGCTCTAATAATTTGGCCACCCTCTGTAATTGCCATTAATTTACATTCCACACATGTTGTAATCTTAAATGTCAACCTCAAGTATGCAATAACACAGTCTACAGCAAATTAAGCTGTTAATTATTTGCATAAACATGGATGAAAGACCAGCATCTTGGATGACTCCTGATGGGCAAAGCGATCGTTAAAACATGAAATATGCCATATATTAAAATCGCTGGTGGTCAATCAAGCAATGCTTCAATTGTATTATAATTTCACATGCTTGTTTCTAAAGCCCATTGGCAACTTTTCCACACTCAAGTAAATTAAAAATCCAAAAATGATATTTTCACTCCACCTTACTATGCAGTGCGCTCTAGGCGAACGCGCACAAACCTTCGATAAGGACATCTTTAGACAGTTGTTCTTGCAGAAACTTCCTCCATCAGCTCAGCGTGTCTTGGCCACTATGGATCCTGCTACTCCAGTTGATAAACTAGCAGAAACTGCCGACAAAGTAGTGGAGATTGACACAGCTCCGGTCAACAACGTGAACACACAATCGGAACTGGAGTTGAAATTGGAAGAGTTAAGTCAACAACTCAACCACGTTTGTTCTCTGCTACAAAATCAACGGCAAAGAAGCCATTCTCGGTCAAGATTTACGAAGAGGCATCGTTCGAGTTCCGGGAAGATCTGCTTCTACCACTCGAAATTTGGAAAGAAGGCTAGGAAGTGCATCTCCCCTTGCAATTTTTCGTCGGAAAACCCCAGCAGCGAGTCCTAATGGCGTCTAGTAGTCGCACTGCCAACCTGTTATTCATAAAGGACAGGAACTCTGGTGTCAATTTCTTGGTCGATACCGGAGCGTCAGTCAGTGTATTCCCTCAAAAATCTGGTCATACGCACTCGGAATCTCCGCCTCTATACGCTGCTAACGGTTCACGCATACCCACGTACGGTACTCAGTCGCGTGAACTAAACTTGGGCCTTCACCGATCCTTCAAGTGGATTTTCATCTGTGCTCAAGTGCGGCATCCCATAATCGGCGCTGACTTCCTCCAGCATTTCAAACTCCTGGTGGATCTTGACAAGCGACGCTTATGCGACCAGGCCACACTGCTTTCTGTTCTTGCCAAACAGGTTGCCCTTCCGGACGCCTCGAACTCTGCACTTTCCCTCGTTCCCCCTAATTCCATGTACCAGTGCCTTTTCCAACGATATCCAGGAATTCTTCAACCTATGCAGATGGGTGATACCATTAAGCACACCATTACCCATCACATTACAACAAAAGGTCCCCCTGTGTTTGCAAAACCCAGACGTCTTGCCCCGGACAAACTGAAAGCTGCCAAATCGGAATTCCAGCTTATGCTGGATCTTGGGATAATAAGACCTTCCAAAAGCAGTTGGTCCTCTCCCCTACACCTGGTCCAGAAGAAGTCAGGAGACTGGAGACCATGTGGGGATTACCGGTTTTTGAATTCGACAACCATCCCGGACCGATATCCGGTACCAAATGTCCAAGACTTTACTTCTCTTCTCCACGGCAAATCTATCTTCAGTAAAATAGACCTCGTTAAGGCTTTCCACCACATTCCCGTAGAGCCTTCGGATATTCCCAAGACTGCAGTTTGTACACCATTTGGGTTATTCGAATTTGTGAAGATGCCGTTCGGGCTACGGAATGCTGCGCAAACCTTTCAGAGGTTTATAGATGAGGTCACCAGAGGCTTAGACTTTGTTTATGCCTACATCGATGATTTGCTTGTGGCCAGCTCAACGGAAGAGGAACATAAGGAACATCTTTCACTCCTCTTTCAACGCTTAGAACAATACGGTGTTACTATTAATGCATCTAAGTGTGTGTTTGCACAGCCAACCTTGGAATTTCTTGGTCACACGATTTCGCAGCACGGAATTACCCCCCTTCAGGACAAGTGTGAAGTGATAAAAAATTACCCTATGCCAAATAATCAGCGTGAGTTACGTCGGTTTCTAGGTTTGGTAAATTATTACCACAAGTTCATTAAAAACTGTGCCAGTGTTCTTGCTCCTCTACACGCTATGATCACACACAAACGCAAGGTAACGAAATTGGTATGGTGTAGCGATAGTTTACAGGCGTTCGACAATGCCAAAAATGCTATCAATAGTGCATTGTCTCTGTCATTTCCTATCAGTATGCCCCCCTAACTCTGACGGTCGATGCATCAGATGTTGCGATCGGTGGGGTGTTGGAACAAACCATTAACGGTCAACAAGCACCCATCGCGTTTTACTCGAAAAAGCTGCAGCCAGCCCAAACGCGTTATAGTGCTTTCGGACGTGAACTTCTTGCTATTTACTTAAACGTGAAGCATTTTCAACATTTCCTTGAAGGCCGAGAGTTTTGTGTTTTTACCGACCACAAACCTTTGATCACTGTCTTCAATAAAAACAGCTGTAACCACTCTCCCAGAGTCATCAGGCAACTCGATTATATCTCGCAATTTACCACAGATATCCGCCACATCAAAGGTGTCTTGAACACTCCAGCGGATGCACTTTCAAGAATAGAGATTACTTCTGTTACCCTCAGCTCTACACTGTGGAATGCTATTGCACAGGATCAAGATAAGGATACGGAACTACAAGACCTGCTCAGAGAAGACTCCACTCACTCACTTTCCCTCAAGAAACTGAGTATGCCAGGATTGTCTGTGCCCCTCTATTGCGACGTATCAACAGCTGCTATTCGCCCTTATGTCCCTCCATGTCACAGAAAAGCAGTCTTCACGGATCTTCATAAGCCCTCCCATCCTGGTATCCGTGCTTCGCAACACCTGGTTACCTCTCGCTTTGTTTGGCCCTCGATGCGGAAGGATGTCAAACATTGGACCAAAACGTGCCTTGCCTGCCAGCGTGCCAAAGTCCAAAGGCACACCAGGTCCCCCTTTGACGCATTTCCGCCCCCATCCCAGCGATTTGAGGTAATTCATGTAGACATTGTTGGCCCTCTTCCAGTGATTCAAGGCCAACGTTATCTGCTCACCTGTCTCGACCGCTTTTCCAGATGGCCTGAAGCCATCCCACTTCCTGATATCCAAGCGGACACTGTTGCAAGAGCCTTTCTTCATGGATGGGTATCAAGATTTGGATTGCCGACAAAAGTCATCACTGACCAAGGTCGCCAATTTGAGTCTTCGCTTTGGAAGAAGTTTACCAGCTTGTTGGGTACAGTACATGCGCATACCTGTGCGTATCATCCGCAAGCTAACGGCCTCGTCGAACGCTTCCATCGCCAGCTGAAGTCATCCCTTATGTGTCACGAAGACTCCCATTGGATGGATAAGCTTCCACTCGTGTTGCTTGGTATTCGCTCTGCATTTAAGAGTGATCTGAAGACTACAGCGGCTGAACTAGTCTATGGAACAACACTGCGGCTACCAGGTGGCTACTTCACTGCAGGGGATAAGTCATGTGATCCTACGGAATTCGCTCAAACACTTTCCTCTCACATGCAGTCCCTTCAGCCTGTTCCCCCTCGATTGACTAGCCAACAGAACATCTTTGTTTCCCCAGCCCTCCAATCTTGCACCCACGTTTTCGTTCGTGTACCTCTCCCAAAACGGCCTCTCCAATGTCCATATGACGGGCCCTATGAAGTTCTCCGACGTACGCGCAAATCATTCCTCATCCAGCGCGGTTCCAAGGTCGACAAGGTTTCTATCGATCGTCTTAAGCCTGCGTTTTTGGAATCAACCTTAAGTGAGGTACATGTAGCTACCAAAAAGGTCCCGGGAAATCTGTGTCGTTCGGAACTCTTTGAACTTCCTCTCTGGTGGGGGAGTGTGTAGTGAATACTCTTATTTTAGTTTCAAGATAAATGTTAATTTTACCGTCTTGAATTTCGGAATAGCTATAAATTCATTTTAAATTAGTTACCCCTCATAATTCAATTGTGAACCACATTAATACTAATTTTATGTATATTGTATTATTTTATTGTATGTAAACATAATTAATTATATATCACAATTGTCAGTTAATTATTTATATTCAAATAATTATTTTAATCTAATACCATGTCCATTTTACAAATAAATAATAGAAATCCAAGGGTTATATTTTCCACCTTTGGTACTGTCGCAGTTTCGCCTAACGGACTCAATACGGCTAGTGAGATAATCACTGGTTGGCACTTAACTAGCGGCAGTGCTTATGGCTACATCATCCAGGTTAACCTATACCGGATAGATGCGCTACGGTCCCAAGCCGTAGCTTGCCTAGGCCCAACGACGACGACGTAAACCAACAAATGTTATGGATGTCGATCAGGTTACACTTCTGCACGATAAGGCCCCCTGCTTTAAGGCATTAGCCACTCAACAGTTGTTGCGGAACCATGAGATCGATTTCTTTGGAAATGAAGAATGGCCAGGAAATTCTCCTGACCTGAACGTCTGTGAACACATTGGATCAGTTATAAAGGACAAGGTTGAATGTCTCTTGTTTCATGAACCTGCAGCAAATCGATTTTCGAAGGATACAATGACGCACCACATTGAAACTGTTTTAGCAAATTTGCATAACGATCAAGATCTATTCACGTCACTTTTGGCAAGCTACCCAAAGGAATTCAGGCTGTCTTGGAAGCCAATGGCGGGAACACCAAGTTTTAATTGTTTCTCATTAAATGCAGGATTAAATTCTCTTTTGTAATGTATGTTTAGTTTTACTGTACCTCTAATGATTTAGGCCATGGGCGGGGGGGCTAAGGTTTATTGGAACCCCGTACAATACGTTTTCAAAAATACCACTGTCATCCTCAATGCATTTTGCAATTCGTGTGCGAAGATAGCGTGTTGTTCGTCTGAGTTGATATTGACGTTCCTTTATGCGGGCAGCAGCATCCAAAATGCGCGCGAGCAATTCGTCTAGTGTATCCACCTTTCTTTTGTAAACTTGACTTTTCATCCACCCCCACAAACAATAATCTAACGGAGAGAGGTCTGGAGACCTTGGTGGCCATTGAATGGGACCACCGCGGGGGGAGGAAGAGCTGCGCGCGCATCAGATTCAAACAGCTCTATCTCCGTAACTATTCAGAATTAGACACATGTTCAAATGAACTTTTTTTTCTCACAATGACCAGTACTATCACCTCCCGAAGTATTGACCTGTTCTCCTGAAACACCCTGTATATACACACATATATATATATATATATATATATATATATATATATATATATATATATAAATGCAGTAAAATCACAGAATAACACGAAAGAGCTCGGATTTCGTGTTTCTTTTTCCTTTTCCCTGTGGTTGTTTGCTTATATATATATATATATAATATATATATATATATATATATATATATTATATATATATATATTATTATATATATAACCTTATCAAGTGTTTTGAATGCATAATCAGAGGCAAAACTACCTACTACCTACAAGAAAAAGATTTATACAACCCAGATCAACATGGCTTCAGGGCGGGAAGATCATACCTGTCACAGCTACTAGACCACCAGGAGAAAATATTAGGAACATTGTGTCGAGGACAAAACTTTGATGTAATATATACTGACTTTGCTAAAGCCTTCGATAAATGTGACCATGGAATCATAGCACACAAACTTAAGGATACAGGAATTACTGGAAAGCTTGGAAGGTGGATACTAAATTTTTTGACGCAAAGAAGGCAAAGAGTGGTCGTAAACGGAGTCAAATCGAAAGTCTCGGAAGTCATGAGCTCTGTCCCACAAGTGACAGTATTAGCTCCCTTGCTGCTCATAATAATGATTGGAGATATTGATGCAGATATTAAGGCCAGTATTGTATCATGCTTCGCAGATGACACAAAGACATGTAAGGAAATATTAAACGAAGATGACATAAGAAAACTACAAAACGACATTGAAACATTATTCCAGTGGGCAGAAGACAACAATATGAAGTTCAACGAAGAAAAATTCCAACTTCTAAGATATGGAAATAACAAAGAGCTACAGAAAAAAGGGTACAAAATTCTGCAAGCCAAACAGATAAAACCAAATCCACAAGTCAGGGATCTTAGAGTAATAATGTCGTCGGATGCAGAATTCAGAGAGCACTATCAACTCAAAATCACAACGGCTAGAAAAATAATGGGAATCATCTGGAGGAGCTTCCACAGCAGAAAAGCAAACATCATGCTTAAATTATGGAAGAGTCTAGTCCTACCAATAATTGAGTATTGCTCAGTACTCACAAGCCCACACAGAGAAAGAGACATTGCGAGCATTGAAGCTATACAAAGGACTTTTACGTCAAGATAGAAGAAACGGAAGGTGAAGAAAAATGATCTCGACTACAATCCCTGAAACTCTACTCTCTTGAAAGAAGGCGCGAGCGGTACACAATAATATACATATGGAAAATGCTTGAGGGCTCTGTTCCTAACCACAGAAATGAAATAGAAACAAACTGGAATGATTGAAGAGGCAGATTTTGTACGGTCCCAGCTGCGTTGGGACAAGGGGCCATGAAAATGAGGATGGAAAATACCCTCAGAATAAGGGGCCCAAAGCTTTTCAATGTCCTTCCAAAAGAAGTGAGGAATCTCCAGCACACCGACCTGAATTACTTTAAGAACCAGCTGAACAGATACTTCTGCAAAGTCCCTGACCAGCCATGCGTGGCTGGCTTCGAGGGCAGGAGGAGATTAGAGAGCAATTCCCTCCTTCACTAAGTCCCCCAAATGAGGCAGGATGCTGCAGAGGGGTCGACCGCAGATCGATCCTGAACCGTCGTTCAAACTCAACAAAAGAACAAAATATATATATATATATATATATATATATATATATATATATATTATATATATATATATATATATATATGGGAATGAACTCAGAATGGTCCCCTGAGTTTTGTATGATACACACAGACAGTGCATGGAACAAGGAACTCTTCTGGGATAATTAAATCCACTACAGTCCGAATAAGTAATGGTAAATGACAAATACCATAGTTTTTCTTTTTCATGATGCTAGCCCGACGTGGGCAACGGGTCACTCGCAAAGAGGTCCCATAAATATAGCTTCCCTCACCAGCTATCTGCAAAGCAGACAGGATCCAGCTTTGGGACACGGATCTAGGGTTTAAAGCAGCCTAGCCCTGCTACATTTAGAACCTCAATATAAGCAAAAGAATCGCTGCCTTCACGTCAGATTGAATACATCAAAGAAAAAGAGGTAACTATTATATTTTTAGCCAAAACCAAAACTTAAACCTCAACTGGCAGAATTGAGCGTCGACTTTTCAAGGCACATAACATCTCTCTCTCCGTTATGGAACCCATTCATAATTTTGAAAACCTGGATTAGATCACCCCTTAGCAAGGTAGCCATTTCCTTGTTTTCAGAAACTAGATCGATCTCTGTTAACATTTTTCAACGGCCCCAAGACACTTTTTACTGGATTTCTAATGGTGACGTATTGAAAGAATCGCTTTGGGTTTTCTTTACCTTCACGAGCATGAAGATTTCAAATTCGCACTTGGACTTTTTTATTACACTTTTCGCTTCACGCCTTAGAGATATGTAGTTTCGTGACCGCAAATTATCTTTATCTCACTTATGTAGCCTATAAGCCCTATCTCTACTCTTTATAATATATATATATATATATATATATATATATATATCAAAAAGACTCGTTGCATTCATGTCGGATTGAATAAATCAAAGAAAAAGGGGTAACTGTTATATTTTTTCCCAAAACCAAAACTTAAACCTCAATTGGCAGAATTGACCGTCCACTTTTCAAGGTACATAACATGTCCGTTTCATGATGGGAATGAACTCAGAATGGTTCCCTGAGTTTTTTATGATACACACAGACCGTGCATGGAACAAGGAACTCTTCTGGGACAATTAAATCCACTATAGTCCGAATAAGTAATGGTAAATGACAAATACCATAGTTTTTCTGTTTCATGATGCAAGCCCGACGTGGGCAACGGGTCTCTCGCAAAGAGGTCCCATAAATATAGCTTACCTCACCAGCTATCTGCAAAGCAGACAGGATCCAGCTTTGGGACATGGATCTAGGGTTTAAAGCAGCCTAGCCCCACTACATTTAGAACCTCAATATAAGTAAAAGACTCTTTGCATTCACGTCGGATTGAATAAATCAAAGAAAAACTATGGTATTTGTCATTTACCATTACTTATTCGGACTATAGTGGATTTAATTATCCCAGAAGAGTTCCTTGTTCCATGCACGGTCTCTGTGTATCATATATGAATATATATATATATATATATATATATACATATATATATAATGTTATAATGTAATGTTATAATGTTTCAGACCAACAAAGACCCTAGGATCCACTCATGGCTGGTCTACCTAACTGTGTTCGTAATTGGGCATTGTGTATGTCCTCCGTGGTGGCGGAGGGGACCTACAATTTTACGTGGGTTCCGAACCACAAGAACAAGAAATTTATGTAAAAACTGCCTGTACATTGGCAACGACTAATTTTTACGAAACTAAATAATTATCAATTTAAAACTAATTAATTATCGATTTAAAACTAAAGATAGAATTTCTGGATCCAGAGGATCAATTCATAATAGACTACTATCCACATATATGTAACACTCTATATCTATTTATAACCGACATGCAAATATATCAGATCCAAAGGATCCAGTCAATTTCATTACGGTATCCATCAATACTAGTAACTTGCCAACCAAAAATAAGTCACGATCCATATCGATTGCGGACCAAGTCAAAATTTACCACCATATACATTACAATAAATATACTTAGGAGGAAAAGTGTAGGTGTGGCTGTAAAGACTGTACAGTAATGTAGAAATGTGTGTGCACCCATTTTGGGTCTCCCATTTAAAGGTGTTTGTCGGGCAAGTGAAGCTCATGAGTTTTTCAATACCTCACAGTACTATGGGGGGCACCGCTCGGCAGAGGAATCTCTTTAAATGGGGTGTGTAAAGACAGAGATTATCCCCTAACCCAAGATGCTGCCTCCCTATATCCCACAACACTTGTGTTGAGCTGTGGGATCTATCCCCACAAAGCCTTAATTTTACTACCTTAAACTATACCCAATCTATCAACATATGCGTCTAATCGATTTTTAAACATGTTTATAGACGTGCTACTAATTACTTCTACCGGCAAACTATTCCAGCTATTTACTATTCTATGCGTAAAAAAGTTTTTGGCAACTGTTGTCTCGAACCTTCTACTTGTCAACTTACACCTGTTATTTCTAGTCCTATTATATTGAGATATTTTGAAAAAGCTATCAATTTGAACACCTGGATTAGATCACCCTTTAGCCTCCGAGTCTCGAGTGTAGTCAATTGTAACTCCTTAAGCCTATCCTCGTACGACTTTGACCTAAGCGCCGGAATCATCTTAGTTGCTCGTCTTTGAACTCTTTCGATTTTGTCTATATCTTTGTGCATATGCGGATTCCAAAACTGAATCGCGTACTCCAAATGGGGTCTAACTAATGATTTATAAAGAGGAACTATAATATCGCGCGATTTGTACTCAAAATTCCGAGCTATGAAACCTAACACTTTGTTCGCCTTATTGACTGCTGCTGTACTTTGTTTCGCTACTTTTAAATCACCAGTGACTATAACTCCTAAATCTTTTTCCTGCTCCACGCTTGTTAACTCTTTCCCTGACATACTATACGCAAAATTACCGTTACGCGAACCTATATGCAAAATTTTGCACTTATCGACGTTAAATCTCATCTGCCATGTGACTGACCAATCAACGATTTTATTCAGATCTTCCTGGATTTTACCTCTACCTTCGTCATTAATCGCCCTACCACCCAGCTTTGGGTCATCCGCAAACTTTGAAAGATAGGTGTTACGTTTGCTAACTTGAAATTATCTGGTACGCACCCCTCAGAAATAGACGCATTAAAAATCTTTGTTAGCAGCACAACAAAGCTATCTTTTAATTCTTTTATTTGTATGGGATATATGGAATCCGGCCCCGGTGATTTACGCGTTTTCATTTTATCAATATAGCCCATTACCGCCCCCTCACTAACCACTATATTATCCAAAATATTACCGTTGTCAAAAGGTATTATGGCTATGACCGTAGGGATATTCGTTACATCTTCTATAGTAAAAACTGACGTAAAAATTCGTTTAGCAAAGTAGGCATTTCCTTGTTTTCTGAAACTATATATATATATATATATATATATATATATATATATATATACACCGTAAATCCTGGCGTATAAGTCGATTTTCGAGGCACTGAAATGAAGCTCTAAAAGTAGGGGTCGACTTATACGCCAGGTATAAAAAGAGAACCATTAACACAGGTTGCTAACAAAGAGGTTTCATAATAAAAAATATCGAAATATAAGGTTAGTTTAATGAGTACAAATATTTATTAACTGTATTAAAAGATAAATTAAAAACTTAGGTATTTATTCAAGGTCATCGTAAGGATCAGTATCACTAGAATTACTGTTGATCTCAGCTTCTTCCTCTTCATCATCTTCCCACAGTAAGTCGTCTTCTTGTCCATCCATTGCATTAGAAATCCCACATTTTTTGAATGATTTTACAACAGTTTCTGTACGGATGGAGTTCCAAGACTTGATCACAAAAGTGCACAACATATCCATTGATGGAGCACGCATATTACTGGCCTTTGTGTATGTTTTCTCACCTTCAAGCATCCATGTATTCCACTCAGAACGAATATTATCTTTAAATGGCTTATTTAAACCAACATCAAGGGGCTGAACCACAGATGTTAGTCCTCCTGGTATGACTGCAGGTACAGTTTTAATTCTCTGTAGATGGTTCTTAACATTATCTGTTAAATGTGCTCTAAATGAGTCCCACACTAACATCGCCTTTTCTTCACGTAATCCACCTGGCCTTCTTCTCCACACATTGTCAATCCATAACTGAATTCCAGCTTCGTCCATCCATCCTGTCTCGTGGACATGAACAAACACCCCTTCAGGGAACTGTATATGTGGCATTGTTTTCCGTTTGAAAATAACCATGGGTTTAAGCTTCGTCCCATCTGCAAGGCAGCTTAGTACTACAGTAAACTTTGTCTTTTCGTGGCCAGTACTTTTTATCAAAACTGTCTTACTACCTTTGCCGTCGACGGTTCTTGGGGAAAGCTTATCGAAAATACAGGGAGTTTCATCCATGTTACCAATCTGACATTGTGGAAAGCTGTGTTCCTTTCTTAATCCAATAATGTACCTTTGGAAATTCATAATTTTGTCTTCCAACTCCACAGGTAATTTTTGTGCAATTTTCGTTTTCTGCCTCAACACAAAGTTATTCCGCTTCATAAAACGAGAACACCAGTTTGCTGTAGCTTTGAAATTTCTGCTTTGATCTTGGTGATTTCTTGCCCACTTAAGGGCTTGTATACGTATACAATTCCTTGTAACTGCAAAACCACTTTGCCTGTTTTCGTTGACCCACTGTTCTAAATAAATTTCCATTTCTGGCCAGTGACAGATTCCAGTCCTTAATGTACATTTTGATTTAGGCATTCTCTTCAGGGATTCCTCACATTTAATCCAATCACGCACAAATTTTTCACAAACTCCAAAATGTTTTGCTGCAGCAACATTATTGGATTCTTTTGCATACGAGACAACTTTTAATTTGAATTTTGCTTCATATTTCATTCTTTTCTTTGGAGGCTCCATATTAGGGTATACTCAGGACACTATAAGCTTAAACTATCAAAAGTTCGAGGTTACTGACTGAAATAAACAAAAGGATTAATACATCTACCTGGTTTATTCCTTTGGCATTTGGATGGTTGGTTGATTATTTGGGGGTCGACTTATACGCAAGGCATACCTTTAAATCAGAAATTTTTACCTAAAATCTTTCGGTCGACTTATACGCCGGGTCGACTTATACGCCAGGATTTACGGTATATATATATATATATATATATATATGATGAATAAAACCACGAAGGAAAGGAAACAGAAAGGTGCTCAAGCGCTTTCGTCTAATGACATCCTCAGGAACACTGAAGTACATAGAAGGTTACAGCCTATATACAGGTTACAAAAAAATAATAAATAAAAAAAAATACACATACATACATACATATATATATATATATATATATATATATATATACACACACATACATACATACATACATATACAATAAACGAAGAAATGAAATTAAAAAAAAAAAAATTATTAAAAGATTGTGGGATGGGCATACAACTTTGTAAGGAAACACTATCGAATTTTAGCACAAGATCAAACTACCGATTTTTAGCACAAGATTAAATTAATTGTTTCCAACCAATGTTATAAAAAAAATAAAAATAAAAATACAAATTTATACTGGAAATCTGCCCGGGTTTTATCACTCTACCCATCTTGTATATAAAAATAAATTGAAAAATAAAAGCTATTAAGGTGGCATACAAGTTTACGAAAGATTTAGCGTTCTACCCTTCTTATCTAAATTTTTTCTGAAGGAATTCAAAACAACAGGATCGAGTTGAAAAAGACCTTTGCTTATGTTGAAGTTATTTGAAAGTTGGATAATGGCAGACTCAAGAATATTTCTATTAACAATGTTGCCAGAGTGAAATAAAACTGAAGCATTATTCCAATCAATACAGTGGGATAACTCTGACAAATGGACAAAAAGAGCACTGGACGACTGTCCTGTTCTAACGGAATATTGATGCTGTTTTATACGTGTGTGCAAATCCTTTCCCGTCTGACCTATGTAAAAGGAATCACATTGTTTACAACCAATTTTATAGATAATGCCTGAATTATTGGTAGGGCTATTTTTTACTAAGATATTTTCACAATATTGTTATATGAAAATACTACATTAATATCCAAAAGTTCAAGTACATTAGCAATGCCTAAAAAGCCCGGGAAAAATGGAAGTACTAAAATATTTTTTGACAAAGTACGAGTGTTATTATTGCCCGATAGAAAGTTCGTTTTGCCTTGTTGAGACAAGATTCCATAAACGCAGATGGATAACACAGATCACTTCCAATACCGTTGATTTTTTCTAATTCGGCATCGATGTATTCCGGACTGGCGATCCTAAGGGCGCGGAGAAACATTGAAGAAAAAATGGCCTTCTTAGTGGGGGTGTCATGTCCCGAGTAAAAGTGTACGTAGGACAAATTGTTTTTTTTTCCGATAGATACTGAACTTAAAACCTGGGCTTTCCCTATGTACACGCACATCGAAAAACGGAATTGAATTGTCTTGTTCCACTTCTAAAGTAAACTTAATGGAGGGGACTTGATCATTTAACTGAAGGAGGAAGTTATCCAGGTCACGATTCATGGGCCAGATACACAAAATATCGTCGACGTACCGCAACCAAGGGATGCCAACCCCAGGATTCTCGGAATGTATGTAATTTCGAAAAACTCCATACAAATATTGGAGAGGAGGGGCGACAAGGGGTTGCCCATGGCCATCCCAAAAATTTGTTGATAATACTCGTTATTGAAAGTGAATTTACAGTCTTTGATGCAAAGCTTAATAAGTTCCAAAACAATGTGTGAAGGTAGTGGCAGGTCATACTTATGTAATTCTTGGGAGAGAAAGTCAAGCATATCATCAATCGGCACTTTTGTAAACAATGAACAAACGTCAAAACTGATCAATCTATCGTTAGTTTCAGTACGTGCATTATTCAATTTTTCAGTAAGATCCATGGAATTTTTTTACATGTGAATCAGAGATAGTTCCGAGAATGGGGGACAAGACTTTGACAAGCCATTTGGAGAGTTTATAAGTAATAGAGCCCACCGAGCTAATAATAGGGCGCATAGGGTTGCCAGGTTTGTGGGTTTTAATAAGACCGTAAAGGTAGGGCAGAGAAGGTGAAGTGGACATGAAAAGCGGAATTAAGTCCTTATGATCTTTGAGAATGCGTTTCAAGCCACTATTAAATGATTTGATGACGTCATACCATATCCAAGGGCACTTTTTGCATCGTCACTAATGGGCAAAAAGTGCCCTTGGATATGGTATGTCCTTTTTTATTGTTAAAAAACCTTCGGCTTTACAAATTTGTTACAGTCTCGCTTGTTTTGAAAAACAGTGTAATCTCCCTCAGTATTTGTTTAACATAGTTAAAGGCCTTGTTTATAGTGCGGCGAATAGTAGTTACGAAGATAACTTTCCTAAACGTTTTCGCAATAGCCTCACACAATTAAAAAAAGATGGGGAGCTCCATATTACTAAAGCAGACAAGGATAACACCATAGTTATTATGGACAAAGTGGACTCCCTCAGAAAGATGAACGAGCTTCTCCAAAACCCGGCCACATACAGCAAACTTAGGAAGAACCCGCAGGATGACGTCATCAAATCATTTAATAGTGGCTTGAAACGCATTCTCAAAGATCATAAGGACTTAATTCCGCTTTTCATGTCCACTTCACCTTCTCTGCCCTACCTTTACGGTCTTATTAAAACCCACAAACCTGGCAACCCTATGCGCCCTATTATTAGCTCGGTAGGCTCTATTACTTATAAACTCTCCAAATGGCTTGTCAAAGTATTGTCCCCCATTCTCGGAACTATCTCTGATTCACATGTAAAAAATTCCATGGATCTTACTGAAAAATTGAATAATGCACGTACTGAAACTAACGATAGATTGATCAGTTTTGACGTTTGTTCATTGTTTACAAAAGTGCAGATTGATGATATGCTTGACTTTCTCTCCCAAGAATTACATAAGTATGACCTGCCACTACCTTCACACATTGTTTTGGAACTTATTAAGCTTTGCATCAAAGACTGTAAATTCACTTTCAATAACGAGTATTATCAACAAGTTTTTGGGATGGCCATGGACAACCCCTGGTCGCCCCTCCTCTCCAATATTTATATGGAGTTTTTCGAAATTACTTACATTCCGAGATTCCTGGGGGTTGGCATCCCTTGGTTGTGGTACGTCGACGATATTTTGTGTATCTGGCCCATGAATCGTGACCTGGATAACTTCCTCCTTCAGTTTAATGATCAAGTCCCCTCCATTAAGTTTACTTTAGAAGTGGAACAAGACAATTCAATTCCGTTTTTGGATGTGCGTGTACATAGGGAAAGCCCAGGTTTTAAGTTCAGTATCTATCGGAAAAAAACAAACAATTTGTCCTACGTACACTTTTACTCGGGACATGACACCCCCACTAAGAAGGCCATTTTTTCTTCAATGTTTCTCCGCGCCCTTAGGATCGCCAGTCCGGAATACATCGACGCCGAATTAGAAAAAATCAACGGTATTGGAAATAATCTGTGTTATCCATCTGCGTTTATGGAATCTTGTCTCAACAAGGCAAAACGAACTTTCTATCGGGGCAATAATAACACTCGTACTTTGTAAAAAAATATTTTAGTACTTCCATTTTTCCCGGGCTTTTTAGGCATTGCTAATGTACTTAAACTTTTGGATATTAATGTAGTATTTTCATATAACAATATTGTGAAAAATATCGTAGTAAAAAATAGCCCTACCAATAATTCAGGCATTATCTATAAAATTGGTTGTAAACAATGTGATTCCTTTTACATAGGTCAGACGGGAAAGGATTTGCACACACGTATAAAACAGCATCAATATTCCGTTAGAACAGGACAGTCGTCCAGTGCTGTTTTTGTCCATTTGTCAGAGATATCCCACTGTATTGATTGGAATAATGCTTCAGTTTTATTTCACTCTGGCAACATTGTTAATAGAAATATTCTTGAGTCTGCCATTATCCAACTTTCAAATAACTTCAACATAAGCAAAGGTCTTTTTCAACTCGATCCTGTTGTTTTGAATTCCTTCAGAAAAAATTTAGATAAGAAGGGTAGAACGCTAAATCTTTGGTATACTTGTACGCCGCCTTAATAACTTTTATTTTTCAATATATTTTTATATACAAGATGGGTAGAGTGATAAAACCCGGGCAGATTTCCAGTATAAATTTGTATTTTTTTTTTTAATTATTTTTTTTTTATAACATTGGTTGGAAACAATTAATTTAATCTTGTGCTAAAAATCAGTAGTTTGATCTTGTGCTAAAAATCGATAGTGTTTCCTTACAAAGTTGTATGCCCATCCCACAATCTTTTAATAATTTTTTTTTTTTAAATTTCATTTCTCCGTTTATTGTATATGTATGTATGTATGTGTATATATATATATATATATATATATATATATATATATGTATGTATATAACTTATATGTATATTTGTGTATTTTTTTATTTATTTATTTATTTTTTTTGTAACCTCTATATAGGCTGTAACCTTCTATGTACTTCAGTGTTCCTGATGATGTCATTAGACGAAAGCGCTTGAGCACCTTTCTGTGTTTCCTTTCCTTCGTGGTTTTATTCATCATAAATATTTTTCACGTGTTACTTTTGTGAAATAATTTTCATATATATATATATATATATATATATATATATATATATATATGTAAAAATGAACAATGAATAATCAATATTTATTTTTACATAAGAACCAAAATCGCTTAACGCGAGTTTGGATAAAAATTTTATTTGTTGCTTTTTATTTTTGTTTGGGTCACAACCCTACGATCTACCATTTCTATGGTTTAGTCGTATCCATTTTCCATTTTTCATTTGTTATAGAATTTATTATAATTAATTATGGTTGTCTTCCATCTCACCCTCGACCATAGATTATGCATACGCATTGTATATAATAGGATTGGAACCCGTAGTTGTACTTCTTAGTCATTAATACCCACTCTTTTTCTCTAATTCGTTCTTGTAAATCTTCGTAATAATGATTTGTACTATACGTACAAATTCAATAACTATGACGTCACATTTTCCTGTCATTAATTTCCCTTCATCATATCTCTAGTATTCAATGTATGAAAATTCTTTAACATCATAATAAAAAGTGTACACTCTATAGAAGTCATTATTTATATGTTACGTAGTATAAATATAACTATTATTCGACCATATCCCCCCCATACGTCAATATCTTATCTTGACCATTATCCTATGTCAATTTTATTAAATATTCATTTTGCTCGTGAAATGCAAAACTTTATGCATTCTTTCGAAAACGCGCAAATACGTTCTCGTATTATTTTTTTTATTATTTTTTTTCAAGTACATTCACCCCTCGCAAGATATTCATAAATGCTTAGGTATGTGATCGAATTCGCTAATCACAGCAAAATCGAACGCTTCTAAGATAAATATCTCCTCTCGCTCTGATTCAAATTTATAACATATTATGCTGTATATAAATCCATACCGTATGTGCCATGTACTTTGTATTATATTTCTAACATCTTAATTGTCTATTAATATGAAACACTGTAAAAGCAAAACAAAGTTATAGTAACTGTTCAATTGTAATTAACTGTAATACTTTAATTTAATATAACGTAATGTACTTTAATAGAACTGTAACGGACAATCATAAGCGAATGTGAAGTAATCCATAATCGCAATCATAATTGTGATAAACCAAAACGAAAATGTACTCAGTAATGTACTTAAATTGTACTTATGTACTACTACGAAATGATATCGCCTTCAGAAATGTAGACGGCGAAAAATACGATTAGCTTTTATTTTTATTTTTAAAATTATTATTTGGAATCTTTCAAATATCTGATCATGTGTTTAAAAGGGGGAAACTTAACCTTGAACTGCATTCCCCCAACATTTAGACTTAGATGATACATGTAATTGTAAAATTAACTGCACTTCATTACTTCACTCTTCTTTGGTCACTACTACGAGACTCCCTTGTTAGCAGCCTCGCTGCGAGGAGAGGGCAGAGGCCCCTTGCCTCCTTAATTTTTTTAGATTCCGGCCTGAGCTATGGTCGAAAGAGGTCGAACCTCTACCCCTGTAAAATTCAGAGCACTACCTGTAATTTTTTTTAGAAGTAAACTACAGTAAGAGAAACTTTTTATTTTCCCATTCGAGTTGGGCTATCTTCATAAGAACTTAGTCAGTAAAGTCGATAAGTTATAAAAGAAAAGTCGATAATTTTAGTATCAGAGAAAGTATCACAGTATTATAGAAAGAGAAGAATTAGGAACTGTCGACCCTATAGCGAGAGAAAAGAATTAGAATGTTATAGAAGAAATATCCGTTGCTGCCTTTCAACAAGAACGCCCATAGACTCCGAGACAACCCAAGCACCATAGAAGATATTGGTATAACAAACTGGCGACCCTATAGCCATGATCTTATAACATTGGCGACCCTTTGCCCAGGATAAGAAACTGATGACCCAAGAACATAGAAGATATTGGCATAACAGTCTGGCGACCCTATAACCAGTAGGGCGGAGTGAAAAACTCATTTTTCGAATTTTCAAATTGGCTAGTGTGGAAAATGTGTGGAGTAGTGAGAAAATAAGCTGGTATAAATTTAAAATCATAACATTAATATCTTCAGGTGCCACAATGACCTTCAATATTGAAAAAAATTGAAAAAAGCAGATTTTAACCAATAATTACAGAAGAGTCCACGATGCACAATAGACAAGAATTTATTCACACTTGTATAAAAATATGTCAGTCAACCTTTAAAAAAAGTTTCTATTCTCTAAAAACAGTTTTCTATAGTCAGCTCACTCAGCTGTCACGTGAGTACCTCGGTTCAGTGTCGCTGTCGCTCTCGTAGCAGGTGGGTGTTCTGTTGTTGGCGTTACTCAGATAGTCTAAACTATATTTCTTATATATTTTGCATTTCTGTATTGTGTTGCCCTAAGTTTGCCATGTACTATTAACTGAAATTAACGTATAATTGATATTAGCTCTTTCTTTTTCAGATTTGTATACTTTCAAAATGTCTCGAGTTTGTGCAAAATCAACCAGGGCCTCAACTGAGTGCCCCATGTTTGGTATGGGGGAAGATTTGTGGCACAGGAATCTTCCTACATACGAAGGAGTTTTTAAATATTACTTGTTTGTAAGAAACGATTTGAAACAGAATACTAATAAAGATCCTTCAATATCTCAAATATTAGAACAAGTTGTTGATAAATTGAAAACAATTTGGGAAAGTGCTTCCGTCCCAATTCTGTCAGACAGGCGAATTGAAACAATGTTCAGAAGCTACCACGAAAAGTATCGTGTCATTATGAAGCCATACCAAAGCAGAAAAAATTCTGAAGCTTACAAAGCAAAGATTGATATGTTCAAAAAAGAAGCACACACGAAACTTTTTGACATTGCAGCGTGCAAGTGCAAAGTACTAACACAATGTTCTTGTCCCAAAGAAAAAACGGTTCCAAAGGAAGAAGTGACGTTCCTCTTAGATCAAAGGTGTGAAAGAAAACTGTTTATTGATAGAGTAGATATTACACTCTCAAAGAAAAAGCATCTACGTTGCTAAGAAAGCAAAAAGAAGCTGTGAGGCTCACCAAAGAATCTTCACAGGAGAAATTGCAGGATACAAATGTTGAATTATCATCATCGACATCAAATAGTGAAAGTGAATCTGGCGCAATATCAGACGATACATTTCCAGAGCCAGTTAGCTCGAAGAGAAAGCTCGAACAACCTGAAAAACAATTATTCAAGAAAAGGAAAACTACAAATCTACCTTCAGTGGCTACTGCTTGTGACAGGACTGCAGTTTCAGATCGAGCTGCAGCATTCATTGTTAGTGCAGTATTGCAAGATATTGGAGAAGTTTCTATTGACAATACATCTGAAGTAGTGGATAGGAGTAAAATCAGAAGAGAAAGACAAAAGAAGAGATCAGAAATTATGAAAGATCAAAATCAGGTCCCAATCAGAGGAATCTATTTTGATGGTCGAAAAGATTCTACACTCTTCCAAGAAAAAAAAGAGTCCAAAGTATATCAGAAGAAGGTAACAGAAGAACATATCACTTTAGTGAGAGAACCTGGTTCAGATTATTTGGGCCATTATTCTGTGAATTCTGGATCAGCTGAAGAAATATGTAAAGGAATGTTTGAGTATATTGGAAATAATGACATGAACCTGGAAAACCTTGTTGCCATTGGATGCGATGGTGCAGCAGTCAACACTGGAGAAAAGGGAGGCGTTATAAGGCTTATAGAATTGAAGCTGAAGAAGCCAGTTCAACATTTAGTGTGCCAGCTACATGCCAATGAATTGCCATTACGCCATTTAGTTGCAAAGCTGGATGGAAAAACATCTGGCCCCCGCGGATTCACCGGTCCTATTGGCAGGGAATTAGAGAACTGTGAGAGTCTTCCTATTGTCGAGTTTGAAAGGATTGATGCTGAGGAACCAACTGTAGACTGTGAAGATCTTAGCACCGACCAAAAATATCTAATTGATATTCATCAGGCCATAACAAAGGGATATTGCTCTCCAGATCTTGCTCATCGTAGTCCAGGCAAAATGGCACATTCACGATGGCTGACTACAGCAAATCGTTTGCTTCGTCTATACGTTTCAACTGTAAGTCCATCTGAGAACCTCATGAACATTGCTTCTTTTATAATGAAGGTCTACATCCCAATGTGGTTTTCTATTAAGCAAAGTACGTCTTTTGTCAATGGCTCAAAACATGTTTTCAAAACTATTGAACTAACAAGAACACTGAATGACGAAGTAAAGGATATTGTAAACCCTGTCATACAAAGAAATGCATTTTTTGCAAATCCAGAAAATATTCTAGCATCAATGATTCATGATGACCGCAGCGCCATAAGAGAATTAGCGTGGAGGCGAATAAAGAAAGCAAGGCAAACAAACAAGGAAAAAGTTGTGAGGCGTTTCACAGTACATGTTATTCAATTTGAAGCTACTGATTATACTGATTTAATTAATTGTCAAAAATGCATTGTCACTGAACCACCTGTGACAAGACACCTGACAGAAAATGAGATTGAAGAATTCATAGAAAACAAGAGTACCCCTCCATTCGAGAAATTCCCTTGTCATACACAAGTAGTAGAAAGAATGGTAAAATTAGTGACTGAAGCATCATCAAAAGTATTTGGATTGAACGCGCGAGATAGCTTCATAAGATCAACACTTCAGTCACGTAAAAAAATGCCATCATTCGAAAGTAAAGCTGAATATAAAGTTTAAATAAAACGTTAATAGAAAAAAACATGCGCAAGGATGGGTTTGGGAGGGCTGGGTGGAGCTCGACACGCAGCCACCTCCTCGTGGTGAGTTCTGGATTATTTAGATCATTAATCAAAAGAACATTGATCTAAATAAACTAAGAGCTGCGTAATTCAGTAACTATTTTGGTAATTGGAACACTTAATATATAATAATAACAAGTAAGTTTCAGTTATTGTACTAATGCAGAATATAAGAAAATCATTATATTTCACTTTTTTCGACGGCTTTGTGGCACCTGAAGATATAATTTCGCAGGACTAATATTTATGCACAGTCATTATCTATAGCACCCACATATTTTCCGCACTAGCCATATTTGAATTTCGAAAAGAAGTTTAAAAACCTCATTTTCGATCCGCCCTAATAACCAGGATAACATTTGGCGACCCTATTACCAACATAATAAGACCCACCAGTTGACCGGCGTGTCACGACTTCTAGTCCGTAAAATCCACCCTTGAACCGGTGTGTCACGACTCCAAGTTCTCCACGCCTAGTTTTCGTCCAAGAAGAAGTAACCAGCAAGACACGTCTTCAGGACACGTCTCTAAGGATTTCGCCGTAGAAATTTTGTTAAGTACAGAGTTGTTTTTTTTTAAAGAAATTTGTAAACATTTGAAAAGTCAGTATTATTAACAGTTAATAATGAGTATCAAACCAGAATTTATAAGAAACACAGTGAACATTTCAGACACCAGTGATACATTTTTTTAATGAAACTAATTTTCACAGAGTTAAAAGTCACAGAAGTTAAAAGTCACAGAGTTAATTTCAGAGAGTTAATTTCATAGAGTTAATTTCAGAGGGTTGATTTTAGAGTTATTTTCACTATTATATTCAGTATAGAATAATTTTATTTTATGTACCAAACAAAATAGTACCGTACCTTCGCATACATTCGAGTGAAATGTTGTTTACATTTTTTATTTTTGTTTACAATTTTTTTCAAATTATTGAATTGAATTGACTTGCAAATTAAGAAAGAGAGGGGTTATAGATTTAGAGAGATACTTGAAGTGGTTTCAAGTCAGTTTTAGTTGCAAATAAGTTGCAAATCAGTTTTCAGTTTCAGTTGGTTGCATCCAAGAGGGACAACCAAACCCCAGAGATTTATAGAAATACTTGATAAGAGTTCAAGTCAGAAGGTTGCATCCAGAGGGACAACCGCCCCAGAGATTTATAGAAATACTTGATAAGAATTCAAGTCAGAAGGTTGCATCCAGAGGGACAACCGCCACAGAGATTCAAGTCAGTTCAAGTCAGTTTTGAAGTCAGTTTTGAAGTCAGTTTCAGTTAGTTTTATTTGAAGTTAGTTTCAAGTCTCAGTATTGAAGTCCCAAGTCAGTTTTCAAGTCCAAATTCAGTTTTCAAGTCCCAAGTCAGTTTACAAGTCCCAAGTCAGTTTTCAAGTCCGAAGTCAGTTTTCAAATCTGAAGTCAGTTTTCAAATCCCAAATCAGTTTTCAAATCCCAAGTCATTTCAATGCAGTCAATTGAATTCAATTTTTTTTGTAGTTTAAGAGAATTTAATTTAAGAAAATGTAATTTAAGAATTTAATTCAACCTTTTTTTGGTTGTAAAAGAGAATGAAATTCAACCTGAATTGACCGGTTTGCGTCTTTAGTTAACCTTTTTTTTTTTGTTTGTAAGAAGGAAATTGACCGATTTGTCTTTTCTTTTCATGCCATTGTTGCGTATATAAATATATAGTTATGTATTTTATTATTTGTAACTAAAACCGTTTTTACAAAGGTTGTACGATTTTGATAATTATTGTAATGTATATGAGGAACATGCCGTCCCTCCATTTTGTTTGAACTCTTTTAATTTTTGTTCTAAGTAGTGTGACAAGCAATATCTTTTCTTTAAAAAAAAAACGAAAAGACGAAATTGTCAATTTCAGACTTATATCCCCCGTTTATTCACTCAATTCCCCCGAATGTAGTACTCCAAACTTTGGTTTTTTTATTTTTATTTTATTGTAACACCCCAACCCCGGTTGAACCATGTCAACCAAAGAAGTAGTTCAACCATGGTTAATTCATCTCTGGCTCGATTTACTTTTATTTTTAAGTATATTATATGTTTGGTTCATTAAAATGCAAAATTGATTTCTATTTTTAATTTGTATTCTTAATTTTCTTAATTCAATTATCGTACTGATACTTCTGGTTAATGTTAATGGTTATATAGTTCATATATAGCTAGGAATGTTACTAGTCAAATTTAATTCCATCTTCAAAATTTAATTTTTAATACCGCTTGATTTACTTTCATTACTTGTAAGGTCCTCTAAGTACACTTTTTTATTACCTTAATATACGTGTAACTGATTTAATTATGTAAAATCGATAATCCTAATTGAATCCTATTACTTTTGACAAATATTCGAATTCATTTTCTTTCCGTACTTCAAATCACTTTCACATGAAACTCGTATGCATACACCATCATTAATACTACCTGTAATTAGATTTTAACAATAATTGACTTAAACTTAAAAGATTTTATAACCCTAAACCCATCTCAAATTATTATACATTATTTTTAAACTTTGTTAATTCAAAAACCTTCCAAATCCCTACACATACACACGCATGTATGCAAACTATATATACTATATATACAAACCTTATGCTAAAATCATTGGATATCACAATAAACTATTTCATTGCGTGTACGTGCTAACCATGCTATTTAATCTTAATCATTTTTGCTTTCTAATATATCTTGCTCATGCATTTATTCAGTTAATTGAACAAACCTCTCAGCTAATCTGTCCCTCGAAATTGTAAGATACACACTTTGTACCTAGTACACACAAATACAGACTAGACCACAGGTCTATACATCATCCACTACGTAATTCGATTTTTACCTACACTAGTCAATAAAAATTAGTTTACAGATTGTACGATTTACATTTTCCCTTTTATCTACTATTCATTACACTGGTATGCATCAATTTTGCTGTCAAGGGTTTTGTAAGTGATTCTTATAGTTTTTCCTGCTGATTTCGAATCTGCAATCCGTTTTTCTCAATCAGCTCAGGTTATCCGGCTATGGACTCATAAGTAAAATAGAATTTTTCGTGATTTTGTCAAAGCGGAATTGGAACAGTAACATCTATCATCACTTGTTTCACTTGTATAATATCTTTTTTTACTTTTCAGGCATATAGATAAAATATTTCATAATGAATAGACCGTGTAAAAATGATCCCAATAGATTCTGCTACATATGTGGGACGGTTACCATGCCAAATAACCAGTCCCAAATCACTAAATTTGTGAAGACAATGTATAGAGCATACTTTGGAATTAAGCTAAGGGACCAGGACAAAAATTTCGCCCCTCATATGTGCTGCAAGACGTGCATTGAAAATTTGAGAAGATGGAGCAAAGGCAGAGCGAAATCTTTGCCTTTTGGAATTCCCATGATTTGGAGAGAAGGAAAGGATCACGTGACAGATTGCTATTTCTGCATGACAAACCTCCAAGGTGGGCTTATAAATTTATTTTTCTTAAATATTTTGAAATCCTCGTATGAAACTTGACATAATATTCACCATAATGTAATATTCACCATATATAGCATAATATTCACCATAATGGTAATCATACATTTACATATACATATTGTTATAGAAAATACATTTACACATACATATTGTTATACAAGTTACATTTACACACTGATTGTATATTTTCTTTCTTTTTCATTCATATTGTCCCCGAAGGGACAATATGAATGAAAAAGAGAGAAAATATACAGACTCCATCGACCTATTTCATATCTTACAGAACGCAGCCTTCCCTCACGAGCCGCCACTGTCTGAATGCTTCTTCTATTTCATATGCAAGTTTTATATCCATGTTTCTGTGTTTCTATTTTCAGGAGTTAACAAGAAGAATAAACACATTGTTGTATACCCTGACATTCCTTCTGCTATGAGACCTGTACCCCATGGTCCTGGAATTCCAATACCCGACCCACCTCAAACCCTGGACTTCGATGATTCTGATGATGAATCAATGACCAATGCCAATGACCAGTCCCAGTCGTATATACACCTCAAAATACCGCTTCAAATGAGCCGAGGCCTCTCAACCAGGCCAAACTTAATGATCTTACCAGGGATTTAGGACTTTCCAAATTAGCTGCCGAGATCTTGGGCTCACGACTTCGAGAGGACAACTTGCTGGCTCCGGGAACAACATTCTCCTGGTATAGGAAACGAGAGGAAGAATTCCGCAAAGTTTTTTGCAGAGCACGAAAATACCTCTTCCTTAGTGTACTGCTGCAATGTTGAGGGGCTAATCGAATCCTTGGGCCTGCCATATAACGCATCAGAATGGAGGCTATTTATAGACTCGTCTAAACGAAGTTTGAAAGCAGTACTTCTCAACATTGGGAATAGGGTTGCATCAGTCCCTGTAGCACATTCCGTACAACTTACTGAGAGCTACGATAACATGAAAATTTTACTGGATGCTCTCGTATACGACCAACATAACTGGAGGATCTGTGGAGATTTGAAGGTAATACTAATATCATAAGTAAATTATTGCTATTGACTATGTTGTTTTTCCAAAGGTTATTTGAGAGCGTATAAGAACACTTAACTTCCCCACAGAAGTGATACAGTCCAATGCATAGATTTTTTTATCTGATAGAACAAATTCTCTAAATTCTTTAAATATTTTCATTTTTTTTCAGATTGTGGCATTAGTATTGGGAATGCAAGGGGGGTACACGAAATACCCATGTTTCCTCTGCAAATGGGATAGCCGAGCGGATGAGAAGCACTATGCACAGTGTGAATGGGCATCCAGAGAGAATTTTGAACCTGGGTCGCATAATGTCGTTTCAGTGCCCCTTGTACCACCAACAAAAATTTTGCTCCCACCACTTCATATTAAGCTGGGCTTGATGAAAAATGTCATCAAATCAATGAATAAGGAGGGTTCAGCATTCCGATATCTCGAGAGTAAATTTCCTCATATATCTGATGCTAAACTAAATGCTGGGGTTTTTGATGGTCCTCAAATTCGAACTTTGATCAAGGATACTCAGTTCGAAAACGCAATGACTCCAACTGAGAAGAATGCCTGGCAGGCATTCAAATCAGTTGTCACTGATTTTCTTGGCAAGCGTAGAAGTCCAGAATACGAGTCCGTTGTCGAAAACTTGATGGAAGCTTTCAAAGCTCATGGGTCGCGCATGTCCATAAAAATGCACTTTTTGTGGTCCCACTTGGACTATTTTCCTGAAAATTGCGGGGATTATAGTGAGGAACAGGGTGAACGATTTCACCAAGATATCAAAATAATGGAAGAGAGGTACCAGGGAAACTGGGATATCAATATGCTGGCGGACTATTGCTGGTGTTTGAAGCGAGACGTGCCCGAAGAAAAACTCAGACGGAAAGCCAAAAAAATTTCCTTCCTTCCTCAATAAACTTTTTTCCATATTCATTGTATGAATAAAAGTATTTATTCACACAATGTTTTCATTTTTCACGAGTGTTCTTATAATATTACTCGTATCTACAGTGTTTAAGCTAAAAAAATCAATAAATTTGGGGATAAAATTGGACTTATAATAAATGGCCAATAGAAAAAAAACCTGACCTGATTGAGGAAAACTAATGTCATTTTCGAATTCAGCATGGTCGAATTATATAATATGAGTTGAAAAAACCCTCACAGCAGACCAAAAAATTTCATATGCATACCAGTGTTATGTATGTAATTCTTCCCACAGAAAAATAAAAAGAATTTTGTTAAAAATTTAACAATATCATTGGTTGTCTAACTTAACTGTTTGTCTAATTAACGTATTAATCCTTTTATTCTGTTTGCATAAAATTAAAGTTTTAATCTTTGAATTTTTATATTTTATAATAGCCCTCTAAGCAAGTGTCATGTTAAAAATTTGATTACTCTGCATTGTACCCAACCATCCGAACTTCACTTGTTCTGTATAAAACTTGTAATGTAAAGAAAATTTCGTCATCTAACTTGAATTAGTTAGGATGTTATTCTCTCAATTCTATTGTATTGTATGAATTGTACCCTATTATATTATTGTATAAATATAATTTTAAAGGGGAGAGCAATATAAAAATGAACAATGAATAATCAATATTCATTTTTACATAAGAACCAAAATCGCTTAACGCGAGTTTGGATAAAAATTTTATTTGTTGCTTTTTATTTTTGTTTGTGTCACAACCCTACGATCTACCATTTCTATGGTTTAGTCGTATCCATTTTCCATTTTTCATTTGTTATAGAATTTATTATAATTAATTATGGTTGTCTTCCATCTCACCCTCGACCATAGATTATGCATACACATTGGATATAACAGGATTGGAACCCGTAGTTGTACTTCTTAGTCATTAATACCCACTCTTTGTCTCTAATTCGTTCTTGTAAATCTTCGTAATAATGATTTGTACTATACGTACAAATTCAATAACTATGACGTCACATTTTCCCGTCATTAATTTCCCTTCATCGTATCTCTAGTATTTAATGTATGAAAATTCTTTAACATCATAATAAAAAGTGTACACTTTATAGAAGTCATTATTTATATGTTACGTAGTATAAATATAACTATTATTCGACCATATCCCCCCCTATACGTCCATATCTTATCTTGACCATTATCCTATGTCAATTTTATTAAATATTCATTTTGCTCGTGAAATGCAAAACTTTATGCGTTCGTTCGAAAACGCGCAAATACGTTCTCGTATTATTTTTATTATTATTTTTTTTCAAGTGCATTCACCCCTCGCAAGATATTCATAAATGCTTAGGTAAGTGATCGAATTCGCTAATCACAGCAAAATCGAACGCTTCTAAGATAAATATCTCCTCTCGCTCTGATTCAAATTTATAACATATTATGCTGTATATAAATCCATACCGTATGTGCCATGTACTTTGTATTATATTTCTAACATCTTAATTGTCTATTAATATGAAACACTGTAAAAACAAAACAAAGTTATAGTAACTGTTTAATTGTAATTAACTGTAATACTTTAATTTAATATAACGTAATGTACTTTAATAGAACTGTAACGGACAATCATAAGCGAATGTGAAGTAATCCATAATCGCAATCATAATTGTAATAAACCAAAACGAAAATGTACCCAGTAATGTACTTAAATTGTACTTATGTACTACTACGAAATGATATCGCCTTCAGAAATGTAGACGGCGAAAAATACGATTAGCTTTTATTTTTATTTTTAAAATTTTTATTTGGAATCTTTCAAACATCTGATCATGTGTTTAAAAGGGGGAAACTTAACCTTGAACTGCATTCCCCCAACATTTAGACTTGTATGATACATGTAATTGTAAAATTAACTGCACTTCATTACTTCACTCTTCTTTGGTCACTACTACGAGACTCCCTTGTTAGCAGCCTCGCTGCGAGGAGGGGGCAGAGGCCCTTTGCCTCCTTAATTTTTTTAGATTCCGGCCTGAGCCATGGTCGAAAGAGGTCGAACCTCTACCCCTGTAAAATTCAGAGCACTACCTGTAAATTTTTTAGAAGTAAACTACAGTAAGAGAAACTTTTTATTTTCTTCTTCGAGTTTGGCTATCTTCACAAGAACTTAGTCAGTAAAGTCGATAAGTTATAAAAGAAAAGTCGATAATTTTAGTATCAGAGAATGTATCTGAGTATTATAGAAAGAGAAGAATTAGCAACTGTCGACCCTATAGCGAGAGAAAAGAATTAGAATGTTATAGAAGAAATATCCGTTGCTGCCTTCCAACCAGAACCCCCGTCGATTCGAACCACCCAGGGCCATAGACGGAGGATTCAAACATATATATAGGTATAAATGGAGAATGAATAGTTCCTATATAATCCTTATATGGATCCTTATATTCATTGTCTTCATACAGTATTTACGTTTGTATGGTTTTATGTTTGAATGTTCATTTTTACATGAGAAACCAAAATCGCCTGAGCCAGTTTGGATAGAATTTCGATTTGTGCTTTCTATTTTGCTATTTTATTATGGTTATCTTCCATCTAACCCTCTTCCCGAAATTTTATTAGATTATGCATACACATTGCATATAAGAGGACTGGAATCCGTAGTTGTACTTCTTAGCCCTTAATACCCACTCTTTGTCTCTAATTCGTTTCTTTTAAATCCTCCCAATAATGTCTTGTACTGTATGTACGAATTGAATAGCCGTGGCATATTGATTATGAATTGATGTATGAAAACGTTACAATTTATATCTCGTTATTTTTATGTTATGGCCTATCTGGTATGATGCAATATAACTATTATTCGACCATATTCATCCATACGTCAATGTTATCTTACATCAATTTTATTACATATTCATTTTTACTCGTATCAGTCTATGAAATGTGTACAAAACTTTATGCATCCGTACCTGTTCGTTGAAAGTTGTGCAAATACGTTCGCATGTATTATATTTTTTTATTTTAAATATTACGCCTCTCGCTATAAACTCGAAAATGCTTATACAAGTGTACGCAATTCGATGATCACAGCATAAATTGACATCTGAAAACATAAAATCTCCTCTCGCTTGCCTCGAATTGTGTTGTTATATATATATATATATGTGTGTGTATATACACACACACACACACACACACATATATATATATATATATATATATATACATACATATATATATACATATACATATATATACTGTATGTGCCCATTTACTTTGTGTTATATTCTTAACATCTTAATTGTCTATAAATATGAAACTGTAAAAACAAAACAAAGCTATAATTAACTGTTTAATTATAATTAACTGTAATACTTTAATATAATGTAATTAATGTACTTTAATGAAACTGTAATTAATGATAATAATTTAAAATGTAATTAATGTACTTTAATGAAACTGTAATTAATGATAATAATTTAAAATGTAATTAATGTACTTTAATGAAACTGTAATTAATGATAATAATTTAAAATGTAATTAATGTACTTTAATTAACGATAATAATTTAATATAATGTAATTAATGTACTTTAATAAAACTATAATTGACGATAATAAGTGAATGTGAATTAATCCGTAATTGTAATCATAGTTGTTTTAGACCAAAATTACAGCGTACTCAGTGATGTACTTAGATTGTACTCAATGTACTATGAAATAATGTCGCCCTTTAGAAATGAATACTCGGCGAAAATACGATTATTTTTTATTGTTTGTAAAAAATTTTATTTGGAATCTTTCAAAATTTTGATCATGTGTTTAAAGGGGAAACTTAACCTTCAAACTGCACTCCCCAAAATTTAGAGTATATGTATATAAAGCATGTAATTGTAAAATAATGGTTACTTCTACTTCGATTACGACTTCTTCTTCTTAGACTTCACTCCCAGAGGAGGGGGCACAGGCCCCTTGTCTCCTTAATTTTTTTAGATTCCGGCCTGAGCCATGGTCGAAAGAGGTCGAACCTCTACCCCTGTAAATTCAGAGCACTACCTGTACATTTTAGCAATAAACTACAGTAAAATAAGTTTTTTTTATCTTTTCCTTCGAGCCGTGCCCTCGTCCGAGAAATCAGTAAATAAAGTCGATAAGTTATGAAAAGAAAATCGGTGAACCTTCAGAGAAAGTATCAGGGTATTATAGAAAGAGAAGAATTAACAACTGTCGACCCTATAGCGCGAGAAAAAAATTAGACTGTTATAGAAGAAACTACTGCAAGTAACAGATCCGTTGTTGCCTCCTAACCAGAACCCCTGTCGACTTCGAACCAACCCAGGCCATATACATATATATATATATATATATATTATATATATATATATATATATATATATATATATATATATATATATATATATATATATAATGTTATAATGTTTCAGACCAACAAAGACCCTAGGATCCACTCACGGCTGGTCTACCTAACTGTGTTCGTAATTGTGTATTGTGTATGTCCTCCGTGATGGCGGAGGGGACCTACAATTTTACGTGGGTTCCGAAACACAAGAACATATATCTATATATATATATATATATATATATATATATATATATATATATATATATAGACATATATATATGTTATAATGTTATAATGTTATAATGTTTCAGACCAACAAAGACCCTAGGATCCACTCATGGCTGGTCTACCTAACTGTGTTCGTAATCGTGTATGTCCTCCGTGGTGGCGGAGGGGACCTACAATTTTACGTGGGTTCCGAACCACAAGAACATAAGAAACTTATTTAAAAACTGCCGGTAAATTGGCAACGACCAATTTTTACGAAACTAAATAATTATCAATTTAAAAATAATTAAATATCGGTTTAAAACTAAAGATAGAATCTCTCGGTCCAGAGGAGCAAGTCATAATAGACTACTATCCACAAATATGTTACATTCTATATCTATTTATAACGGACATGCAAATATATCAGATCCAAAGAATCCAGTCAATTTCATTACGGTATCCATCAAGTCACGGTCCATATCGATTGCGGACCAAGTCAAAATTTACAACCATATACATTATCAATTTAAAAATAATTAATTATCGATTTAAAACTAAGATAGAATCTCTCGATCCAGAGGATCAAGTCATAATAGACTGCTATCCACAAATATGTTACACTCTATATCTATTATATAACGGACATGCAAATATATCAGATCCAAAGAATCCAGTCAATTTCATTACGGTATCCATCAAGTCACGGTTCATATCGATTGCGGACCAAGTCAAATTTACAACCATATACATTACAATATATACACATACGAGGAAAAGTGTAGGTGTGGCTGTAAAGACTGTACAGTAATGTAGAAATGTGTGTGCACCAATTATGGGTCTCCCATTTAAAGGTGTTTGTGGGGCAAGTGAAGATCATGAGTTTTTCAATACCTCACAGTACTATGGGGGGCACCGCTCGGCAGAGGAATCTCTTTAAATGGGGTGTGTAAGGACAGAGAGTATCCCCTAACCCAAGACGCTGCCTCCCTATATCCCACAACACTTGTGTTGAGCTGTGGGATCTATCCCCACAAAGCCTTAATTTTACTACCTTAAACTATACCCTTTCTATGAACATGCGCGTCCAATCGATTCTTAAACATGTTTATAGACGTGCTACTAATTACTTCTACCGGCAAACTAATCCAGCTATTTACTATTCTATGCGTAAAAAAGTTTTTCGCAACTGCTGTCTCGAACCTTCTACTTGTCAACTTACACCCGTTATTTCTAGTCCTATTATATTGAGATATTTCGAAAAAGCTATCTCTATCTACGTTATCAAACCCATTCATATATTTATATATATGGGAATGAACTCAGAATGGTTCCCTGAGTTTTTTATGATACACACAGACCGTGCATAGAACAAGGAACTCTTCTGGGATAATTAAATCCACTATAGTCCGAATAAGTAATGGTAAATGACAAATACCATAGTTTTTCTTTTTCATGATGCAAGCCCGACGTGGGCAACGGGTCTCTCGCAAAGAGGTCCCATAAATATAGCTTCCCTCACCAGCTATCTGCAAAGCAGACAGGATCCATGTCCCAAAGCTGGATCCTGTCTGCTTTGCAGATAGCTGGTGATGGAAGCTATATTTATGGGACCTCTTTGCGAGAGACCCGTTGCCCACGTCGGGCTTGCATCATGAAAAAGAAAAACTATGGTATTTGTCATTTACCATTACTTATTCGGACTATAGTGGATTTAATTATCCCAGAAGAGTTCCTTGTTCTATGCACGGTCTGTGTGTATCATATATATATTACCGGGTGTTTCAAAAGTCCCTCACTAATTTGATTTTCAATTTTCTTTGCAGCTAATCGACCAACGACGTTCATCTTGTGGTAAACTCTTACTCAGTAGGTGAGAATTTCTTTGAGTCTACATTTGAAGTTTTGCTCAGTTTTCTTCTGCTACCATGCTGACTCTAGAGCAGAGGTGTAAAATCGCTGCATGGCAGGAGGTTTTTCAATCTGTGGTCGAAGTGCAGCGACGATTCCGGGCAGTCTACGGACAGCATTATGCACCGGATAGGAACACCATCGTCGCCACCCACCGGAAGTTTATGGAGACCGGATCCGTAAAGGACAAACCACGATCAGGAAGACCTCGAAGTGGGCGGAGTGAGGAGAATGTCGAAACTGTCCGTGAGGCATTTACTCAGAGTCAAGGAAAGTCCATTCGGCGAGCTGCTGCGGAACTGAACATCAGCGCGACATCTATCCAACGGATTTTGCGGCGTGGTCTCAAGCTGTATCCGTACAAGATCCAGGTGGTTCAGAAGCTGGAACCTCAAGACTACGATTGCCGGGTGGAGATGTGTGAGACACTGCTGCATCACTACGAAAGAGACCCATCGATCCTGGAGCACATGTGGTTCAGCGACGAAGCTCTCTTCCGCCTTTCTGGTCGCGTCAATCGGCACAACACCCGCATCTGGGGAACTCACAATCCTGCGGAGATCCGTGAACATGAAAGGGACACGCCGAAATTGGTCGTCTGGTGTGCCATCTCCTCAGCTGGGCTGATTGGTCCGTTCTTCTTCCGGGATCAAGATGGAAATTCCGTGAACGTCAACGGAGACAATTACCTTCGTATGCTTCAGGAGTTCTGCATCCCCCAACTGTCAGCTATAGCTGACATGCAAGAAGTCATTTTCCAGCAAGACGGTGCCCCTGATCATTACTCGCGTGAGGTTCGCTCATTTCTGAATAAGCAGTTCCCGGATCGGTGGATTGGTCGCCGTGGTCCCATCGAATGGGCTGCTCGCTCGCCTGATCTTACCCCATGCGACTTCTTTTTGTGGGGCTACATTAAGAGCAAAGTGTACGCCACCAAGCCGCGAGTCCTCCCCACACTAGAAGAACGGATCAGGAATGCGTGTGCTTCTGTTACTCCCGAAATGTTGCCCAATGTCGGCCAAGAATGCGTAAAACGGTGGCTCGCTTGTTTCGAAAAAGACGGTGCCCACGTTGAGGTGTACCAGTGACTTTCCAGTAAACTTATTAAGCCAAGTTTGATGCCACCAAAATTCGCATGAATCGTAGACTCAGCAACCAAATTGTCATTTGGTTCCTCTTGTAATTGCTATTTTAATAAAATTTTAAAAATAGTGAGGTACTTTTGAAACACCCTGTATATATATATGTGTGTGTATATATATATATATATATATATATATATATATATATATATATCAATATATATAGATAGATAGATAGAATAACCTTTATTAATAATAATAAAATAAATAAAGTTTTTCAATTTACAATGACATAAATAATTGTGAAGCTCGACTATTTATTTAATTTAATTTGACCCTTAAGCTTTAGGCTTTACTCTCTCTTACTAAAAATGAGCAGCTAGTTGTTATTAATTTATAATAATAAATAAATAACTAAATAAGTATTATTAGTAGTTAAAACATGTATTGCAATATTAAACAATATTAATGGACATTAATCCTAGATATTTGTTAGTATGCCATTATTAATCAGGATTTCAACTTGGTTTTAAACAAATTTACATTCACAATATTTTTTATATCGGCATGCAAGTCATTCCATAGTTTCAATCCAATGAAAATGGGTAGTTTTTGAGATGACGACAATCTAAATTGAGGTATAACAAGCTTTGATCTATTTCTGATCTGATACGAGTGGATTTCTTGATGAGTTACAAAATATCTATTTACCCATTGCAAATTAATGATTTTGTTCTTACACTTGTAGGTAAAAATAAAATGAGCCAGTATGGTTATATCGTTGAGCTTTAGTAGGTTTAGCTCTTTAAATAATGCACTCGAGTGATCAAGGAAATCAGCATCAGATAATAACCTTGTTGCTCGTTTTTGAATGACAAAGATACCATTTAATGCGTCGTTAGCGGAGTTTTCCCAAACAAGGGTGCAGTATGTTATATAAGGAAGAATATTGTCAATAAAACTTATTTAGGGACTACATTTCTAAGTTTAAACATTATAGCAACGCTCACTGAAATCTTTTTCGCAATATAATTTACATGATCACTCCATTACAAATTCTTATTTAGCATTACACCAAGAAATTTTGTTACAGTACACTCCTTTATGGCGATTTCATTAACATTAAGTTCATCAAGATATACATTTCTTTTATTAGTAAATATCATGAAATTTGTTTTACTGGTACTTAGGAAGAGTTTATTGGTGGTCAACCATTTCATTACATTGATGAATTCTGAATGAAATATATTCTTAGCTGTATTAACATCTTTGCAAGAAAAAGAGACAGTTCTATCATCTGCAAACATTATGAAGTTCAGTATATCAGACGAACGTGGAAGGTCATTTATATATAATAAAAATAACAGTGGACCCAGAACTGAGCCCTGTGGCACATCATGTTTGACAAGCGCTTTAGTTGAGCAAACCTTATTTACTGATACAAAAAGATATCTATTGGACAAATAACTTTTAAACCAATCACTGATTGCTCCTCTAAAGCCGTAACAATATAATTTATTAAGTAGAATATTATGGTCTATTACATCAAACGCCTTACTCAAATCCATAAATATTGATCTCATTATTTCTTTGTTCTCCTTAGCTATATTTACATTTTCCATAAGATTTAAAATAGCCATTTCCGTTGTTTTTTTATTATTACGGAAGCCATATTGATTTGGAGATAATAAATTGTAGGATATATATATATATATATATATATATATATATATATATATATATATATATATATATATATATATATATATTTGGAATCCGCATATGCGAAAAGATATAGACAAACTCGAAAGAGTTCAAAGACGAGCAACTAAGATAATTCCGTCGTTTAGGTCGAAGTCGTACGAGGAGGGGCTTAAAGAATAAAAATTGACTACACTCGAGACTAGGAGGCTAAGGGGTGATCTAATCCAGGTTTTCAAAATTATGAATGGGTTCGATAACGTAGATAGAGATAGGTTTTTCGAAATATCTCAATATAATAGGACTAGAAATAACGGGTGTAAGTTGACAAGTAGAAGGTTCGAGATAGAAGTTGCCAAAAACTTTTTTACGCATAGAATAGTAAATAGCTGCAATAGTTAGCAGGTAGAAGTAATTACTAGCACGTCAATAAACATGTTTAAAAATCAATTAGACGCATATATTGATAGAATGGGTATAGTTTAGGGTAGAAAATTAAGGCTTTGTGGTTTGCAACCCACGTAAAATTGTAGGTCCCCTCCGCCACCACGGAGGACATGCACAATACACAATTACGAACACAGTTAGGTAGACCAGCTATGAGTGGATCCTAGGGTCTTTGTTGGTCTGAAACATTATTACATTATTATAACATTATATACATATATATATATATATACATGTATACATATATGTGTATATATATATATATATATATATATATATATATATATATATATATATATATAATATATATATATATATACATGTATACATATATGTGTATATATATATATATATATATATATATATATATAAATATATATATATATATATATATATATATATATATATATATATACATGTTTTTTTATATATACACATATATATATATATATATATATCCATATATCCATATGTATATATATATATATAATATTATATATATATAGTGGACCTAGTTTTTAGCCGTTTAAGGTGATAATGATTTAATTGTATGCAATGATTAATTGATGCAATGACTGATTGCTTATTAATGAAAGGCTGGGTTAATAATAATTTATGATGTCATACAGTATCACCGATTGGAATAAGTGGTTATTTGATTAGATCCACCATACTATTGGAAGTGACCGAAATGGCAGCGAGGGTCACCAGCTTGGTTTACACCCAAGCAAATTAATGTTAAGGTTATAAAAGACACCTTATAGTTTTTTTGTATTTTATTATGAAAATAAAGCCGTTATTTATTCACTGTGATATAACAAAGAATTAACAGTAATTAATTGGTAGTTTTACGTTATGCTTGTGACATAGACTTAGCTAATAAGATGAAATGTTAATAGCTTAATTGACACGTAATAAATAATGTACTCATTAATGGTATGTAAATGGCATGCGGCATGGAACACTGAATGGGCCTAGTAAATGATATAAAGAATGCACGTGCGTTTAGTACATTGAATGGAAAACATGACACTGATTAAGTAGGCCAAATGATTGCATGGATGCACAAGGAATAATTGATGTGGCCTAATAATAATGAGCTGAAATGTTTGATAATGATTACACACATATCATTTATATATAAGACCATTATATGATGTTAAGTGATTACGTCAAGAGAATATTTAGTTAACACACAAATATATGACTTGAACATGATAACGGATGGGTGCTACTGTAGTATGCGGTCTACCGTTAAGTTTCTACTGTAGTATGCGGTCTACCGTTAAGTTTCTACTGTAGTATGCGGTCTACCGTTAAGTTTCTACTGTAGAATGCGGTCTACCGTTAACTTTCTACTGTAGTATGCGGTCTACCTTTCAAAATATTTAAAAGGAATTGAAAATGAATTGAAAGGAATTATAATTTAATTTACACAATTAAGGAATTATTAAAGAAGTTAAACATACTACTACCGCATACTTAACGGTAGACCACATACTACAGTACGCCCTTGATGATTGGTTAGGTTAAGTCGTGATATTTTCGTTAGTTTTAACGAAAATATCACGACTTAACCTAACCAATCGTCAAGGGCGTACAATTAACCTAATAATAAAATAATAAGAAGATAAGAAGCTATAATTAAAAGGTAGACCGCCGAATCGTAGGTAGACCGCATACTACAGTAGCACCAACGGATGATACGCGGAATTACGGTATTGAAATGACACTTGAATTGGATGACAGGCCTACTGCGTTCTTTCACGTGAGTCAGTTGGAACGCTTAATTACACACTTTGGGAGTATAGCCTACCGTTCGGCGGTAGGCTAATGTAGGCTTCACAAGAGTACTTAGGATAGGAGGTACTTATCTTAGGACGATGTAACCTTGTTGAAGGCGGGTTGAAGACGAACCATTTAACGCAGATTTGAGTTGTCGTTGTCCGTTAAGCCTCTTGAGATGATGGATGTAGGCTTCGTTCGGAAGCCTGAGGTGATGTTACTTCTCGAGGTGCAGGATGGTTTTATGATCTTGCAAGCGTAGGCCTGTGGTGCTGAATATATCTCGAGGAATGTGGAGTAACTTGAAGGCCGACCCGGCAAACCGCAGGCCCGAAGCGATTCCGGTTGGGCCTCGAAGGATTGCTTCTGCAGGCGGTTTGTAGATCTTACTTGATGATAAATTGTAGGCCTTGAAGGAATCAGCAAGCCTCGCCTCCGGCCGAAGCAGGAAGGCGGTTGAAGAGATGATATCGTATAGAGTAGTCTAACGAAACGGAAGCGCTAACGAAGTGAGAAGGAGTGAGAGTGGGTGCTCGCTTTTATACGTAGTTCCTGTGACGTAGGACTTCGCACCAAATCTTAAGACGCTTTGTCCGCGCGTCCTTTAGTTGATAAAGGTTTGCGTTCGCGCCCTTTGGGAAGACAAGACGTTCATTGTTCTGAATCCGTGTCCACGTGTGTCTTCCAAGACTCTTTGATGATAGCGTGGAAGGACAGGATTTCTGTCTATCTGTTGGTCTATTTCTTGTCGATCCGCTACATATATATACATATTATATACACTATATATATATATACATATATATATATATGTGTGTCATTGCAGTTATATATGCATATATATATATATATATATATATATATATATATATATATATATATATATATGTGTGTGTGTGTGTGTGTGTGTATATATATATATATATATATATATATATTATATATATATATATAAATATATGTGAGGATGATAGGCTAATCACTGATCTTCAAGTAATAGAACCGTTAAGGAATAGCGATCACAATATGGTAGAGTTTGTCCTCTCAGTAACTCACTCGAAACCAGCTAACTCGACTAAAATTCCAAACTTCCTGCACGCAGACTTTTGTAAATTTCGAAATAAATTGTCACACGTCACTTGGGAAAACGTAATGGGGATCTCCAACACAAAACTAATGTGGGAATCGTTTGAAACAGTATTCAGGACTATAAATGAGGAATGTTTATCGTACAAAATTAAGCGTGCGAAAGTAAAAAACAAGCCGTTGTGGTTTACTTCTAGAGTAGGAGAGAGTATGAAGAGTAGGTATAGGACTTATAGACTACATAAGTGTGATAAAGACAATTTGCGGTTACGAAACAACTACATATCTCAAAGGCGTGAAGCAAAAAGTGTAATAAAAAAGTCCAAGCGCGAATTTGAAATCTCCATTGCTCGTGACCGTAAAGAAAACCTCAGGCGTTTCTTTCAATACGTCAACAATAGAAATCCAATAAAAAGTGTCTTTGGGCCGTTGAAAAATGTTAACGGAGATCTAGTTTCTGAAAACAAGGAAATGGCTACCTTGCTAGACGAATTCTTTACGTTAGTTTTTACTACAGAAGATGTAACGAATATCCCTACGGTCATACACATAATACCTTTTGATAATGGTAATATTTTGGGTAATATGGTGGTTAGTGAAGGGAAAGAAATGCGTTATATTGATAAAATGAAAATGCGTAAATCACCTGGACCGGATTCAATATATCCCATACAACTTAAAGAATTAAAAAATGGCATTGTTGTGCCCCTAACAATTTTTATTGCGTCTATTTTTGAGGGGTGTGCACCAGATAATTTCAAGTTAGCAAACGAAACACCTATCTTTAAGAAAGGCGATAAAGGTATCGCGGGAAATTATAGGCCAATCAGTTTAACGTCTGTTGTAGGTAAGCTACTGGAATCAATAATTAGGGATCGTATAGTCGAACACTTAGAATTGCATAGCTTAGTTAAAAATACGCAGCACGGTTTTAGGCGAAACAAATCTTGCGTAACTAATCTTTTAGAATTTTTTCAAAGCGTGTTTGACGTTTAGAATAGTCATTGGGCGGTTAATGTAGTGTATTTAGATTTTCAAAAAGCATTTGACACCGTAACGCACAAAAGACTCATTGAAAAAATTAAGGCTCATGGAATCAGGGGTGTAGTAATAAATTGGATAGAAGAGTGGTTGCGAGGAAGGAAACAGAGGGTGGTCGTTGATGGAGAGGAGTCGTGTTGTGCTAATATAGCGAGTGGCGTTCCTCAGGGTTCTTCTATTGGGCCCCTTGCTTTTTCTTATATATATTAACGATTTATATGTCAGCCTAGTCAGTACAGTTTCAAAGTTTGCGGATGACACGAAGCTGGGGGGTAGGGCGATTAATGACGAAGATAGAGGTAAAATCCAGAAGATTGAATAAAATCGTTGATTGTGTCAGTTGGCAAATGAGATTTAACGTCGATAAGTGCAAAATTTTACATATAGGTTCGCGTAACGGTAATTTTGCGTATAGTATATCAGGGAAGGAGTTAACAAGCGTAGAGCAAGAAAAGGATTTAGGATTTATAGTCACTGGTGATTTAAAAGTAGCGAAACAGCACCGGTCAATAAGCGAACAAAGTGGTAGGTTTTATAGCTCGGAATTTTGAGTACAAATCGCGCGATATTATAGTTACTCTTTGTGAATCATTACTTAGACCCCATTCGGAGTACGTGATCCAATTTTGGAATCCCCATATGCGAAACGATGTAGACAAACTCGAAAGAGTTCAAAGACGAGCAACTCAGATGATTCCGTCGCTTAGGTCAAAGTCGTACGAGGATAGGCTTAATGAGTTAAAACTGACTACACTCGAGACTAGAAGGCTAAGTGGTGATCTAATACAGGTTTTTAAAATTATGAATGGGTTCGATAACGTAGATAGAGATAGCTTTTTCGAAATATCTCAATATAATAGGACTAGAAATAACGGGTGTAAGTTGACAAGTAGAAGGTTCGAGACAACAGTTGGCAAAAACTTTTTTAAGCATAGAATAGTAACTAGCTGGAATAGTTTGCCAGTAGAAGTAATTAGTAGAACGTCTATAAACATGTTTAAAAATCGATTAGACGCATATATTGATAGATTGGGTATAGTTTAAGGTAGTAAAATTAAGGCTTTGTGGTTCGGAACCCACGTAGGTCCCCTCCGCCACCACGGAGGATATGCACAATACACAATTACGAACACAGTTAGGTAGACCAGCCATGAGTGAATCCTAGGGTCTTTGTTGTTCTAAAACATTATAACATTATAACATTATATTTATATATAAATATTAGGGTGTTTCATACCTATAGGGTAAAATACAAATGAGCTTGGAGTTTTAATCCACACGTTTCTCCGTATTCTAAAGACAAAGAAAACACGTTTGTGCAAGTTTGAACCAGATCGCGCTGCATTTAGAGGTCCCCAACTTTGACGACTTTTTGTCAGTTCATTTCTCGCCTGCCTGCAGTGAAGACGGTTTTCTTCGTCACTTGAGCGGTTCGTGTTGTATAGCCTATTGGACAACTATGGAGGTAATTATATATGCTACTAATTATCTCATTTTACTGTGGTATTGAAATTTATTATTATTTAATTTCTGTCATTTTACTGTGGTAGTGATATTTATTATTAATATTACATGAAATTAATTAGTCTGTTGCATATTGGACAACTAAGCTGGTAATTATTTATGATACTAATTAATGTAATTTTACTGCGGTATTGAAATTTATTTAATTAATGAATTGTCAAAGAGAACGTAGTGTACACGTATCAGTTTTATAAATAAAGAAAAGCAGTAACTGGGACTCGAACCAGTGTCATAGCCGTTTGGCGGCATCGCTCAAGTCGGCGTACACAGCACGCTATCCACTCCCTAGATGGTGTAGTGGATAGCGTGCTGTGTACGCCGACTTGAGCGATGCCGCCAAACGGCTATGACACTGGTTCGAGTCCCAGTTACTGCTTTTTTTATTTAATTAATGAAATTAATTACGATGTGAAATTATTTCTGTGGAATTATTTAGTTTGTTTTCTTTTCCAGGTGTCTACCAGAGCGAAAACAGAAGTGTTTCTTATTGGCCAGACGGATGCGAACATCACATCAAGTGGCCTTCCAACTCAGTTGCAAGTACTCAAAAAGTACTTTTACCACCAAAAGGAGCAAAAATTTGGACGTACTAAATACCTGAACCTGTGCCTGGATGCCTGTCTCATATTTTGGGAGAGAGCGAGAATCCCCATGATGCGTCGAGATTCGGCCTTGAGGAAGATGGAATCCCTTCTCAAGGAATACGACCGGCTTGTGAAGCACAAGTCACATAAAGCAGAGTCCTTCCGAGTGAAGGAGGCGATGTTCAAGGAGGCAATAGCGAAGGAGATCATGGACATTGCTCATTCACAGGCTAAGGAAATGATGAAGAATCAGGAGGACATCCACTTTCTCGACATGCAGCGTGAAGATCCAAATTCCTGCAGCATGGGCCCTGTTGACATGAAGCTTCACTATAAGGAGATTAGGAAAAGGAAGAGGCTGGACAAGATTAAGGAACAACAGGAGAAGGCCAGGAAGGAACAAGGAGCTGCAGAAGATACGGGGGCTTTAGTGATTTCAACTTCGTCAGAGACTGACTCAGATGTCGTTGACCCAACCGTGGAAGTTTTTCCATCCTCCTCCAAGGGAAATACCAAGAAGCGACGCAGGAATCTGATCTCACAGGATGTGACGACTACCTACGATCGGCTGAATATTTCGTACCGCGATTCAGCTATGTCGTACGCTGCAGCGGCTAAATCACTAGGTTTTGACTTGGATGAACTGTCCATTTCTGCCAGTACCATGTACCGCACACGCAAGGCTCTCAGGAAGGTGGCTGCTGAAAGTTATCAATCCGACGAAGTTTGTCCTGGTCAGCCTCTTGTCTTGCATTGGGACGGTAAGCTCCTACCTGACAATGAGCAATGGAAGGAGAGCGTTGACCGGATCGCCGTCCTCGTCTCTGGCGACGGCAAGGAGAAGTTGCTCGGCGTTCCTAAGGTGACGTCCGGAACCGGCGAGAAGATAGCGCGAGTTTGCTTGGATTTGGTCAAGGAACACAGGATGGAAGAGCGCGTGCGGGGACTGTCTTTCGACACGACAGCGTCGAACACCGGGATTCATATCGGGGCCTGCGTCCTGATTGAGAAAGGTCTTGGCAGAGAACTCATGTGTACTTCCCCTGTCGGCATCACATCTATGAAGTCATCCTCAGCTCCGTCTTCAAGCGTGCATACGGCCCTTCAAGTGGCCCCGATATACCCCAAGAGGTTTCAGGCACAATGGAAGTTCATCGACCGGTTGGACGTGCGGCCGTACGATTTTGCTCAAGTCAATGACTCTATGAGGGAACTGAGGGAGAAGTCAGTCCTGCTGGTGAGAGGGATGGTGAGCACGTCGCATCAGCGCGATGACTACAAGGAACTGCTACAGTTGGTTCTCATCTTCCTGGGAGAAGCAAAAGTGGTGGATTTCCCTCTCAGAGCCCCTGGCGCTTACCATCACGCTCGATGGATGGCGATAGCCATCTACTCCTTGAAAGTAATTCTACTGAAGAAGCAGTTCAAGATGTCGAGTCACGAGTTGGAAGCTCTGACAGCCGTAGGTCTCTTCGTGTCCCTCGTCTACATCCGAGGTTGGACTCGTGCTGCAACCTCAAGCAAGGCTGCCGCAGTTGATCTGGAATTTCTGCGTGACGCGGAAGCCTTTGCCATGTCGGGATATTCGTGTGTTAACGCTGCGCAAGAAGCCATGTCTCGACACCTATGGTACATCTCTGAGACTCTTATTGCCATGGCGTTCTTCGACGCAGATGTGGCAGATGAAGAAAAGGCTCAGATGGTCGTCAGTTTGGGTAAGCCCGCATCGAAAAAGGAACTCAAGCGACCCCAAGGGAAGAACGTCAGGAATCTTGCCTCGAAACACCTGGCGGAGTTCGTGACAGGAAAGACGATGGCTTTCTTCCATGCATTCGACTTGGACACAGAATTCTTGAAAAAGCCAGTTGCCGAGTGGACTGAAGTAGAGGGCTTCAAGCAAGCAGCGGCAACTGTTAACAAAATCTCTGTCGTCAACGATCGGGCCGAAAGAGCCATCGCGCTCACCAAAGAGTTCAACTGTTCTCTGACGAAGAACGAAGAGCAGAAGCAGTATTTGCTCAAAACTGTGATGCAGCATAGGGCGAAATACCCGAATAAAACCAAGAAGGATTTCATGGACAAATGATTCGCAAGAAGTGGTTATGTTTTTTGTATCTTTGTGAAAATGTGTAGTGAAATGGTACTCGTTTGTTGAATAAAAATTCATTGACAGATTTTTGTTTAATTTTTTCCGTTTATGATCTGCCAGAGCATCAAACTGGGGACCCGTAAACTTAAACTATTGAATTAATACTTCGGTTTATCAGTCTCCTCAGCAAATGGAACAAGGGGATCCATGTGGATTAAAATTTTTCCAAACTTTTAATTTATGAAACACCCTAATATATATATATATATATATATATATATATATATATATATATATATATACACACACACACATATAGATATATATATATATATATATATATATATATATCTATATATAATATATATATATATATGTACAGGGGTTAGACAAAATAATATGAACACCCGCCGATTTCACCAGTTATCTTTACGGACTGCTCAGACACAAAGTAAACGGTCAAATGACTGGCAAACCTATTTAAATGCGTAACAGAGAGTGTATACGTCATGTTTATAACCCTCACGTTGTTTTTACAGATCTGAGTGAATTATGAATTAGCAGTTATGAAAGACCTGTCAGACTTCCAAAGAGGGCAAATTGTCGGAGCGCGGATGGCTGGTGCATCGGATGTTCAATGTATCCAGAGGAACTGTCTCTATGGTCATGTCTGCATACCAAAACCATGGAAAGACAAGCACCGACAAATCCAATAGTGGACGCAAGAAGAAGCTGTGTGATCGAGACCGCCGGGTGCTAAAGCGCATTGTGACAAAAGAACCATAAGACCACAGCTCCAAAAGTGACTGCAGAGCTTAACCAGCATCTTGCAAGCCCGGTATCGACCAGAACTGTAT
>JAJOZX010006389.1:0-265231 GCA_023014485.1 Bathynomus jamesi
TTTGAACTGAGATTTGAACATAAAATTTTAATGAATATGTAATTTTGGCCATCCACCTAGCCCGATGAGTCCCGCTGATGTTTAAATTTGATTCCATCTTTGGTTCACCTCCCAAAAAATAATTGTTAACTGCAATAGTTCTAGTAATCGTCTCTTGGTTGGAATGTATCTAGTTGATTTGTTGCAAATATAATTATGTCATCTTTGATGTCATGAATATTTTCATAGATATCTGGATCTGATAATGCTGTTTCGTAGTCCTCCTTATTAATGCTTGACCATTTTCTCTGAACTTCTTAAAAAGGACTATATCTGGCCCAGAAGATGGTGATAAAGACTTTGAAACAACAGCTTCCAGCATAATTTCAAATATATGGTGTCAACATGCCAGACAATAATCGTTGTCGAATTTTTGTTCTAGAAGAATAGCTGCACCATTTCTAGGACCAGTATTGGCTGCGTTTGTATTGAAACATGCATTTTATTTGTTCGCAGATGTCCCATTCAGCGATGTCTGATTGTTTGCATTAAAAAGAGAACGCATTTTGTCACTCAATTTTGCAACATCAAGACTTCCTATATTTATCATCAAACAATTTTCTAACGTTTGCCAACTTTACTTTTCCATGTTGAAGGTTGTGCAGCACAGAAACCAGATTCATCACTTTTACTCTCCTCTCTTCTGATTCTGATGATGTACTGGTGAGTATGACAGCCTCTTCACTCTTCTTTCTTTTGATCTCTTCTGCTTTCCTCTTTTCATAACGTTTGTTGCTTTCTGCTGCTCTTTGCTCTTTTTAGCAACAGCCTTATCAATGGTACCCATTTTTCCATGACGTCCTTTCTCACGTTGCATTTCAAGAATTTCTTATCTTCTATTTTTATAAGCTGCATAGCTTCTCATGAGCAATGTCAAATAAGTTTTCCAGTTTATCTTTCCATTTTTCTTCTTTATTATTTAAATTTTGTGATCTTTTCAATTTGTTTGCTTTGTTTTTCCTAAGCAGCTGTCATTCCTTCAGTATTCCTTGAATTTTATCTACTACATGTATTTTTGTTTTGCTGGTATTCCTGCTTTTTTCCAACTGCTAGCACATCATCTGCAGTAGAGCAGCATGATTCTCTAATGTCTTCTTTTAATATTTCTGTAGTGCATGAAGAGGCCATCATTCCTTCTCCTGATGGTAATACGGATGTTTTTAGTACTGCAGAGGGCTGCCCAATTAGCCATACTTCAGTTTCTTTTCTTGTAGAACTTCTCCCAAATGAGGCAACTGGGTGATGGTGAGTTAGGCCTAGCTTCCATAATCGATTAATTGGTATCAAAATTACGAGTTCCAAGCAACAATTAAAAGCAAGCTAGTATATAAACCATTAATTAAAAATTCTGAAATATAAACAATTAAACATAAAATCATAAGTTGTAAAAACAAACAAATTGAAAAAGAGGGAAACTTTGACGCCTGGTAGCACATAGTAATTATTTTAAAATTCACCAAATTTGGCATACACTACTTTTTTGTCATAGGAACAAAATACAGGTTGAACAATTAAAAAAAAAAACTGATTTTTTTTGAATCACCCTAATATATAAATATAATTTAATAATAAAACATGTTACTAATACATTTTAATCAAATTCATTTCTAATATTAGATATATAAGTTGTTCAAAAAATATTGAATATCATAAAACTTTAAGTAACTTTTATCCTTTTACTGAAAAATGACTTTTTTTTGTTTTTTTTTGAAGGTTTAATTCTTCATGCAAATGTCTTACGTATTTCATTTACTCAAATAAAATATCCAAATGGAATTACCTGAAACTGAATCAAACACAGTTGTAATTACAACAGTAGTCAATTGCTGTGCCTGAGAATACAAAAAAAAAAAAAAAAATCTTTATTGCGGATCATTCACAATCCATAGCCACTTAACCTAACATACAAATACAATCTTACGTATACACTGAACTTAATATAAAAATAAAGCCACATAGCCACTTAACCTATCGTACTAGCATACTGTTTGATTAATTATATATCTGACATTTTATGTTATTGTTATTACACGAGACATCTTATAACACTTATAACACTAAAACACTTATTATAACATAGCCACTTATTATAACACAACTTAATATGCATATATAATCTTTGCTACGAAAGAGTAAGATTGGTTAGTTAATAAAATGGTCGTTTTACAACGTCCTTCAACTTTCTCACTTTCTAAAATAAAAAAGTAATGAGGATTATAAATGGTTGCTCCAAGCCCTGATGAGGGCAGGTTTCAGACACTCTGAAAGCGTGAAAAGGTTGAATATTCTAATAAAAAAAAAATTGGTGATCAAACAGTAGTTTTGGGCGCAAAATGTCAGGAGTGCAGAAATATTACTAATGTTGCAAGAGTGCCAACCCCCAACCCCCTTTGTTGCCACCCCAAATGGACTGCAAGGGGTATGCAACTTGGAGTTATCCCCCAAGCTGATCCCCCAAAGGGGAGTGCCAACCTTTGTTGCCAACTCCAAAATGGGGTTGCAAGGGGTATGCAACTTGGAGGCGTTCTCCCTCAAGCTAAACACCCCAAAGGGCATACCTAACCTAAGAGGCCTCTTTGAGGGAGAAGGAACGCCTCACCCCCCAAAAGGCCAGAAAAGAGACAGATCCAAGTAGGGATCCTTGCTCGGCTGATTGCCGAGCTCATATGAGTTCTTCACCCCACCCGCCGCCCTCTTATAGGTCCCAAACAGCCAGTTGGCTGAGTTGCCAGATAGCGCCATGTATTTAATTCATTAGCCAATAGAAGCTGAGTTGCCAGATAGCGCCATGTATTTAATTCATTAGCCAATAGAAGGCTGAGTTGCCAGATAGCGCCATGTGTTTAATTATTCCTTCATCCAGTTGCCAGATAACGCAATGTGTTTAATTATTCCTTCAACCAGTTGCCAGATTCGTTATTTATTAAATTAATTCATATATTATTCAGCCAATCGGCTGCTGAGTTGCCAGATACCAACATTTATTAAATTAATTCATATATTATTCAGCCAATTGGCTGCTGAGTTGCCACATAGCAATAATTATTAAACTAATTCATATATTAATCAGTCTAGAAGACTGAGTTGCCAGATAGCAACATTTATTTGATTATTCCTTATATTATTCAGCCATTTGGTTGCTAAATACAACCATATATTTTAATTTATATTAGGGAGAGTTGCTAAATACCATCAAAACATACGGTCATCTCCCCACCTCCCTCATTCCATCCACAAACTTCTCACCCCATCTGCGCTTGTATATACATTAATTATTTTGAAAATATACAAAACGTATAACCATATTTGTAGAAAAAAAAAATATATATAATAATCGAATAAGCAATTCGTGCAAACACACACACACACACACAATATATATTATATATATATATATATATATATAATTTTGTTATACTAAGGACTATTTTCACAGTTAACTAGAAATATTCTGTGAAATTTCAAGTTCATTTCATTATATACGATTTTTGATGCAGTTAAAACTGTTCGAACAGTTTCAAAGCGTGTACAAATTTTTTATTTTTATTTTTAAATTAAACAGGTTTGAATCGAAGTTAATAGTAAAGATGTCGGATTTTTTTAAGGCGCTGCATTTAATTGGGTAATAACTGCAATTATATGAACGAAATAATTGCTCTCCATTTTAAAACTAAAACCTCAATGCGGAGCTTACTGTCGCTATAAAAATGTATTCGAATTAACTGGCGCACCTAGTCCTTAGTATAACAAAATTATATATATATATATATATATATACTGTATTTTTGTTGTGTGTAATCACAATCACTTAAAAATTGGATAAAAATAATAAAAGTATGTTATAATACTATTTTTAAGTTGGTAATTTATTAAATTTTAAGGTTTAAACCAAATTTAATTAATTAGTTGGTATTGATAGACCTAATTTGTTATTTTTCCTTGTTATTTTTTGTGTTCTTTCGTCAATTAACAAATTTATTATCACACACACACAGTGTAATTGTGACGAATAATAAAGGGAACAACTGATATAAATGTGAGTTATACGAATGTTTATTTGGAGTTACATCAGAATTCAAGAATGGAGCAAAGAACCGTTTCAACAGAAGGGTTACTGCGGAGAATTTTTCGTCAAAATATCCTTCCTGATTAACACTCACTACTGCAGGTGCATTCTGCCATAGGATTTAAATAGTATTTCACTTCGGATTTTGTTCCCTCCACTCTGCAACGGATCCCACAATATATATATATATATATATATATATATATATACTGATTAACGCCTTCCGCTTTACTCCTCTATCAAGTCCACTTTGCGACAATTCATTGCGGTTAAGGTAAACTGACAGGTGGCCATTTCGTTAGTTTCAACACTTGATGCTGTTCTTGCTGGTTCGGGTATCTTTTAAGTACTGCACTGTGGTTGGGGCCCTTACCGTGTTAATTGAGAAGTATAAAGCCTTTGTCCAAAGGCCTCGTTCATGGCGGAATTTTGAGGCTGTCTCGTTTCCAGTTGGCTGCAGTTTTTAAGAAACTCGTAAAAATTGTTACAAACCTATTTTTTACAAAATTACATCGCTACAATGATCCCAGTATTTAACCAAAGTTTTTCTCCAAATTTATAATGCGTTGAACGGTATGTCCTCAAAACGATCTTACCTCAAGCGAAAAGATAGAAAGTTTATACGCTTTACAGAGCCTATACAACATTTTGAAATGCAATTTTCTCGTGGTAACCCGAGGGAAATTTACTATATAGTAAATACAAAGGACACTAAACAGTAAGAGACCGGCTGGTCCCTACGAGGCTGTCTGTTTAAGGAAGAACGTTAAAAGATGAAAGAAAATTTAAGGGAAAATGAACATTTTAAAGCAAAACAAAGAAGGTAGGTTGAAAAAGAGAGGGAAATTTAGAGATGAGAAAATTTTGAAGCAAAGGAGAGAGAATCCGAGTGAAATTTCTATAATACTTTTATGCGTTAACGAATACTTCTAGCTGCGGGATTAAGGCAAGATAAGCATCGTCTCTTTTTAAAGGTCGTCCGAATGAAGTAAAATTTCTTACAGTACCACAAGAAAAATCGGATTTAAAAATGTAAAATTGTAAAATCGTTGAAAAGAAAAGGCAATTTGTAATATGAATGTCATTTTCATTCCAAGGGTGTGTCGCACACCTCTCAAAATGACTGTTTTTTGGCGTTCAAAGAAGTCGCATAACAAGTTATGTTTACATTTGTGACGTCATACTCTAGCGATGTACAAACACTCACACTGTCCCTCTTTCGTCTCACGAGCAAACTACAAACATCTCGTGTTACAGTTTCTTTCCTTTTCAGTACTTAAATTGCCTATAATTAAGTAGTGTTCCACAGAGAAAGACTTTTGCCAAAATATTTGTGTCTATAATTTCTTAGCCTTATTTAACACGCGCGTGCGCAGACAAACACGCATTTGGCTACTCTACAAAGCCGCGACATCTTCACACATTTTCGCATTCAGTTCTATATCGCGACATTTAAAACAGCCAATAAGTTTAACCAAACCTTATCTAACCTAACCTAACTTTAATTATATCCCATTTTTCATTATAAAAGATAACATTTATAAAGATAAACCGCCGCGACACTGCTAATGTCGTGATATGCACGTTCCTGTCGCGATCAGTTGTTATTATTATCATATTACTATATTATTATTATTATTATTATTATTACCACTACTATATATATATATATATATATATATATATATATATAAAACATCCTATTCTGAACAACTCAATAAATGCTCAAATTAAATATAAATTTCAATTTTGGAAATCTTGGAAATGTACAGGTAAAGACGCGTTCAATCTATGGTCAGGAAGACAATTTTAGAACAGGTGTTCCTCTTTACTTCATCCAAAAGAATATCCGTGTTGATGGCCCCCTTCCACGCCTTTACCTGCATTCTAGTGCCCAGAGTATATATTGTATAGTGTCAGACTTTGCATAAAATGTCGCCAAAATCTGCCACAACTGCAATATATATACACAAGGTGTCCCATAAGTCCGGCATCATAGGAGAAATTCATATTTTTCTATTTCTACAAACCATAATTCATATTTTTCTCTTTCTACAGGCCATAATGTCTGTGAGCAAGGAAGAACGAATCCAGATAATTCTACTCATAGGAAATCGGAGTCAAAGAGAGACCGCTGCTGAATTTAACAGACTGCATCCAGACCGCATCCAGACCGCGAGCCAATAACACAGAATTGTGTTAGCAGACTTGTTGCAAAGTTTAAGGAAACAGGATCCATAGAAGATAAACCACGCAGTGGACCTTCAAGGAGGTCCACTGACGATGATGCAGCGACTGCTATCCTGGCTCATTTTAACAGAAGTCCCAATAAATCTCTTCGGCGATTGTCCGCCGAGACAGGAGTGTCGAAAAGTAGCATCCATCGCATTCTTCAGGCTCACAAATGGCATCCATATAAACTTCAGATCCTACAGAAATTAAGCGATGATGATGATCCCGACCGGCGGATGGAATTTTGTGAATGGGCTACGGAACAATACATATTGAGCACGTTCTGTAAATAAAAGCTTTTGTTTTGCCTTTTTTATTATTTTTCCTATGATGCCGGACATATGGGACACCCTGTATATATATTATATATACACATATATATATATATAGGGTGTTTGAAAACTTTCAGTACAAATTGTAATGGGGGATAAGCAACACCAAGACAAACCCTTTTCGTCTATAAGTGTATGTCCGCTGACGTCACCATTCGGCGCGAGAGGGCGCCGCTGCAATTGGCTAAAAGGTGAAGTGGGCTAGACTCGCGCTTGCCGCGGGCATTCTTAAATCGGACGTAGTACGCGTAACATGGAGCGCTTCACGACTGCTGAGATGGCTGACGTGCATATGGTGTATGGGGCTGCCAATGGAAACGGAAGAGCTGCTGTGAGGTTGTACCGACAGCGCTTCCCAGACAGACGTGTGCCAAACCACCAAACGTTTGCGCATTTGCATCGGCGACTGCGAGAAACTGGAACATTCCATGCAAACATGCATGACACTGGTCGGGAGAGAAACGTGCGCACTCCTGACATGGAAGAAGAAATCCTACGGCGATTTGAGGACAATCCAAGCGCAAGCACGCGAGGTGTTACACGTATCCTCGGTGTGAACCACGACCTGGTCTGGAGAGTGTTGCACGAGCAGCAGAAACCAACTTGCGAATTCCACACGAAGAGGGTAATCCCGAGGTTGTAATGCCTGGACTCTCTGACGATGAAACGGATGTAACTGCTGCTCGTGCAACACTCTCCAGACCAGGTCGTGGTTCACACCGAGGATACGTGCAACACCTCGCGTGCTTGCGCTTGGATTGTCCTCAAATCGCCGTAGGATTTCTTCTTCCATGTCAGGAGTGCGCACGTTTCTCTCCCGACCAGTGTCACGCATGTTTGCATGGAATGTTCCAGTTTCTCGCAGTCGCCGATGCAAATGCGCAAACGTTTGGTGGTTTGGCACACGTCTGTCTGGGAAGCGCTGTCGGTACAACCTCACAGCAGCTCTTCAGTTTCCATTGGCAGCCCCATACACGATATGCACGTCAGCCATCTCAGCAGTCGTGAAGCGCTCCATGTACGTACTACGTCCGATTTAAGAATGTCCGCGGCAAGCGCGAGTCTAGCCCACTTCACCTTTTAGCCAATTGCAGCGGCGCCCTCTCGCGCCGAATGGTGACGTCAGCGGACATACACTTATAGACGAAAAGGGTTTGTCTTGGTGTTGCCTATCCCCCATTACAATTTGTACAGAAAGTTTTCAAACACCCTGTATATATGGTTTGATGATGATGATCAGTAGTGGATGAAAAGAGTATGTAACTTACTTATGGAAGTAACCCTACAAAGCACAGGAGTTAAAGCAAGTTTGGGGGCACTTTGTCCTTCAATTAAAAAAAACAATAAACATGAAGTTTGGTATAAAATTTTTGCAGCGGCGCCCTCTCGCGCCGAATGGTGACGTCAGCGGACATACACTTATAGACGAAAAGGGTTTGTCTTGGTGTTGCCTATCCCCCATTACAATTTGTACAGAAAGTTTTCAAACACCCTCTATATATGGTTTGATGATGATGATCAGTAGTGGATGAAAAGAGTATGTAACTTACTTATGGAAGTAACCCTACAAAGCACAGGAGTTAAAACAAGTTTGGGGGCACTTTGTCCCTCAATTAAAAAAACAATAAACATGAAGTTTGGTATAAAATTTTTGCTTTTTTCACAAATAAAATAATAACTAAAGATTTAAAATAACTAAAACATGTTTGTCACAAGCCAAACAAAACCTTCACACCAAAGAAAATATGACGGCATAGTAATACTTGTACCATGAAATAACATAAATAACACGCATTTCGATGTCACATAAAAGATGTACCTGCTTTTATACAAGTTTTCTCAATATTGAATTTATATGAAATGTTAGAAATTTTTTTTCACTTCTACTTTTGAAGCCCCGTCTTTATTGCAGAGCCCCTGGGTTGTAACCCCGTTAGGCCTCGGCTTCCTCCGCAAATACAATCATGCTTAAAAACACACGAAGATGCTTTCGCTAGCTACAACACCAAATAAACATTCCCTTTTCATTCGAGGGTTTATTCTAGCACGATAACCAGGATGCCCATTTATCTACCATCCAATTTTCTACCTTTTTTGTTGTAACCGTTAAAGAAATTTTTCTCCAAAAAATATATTGTATAAAATGAAAAAATTATTCAAAGGCTTTTTGTGTATTCAGAAATACATCTCGTCAGGGAATGATTGCTAGCTGTTTCACATCATAATTTCATCGAGATAATTCAAGCTCATATACAGGAACTACATTGTCTATAAGATCTGTGGCGCGTGGAACATGCGGCCTTCAGAAGATGTGAACATCTGCTCTGTGGATCAGTTCAAGAAAATGGATAGGCCTGACCTTGCGATGTAGGAATTTTTTCCATGGAACCGTAACCACTGATACACCCTCGGTACGGATTGCAATACTTATTAAGGTACTTCTTGTCCTTGTATCTCCCCCATGTACACCTTCCACATTGTGTCCGACAACTAATACAGAAACTCTTTCCAAAATTGTTGTGAAAGATGCAAAAGTGTAATACAAAAAAGAACAGCTTCAGAGTTCATTCACACCATGCGTACACTTATCTCGTGTACACAGTGTACACCTTCCACATTGTGTACGGCAGGTGCAACAAGGGGTCATGAAACTTGGAGGTGAGCCTACAATACATCGTTGTTGCTCTGCATTATGCAGTATAGGCGGTTTAATAATATTTATCCGATCAAGGTATAGGGAAATCTGTACTCTATATAAATTCCCTTCATATCATTCAGTACTATTTTTGTGCACACTTTACATCCGGTTGGCAAGTTATCGAACACAATCAAAAGCACGCACAAAGAGGTCACCGTTAGCCACATTATTAAACACAAGTTTATAAACACGCCTTTCCATTCGAGGGTTTATTTCTACCGACCCGAGCTTTTCAATCGTGAACTCTTCTTCACAAGGCGTAGCTATAGTCGAAATAAGTTAATTCGTTACAACAGCTGATCATTATATAAAGTAGTTCTTCAGGGAGAACGGTGTAGGTGAGCTCAGCGCTGTGCCGATCAAGTGTTTTGTACCAAAGCTCATGATATTTCGAAGTCTAAACTTGTTAAATAATCCTCCACCTCTAGACCATTCTCACCTTGTTCAGCCCTACACTCGGTAAACCCATCGAACAGAGCGGTGTATGCGTATTCAAGAACCGTATCAAAATAAAGCATAATCCTAACACGCACGTCTAATATAGGCTTCAGCTTGCGGAATCTGGCGATTTCAAACATTCTGTCGAGGATGAAACGGTTCCGCGTTGGGACAAGAAAGTCATCAGCTCCCCATTTCCCCATCTCTCGTATATCAATACACGGTTGTTCATTATTTATACTCAATGTGCAAACAATGGTATATGTGGAGGCATCACTAATCTGCTCTCTTCTTGTACTTACCCCAGCAGGTATTTTATAATGGCCCTCTGCCCACTTCTCAACTATCACGAAGACTCTATTCATCTCCTCGACACTTAAATAAACAGCGTTACGCTCGCTTGCCTGTCTGCAAGTCGTTTCCAGTACATAATCAATGGTGCCGGTTTCACGCCTGAACACGCGCAACGACTTCGTCACGGACACATCGTACGAGTCGTTGAGAATGCTTTCAAAGGGCTTTCCATCGTATTCACATGTCCACTCGGCTGAAGCTCTGAAATAACTATGAGGCACATGCAACGCGACGGTTCAACGGGAGGAGGAGTCACACCATAATCTAATGAAACGTGTACGGCGCTGACCCAACATGAAACGTTGTACCCCATTATATTGGACAGGTGTTTTTTCCGATACAAGAAATAATAACGGTTTTAATGTTTTATTACCCCCACTCCCCAGAATACGCACCAGACATTTTTGCTTGCAAAGGGGGATTTTCATGAACTAAACATCGTCACACTCCGGCGCGCCATTTAAGAGAGAGAAGATTTACATTCTCAGTCGCAGGGTACAGTATGAGGCAATATATTATAATTTCGCTTGTCGCACCACTCATCAATAAGACTCACTATCCATATCCGTTGCTTCTCTTCTGCACGCGTTGTTTCTTTTACTTCACTGTATATGTAAGCCTTTATAAAGTTTAGTCCTACAACATAGTTCAACACATCGTCTGTACTGTGAAATCCTACAATGCTCTCGCCAGAATAGTCGTAGAGTATTTGTACCTCTTGTTCCTTCGCACGGTTCAATGTAGCCTTAAAAGCTCAAAGATAATTAAATGAATTTAGCTTAAAGAGAATAGGTAAAGATGTAGCAACTCCGTCATATGACTTTAGATGTCGCTAAATATATGATACAAACCAGTGAGGAAAAATAAAAATAAATACAAGACCTCGTTTATTCATGGTACAAGTATTACTATGCCGTCATATTTTCTTTGGTGTGGTTTTGTTTGGCTTGTGACAAACATGTTTTAGTTATTTTAAATCTTTAGTTATTATTTTATTTGTGAAAAACAGCAAAAATTTTATACCAAACTTCATGTTTATTGTTTTTTTTTAATTGAGGGACAAAGTGCCCCCAAACTTGTTTTAACTCCTGTGCTTTGTGGGGTTACTTCCATAAGTAAGTTACATACTCTTTTCATCCACTACTGATCATCATCATCAAACCATATATATATATATATATATACAGGGTGGGCCGTAAGTTTCCATACATAGGAAAAATAAAAAAATTTTTATGGACAACCATTTTTATTTATATAATATGCTCTACATGGTTGCCATTGTTTTGAAAACACATTTCAATATGTGTTCCCCACTGTTGATGAACACGCATTAGCACAGTTGACGTTATGCTTGTAATGGCGTTGGTGATACGTTCCTTTAGATGATTTATGTCTCGTATCTTTTCCTGATACACCATGGCCTTCAAGTGCCCCCAAAGATAGAAATCAAGGGGGGTGAGATCTGGGGATCTGGGAGGCCACTCCACAGGACCACGCCGACCAATCCAAGCATCCGGAAACTGCTGATCCAAATACCGACGCACGTGAAGACCATAATTTAAATTTTCCTATGTATGGAAACTTACGGCCCACCCTGTATATACACATACATACAGGGTGTCCCATATGTCCGGCATCATAGGAAAAATAATAAAAAAGGCAAAACAAAAGCTTTTATTTACAGAACGTGCTCAATATGTATTGTTCCGTAGCCCATTCACAAAATTCCCTCCGCCGGTCGGGATCATCATCTTCGCTTAATTTCTGTAGGATCTGAAGTTTATATGGATGCCATTTGTGAGCCTGAAGAATGCGATGGATGCTACTTTTCGACACTCCTGTCTCGGCGGACAATCGCCGAAGAGATTTATTGGGACTTCTGTTAAAATGAGCCAGGATAGCAGTCGCTGCATCATCGTCAGTGGACCTCCTTGAAGGTCCACTGCGTGGTTTATCTTCTACGGATCCTGTTTCCTTAAACTTTGCAACAAGTCTGCTAACACAATTCTGTGTTATTGGCTCGCGGTCTGGATGCAGTCTGTTAAATTCAGCAGCGGTCTCTCTTGACTCCGATTTCCTATGAGTAGAATTATCTGGATTCGTTCTTCCTTGCTCACAGACATTATGGCCTGTAGAAAGAGAAAAATATGAATTATGGTTTGTAGAAATAGAAAAATATGAATTTCTCCTATGATGCCGGACTTATGGGACACCTTGTGTATATATATTGCAGTATAAATTTATTATACTAAGGACTAAGGTGCGCCAGTTAATTCGAATACATTTTTATAGCGACAGTAAGCTCCGCATTGAGGTTTTAGTTTTAAAATGGAGAGCAATTATTTCGTTGATATAATTACAGTTATTACCCAATTAAATGCAGCGCCTTAAAAAAATCCGACATCTTTACTATTAACTTCGATTCAAACCTGTTTAATTTAAAAATAAAAATAACAAATTTGTACACGCTTTGAAACTGTTCGAACAGTTTTAACTGCATCAAAAATCGTATATAATGAAATGAACTTGAAATTTCACAGAATGTGTGTGTGTGTGTGTGTGTGTGTGTGTGCGTGTGTGTGTGTGTGTGTGTGTGCGTGTGCAAGAATTGCTCATTCGATTATTATTATATATTTTTTCTACAAATATGATTATACGCTTTGTATATTTTCAAAATAATTAATATATATACAAGCGCAGATGGGTGAGAAGTTTGTGGATGGAATGAGGGAGGTGGGGAGATGACCGTGTGTTTTGATGGTATTTAGCAACTCTCCCTAATATAAATTAAAATATATGGTTGTATTTAGCAACCAAATGGCTGAATAATATAAGGAATAATCAATAAATGTTGCTATCTGGCAACTCAGTCTTCTAGCCTGATTAATATATGAATTAGTTTAATAATTATTGCTATCTGGCAACTCAGCAGCCGATTAGCTGAATAATATATGAATTAATTTAATAAATATTGCTATCTGGCAACTCAGCAGCCGATTTGCTGAATAATATATGAATTAATTTAATAAATAACGAATCTGGCAACTGGTTGAAGGAATAATTAAACACATTGCGCTCTCTGGCAACTGGCTAAAGGAATAATTAAACACATGGCGCTATCTGGCAACTCAGCCTTCTATTGGCTGATGAATTAAATACATGGCGCTATCTGGCAACTCAGCCAACTGGCTGATTGGGACCCTATAAGAGGGCGGCAGGTGGCTGAAGAACTCATATGAGCTCGGCAATCAGCCGAGCAAGGATCCCTACTCTGGATCCTTTCTCTTTCTGGCCCTCTGGCCCTCTGGGGGTGAGGCGTTCCCTTCTCCCCCATAGAGGCCTCTTTGGTTAGGTATGCACCCTTGGGGGGATCAGCTTGGAGATAACTCCAAGTTGCATACCCCTTACAGTCCCATTTTGGGTTGGCAACAAAGGGGGGGGCGGGGATTTTTTCTTTTTTTTGCAACAAGGGGGTGGGGGTTGGCACTCTTGCAACATTACGTAATATTTCTGCACTCTTGCATTTTGCGCCCATACTACTGAAACAATCAATACATTTAACTTCACATATCAGTTTTTCAATGCCATTACTGAATTTTCTAAGAGAGAGCGACAAATTAAAAACTTTTTTTAATCATATCGGGGTTTTTATCTTTTCTTCTTTTAACCTTTCTGAAATACACCGAAAAGATTGACAAAGTTTTACTGCTTTACAATTTGAATTGTTAAATGTGGTTTGGTTGTTTAATTCCCTTCGCAACATCTAAGGTCATATGAAGGAGGGACTTACGGCTTTACGTGGAATCCGAATCAGTGGCTGTTACATAATCTGAACCTAAAGGAACGCCCCCCCCCCCCCCCCCCCACCATCCACCTACTACCTAGACCTAATGTCTCTTAACTTGGGTGATCGACGGGAAGCGGTGTTACGACATTATGAACGACGTGACCCTTTTCATTATTGTTACATGATTTTTAGTTTTTTGGAATGTTAATTTAACTGTTTATCTTTGTTTGTCTTTCTTCATTTTAGAAGGAATATAAGTGATAAGTGTTGCCATATTTAATGTATTTTATTTTACGTTCAGAACACGTTCCAGTTTTTTTATCTTTGTACTGACAGAGTATCAAATATTTTTTTTACTCTTTCTTCTGTTCGTTTTGTTTTCTTAGTAGAAACCTCTCTCTCTCTCTCTCTCTCTCTCTCTCTCTCTATATATATATATATATATATATATATATATGGGTGAACCAAATGTAGGTGGACAGTAAATGATAACGTTTATTTTGAAAATACATATTTAATTTTTTTGTATACTATAATACAAAATAAAATTTAAATAAATTTAGTTATAATATTTAATATAATAAAACACAAACACCATAGTTATAATGAACACCATAGTTATAATATAATATAACACAAACCGTATTCAACCTACTGTCCACCTACTTTTGGTTCACCGTGTATATATATATATATATATTTGAATAAAATATAATATTTAATAGAATATAACTTTATTTAACCTACCCTCATGATGTATACTTTGTTCATTTCGTCTGGATCGTTGAAGATATTTGTCGATGGATTGAACGAAGCAGTAGTGAAGTGGCAATCACTCCTTCATTCAACTTCTTTGAGGAGAAGTGAGTCATCTTTCTACTCGCCAAAACGGCGCACTGGAATATGATAATAAAAACCCACTGGAAGAAAATAAATTACCTTCTAAAATCAGTCTTAGCGAGTGTTTACGAAATGTATAATTGCTGTCACGTGGTGACTTTACAGCCAAATCTGAAAAAAAACAGTAAGTGTGGGTGTGGATGTTTGACCGTTCTTCGAAACAATATTGTCCTAATTACTTCAAGTTTAGAGAAGTCAACACCCTTCATTTGAAGGTCTCACAATTTTATTTTTTGTCGTAACTGCCTCCAGTGCTAAAAGGACATCGATGGATTCGCTCATTCCTGACATTCAGCCAGAATGTTTTGTCTTACTGTTATCGCAAAATTATTACAAATTAGAATTGGAACTTTAGGAGTTTTACAAGCTTCTTCTACAGGTTATTACTCTAAATATATGAGGTAGGAATAATTTTCCAACTGCACTGTTTATAATTGTATACAGTGTCTGTATGATGGTACAAATGACTTCGAATGATTTTAAAGAATTACTCGTATTATTATAGATAGAATAACGTATACTTGTTTCATTATTTTACATTCCTTACCGTATTTATAACTATATATTTATGTGCATATATGTCGGATTGAATCCACATCATAGAGGGTAACTATTGTATTTTTAGCCAAAACCCAAAACATAAACCTCAACCGGCAACTTTGAACGTCCAATTTCATGGCACTTAACACGTGTGTTTCATGTGATACACCTCAGAATGATCCCCTGACATAACTTTTACGGAATACACAGACCTAATGTGTATGGAACAATGAGTCCGACGTAAATGCAACGAATTTCTTGCTTATATTAAGGTTCTGAGTGTATTTGTCGAGGTTAGCTTTAAACCCTAGACCCTGTCTCAAAGAGGGGTACTATCTGCTTAGGAGGTAGCTGGTGAGGTAAGCTACATTTTGGGGTCTGTTCGCTAGTGATCCAGTGCTCATGCTGCCATTTTCATTACTTATTCGGACTATAGTGGATTTAATTATCCAAAAGAGTTCCTTGTTCCATGCATATTAGGTCTGTGTATTCCATATATATATATATATATATATATATATATATTATATTATATATATGTATGAGATTGAACTCGGAATGGTCCCCTGAGGTTTTTTTTATGATACACACAGACCGTGCATGGAATAAGGAACTCTTCTGAGAAAATTAAATCCACTATAGTCCGAATAAGTAATGGTAAATGACAAACACTATAGTTTTTTCTTTTTCATGATGTTAGCCCGACGTGGGCAACGGTTACACGCAAAGAGGCCCCAAAAATATAGCTTCCCTCACCAGCTATCTGCAAAATAGATAGGATCCAGCTTTGGGACAGGATCTAGGGTTGAAAGAGAAAAACTATAGTCTTTGTCATTTACCATTACTTATTCGGACTATAGTGGATTTAATTTTTCCCAGAAGAGTTTCCTTGTTCCAAGCACGGTCTGTGTGTATCATATATATATACAGGCCCTATCCAGGATTTTTTTTCGGGGGGGGCACACCACTTCAGAAAATAGATAATAATGTGTACAGCTCTTCTTAGGAGCATTGAGGGTGCATAGGGTGGCATTACTTTAAATTCACTAACTGCAAGTAGATGATGTATGAAATGAAGCTCAGAAAAAAATTCAAATGATGTTTTCTGAAATCAAAATTTTATTCCATATTCAAAAGCAAACTTTTATTTCTGTAGAACTAAAATCAACGTAAGGAATGCGACGATCTCCAGCATCAGCAAACAAATTATAATTTATCATAATCAACGTTGCGTGCCGTTTGTTGGTGAGTAGCGAGAATGGCCAAGGCTGACAGTCGACCGACAGTTATTGAACTTCGCGTGTCGCTCAGTATAACCAACAATATGCCGGTCTGTGTTGACAGCCAGCGGCTATGCTGGTAACTATGCATTCCACCAACACACCACATATAAACTCTCACAAACAACATCACTTTAGCTTTGCTAGACTCAAATACCCTTGTTTATATTAAATTTTTGCTGACTTCGCTGCTCTTCTTTTGACGTTCAGCAGCGTCTTATACAAAATTATATTATTGAACAAAAAAGCAAAAAAATTAAAACCCTTCAAAAAAATATTTTTTCGCGAAATTTCGAGGGGGAGGGGGGCACGTGCCCTTCTGGCCCCCCCTGGATACGGGCCTATATATATATATATATATATATATATATATATATATATATATATGTTAGTGGTGGTCCGGATGTCAGTTTTTCAACATCTGCGGATGCGGATCTTTAATTTCAATATCCGCGGATGCGGATTTTAGTTAATCTATCAATATAATATAGAATTATGACTATATGACATAATTTTTCAAATTTCGTGATATTACTAATTATGGGAGGCAATGCATAAGAATTAAAATTATATTAATGTTTTCATTATGATAAAAATAATAACTTTCTCAAGAGTTTCAGCCACAGAAAATTCAATGAAACAAGTTTCATTCAATTTTCTGTGTTACCACCTATTATATTTTCAGGTTTATATATTTGTTTGTTCATTAATAATTAATTATACTTTACATGAAATGTGCATGACTGGGCCTTATAAGCTACTTCATAAGTTAATTTAATTGTAAATTGCATAATTTATTAGAGGTAATATCCGCATAACATCCGCAGTCAGAAGTGCGGATGCGGATGTTAAAAATGATGCGGATGTTAAAAATGATGCGGATGCGGATATCCTGTCCACCACTAATATATATATATTATAATACAGTTTTCATACTGTTTAACTTACTTGAATAACGGAGAACATCCTTGACGTACTCACAATGAACTCCTCGGAATAGCTTTGTACCCTTCCAGGGCATAAAACTTCTGGGTATTCAGGATCTCTCCGATGCAAACGCTTCTTAATGCAAGACTCGCAAACAGTGTAATTGTTGGTAGAGACATTTTCATTTCAAATTTACACCTTTTTTTTCTGGTAAATAGTTGAAAGAAAGAGAGAGAAAATAGGTTTAGTCCCAATTCATGCTATTCCTTTCTCATCCACGGCTTTGGTCCAGGTTAGGTTAACTTGGGTTAGGTTAGGTTACATTAAATTAGGTTGGGAAATATTAGCAATTCCTATTTGGCGCGTTTACCGTGATTGGGAATGGAGCGATTTTGTTTCTCAAATATAGAAACACTTTTATCAAATGTGGACTTTTCACTTTGTTCATTTTCATTTGCTGACCACGGATGGGAATGACACTGAGTCCCGAATGTAGATTGTGTTTGGTTCGGGTTGGGACTAGGACCGTCTTCGTCTGAGAATCCGAAATCCGAAAGTGAGACTCTTAAAAAGGAGACATTCTCAAATCGATCCATTTTCACTTTTAGTGTAGGATTTCTCATCTTAGTTTAGATTATTCCTAGAAAGTACCCAAATACCCTTCTTTCTACCCAACCCAAAATCAAAAACCTTTCTCAGATTTGGAATTCCCATTTCAAACATTCCTACTTTCGGGCTACGAATGGAATGGGAATGCGCCAAGTGAGAATTAATCACGTACTAACACGAAGTAAGGATTCTTAAAATTCTTGGGATGTAAAATGAGAAATTTCAATATTTTGATGTTTTGAGAAGAAATAAGTTGATGGAGAATAGGAAAGCCGAATAGAAACGTGAGCACTGTGCCCGCCGTACTTAGTACAGAGATGGTTTCTGAATTAAAATGAATGATGATTGTACGTGGTGCTAAACACTGTGTTGTATAAATTATTTTATTCTATCGCATTTTGGAAAGAGTTGCTTAGTTTCATTTTTGTATATACAGGGTGAGTCAAAGTAGCGCCCGATTTCTGTTTTTTCGGCTGTCAGATCTTTCTGGGAAGTCATGTTGTTAATAATTGTTTGCAGATTACAGTCCGTAATAATTTTCCCTCGAATAAATGGTTAGATAAACATGTCATTCATTTATTTCTACCTTCTTGTACACTGTAATACAAATGGCAAACTAACAATCAACTGACAGAAATCGGCGCTACTTTTGACTCACCCTGTACTGTATATGTTGCACACCCATAATGATAAAAGCCGATTCCATCCGTTTATTTTCGTGTATTTCAACACCTCATCAGGGAATGATGAAATACAAATGATATACACGAAAGCATTTGGAATCACTATTTTATCTCGTGGGTAATGTCTTCGTATAGTTCGCGTGTAAAACTTCAAAATTTATCGTATATAAAAAAGCTTTTTAATCGTTCTGAATGAACAATCATTAGACGATGCATTGCAGTGAAACTAACTCTGGCAACTGAATGGTCTGTGCTCAGTTTTCGGAGCATACGTGAAACTAATCAATGTGACTATGATTGATTCGCTTTCCTTGGTATAATTTCGCCATGATTTGAAATGCGTGAATGATCTAAAATTCAGTGGTTCCCAACCGGTTTTGGCTTATGGCCCCCCTTAGGAACCTTATTTTTTCCCGTGGCCCCCATAAGCATTATTTTCAGTAGGTAATATGCAGATTTAACTCTATTTTACAAAATAACATTTTCCTGTGGCCCCCTTCAAATGTGCCATGGCCCCCAGGGAGCCATATGGCCCCCGGTTGGGAAACACTGAATTATTCTAAATAACAATTAATCTAATTTTGACGATGATAAAATCTACTTTTATCAGTATGAAAGTAATATTTTTGGATTTTAGTATAATGCACATCGCAAATGCACTTGTTACACCATCATGCTTGTCTAAACACATGTACTAGTATAAGTAGGAGATGGAAGCACCAATCAACCAAGAAAGCACTCCGGGGAGGGGGGGGGGATGTTTGGCAGGATAAAGGGAGTGCTGGAACTCCCGTTTCTCCTGTCACTAGCACTTTAGCTGATCTTTTTCCGCATCTCATCTACTCTGTGAGCAGTCCAGCATGCCCTCATACACACACTTCTCCCTCTCTTCTTCACTACACGTACAAGTCGTACATGCATTTTGCACACTATAAAATCTTTTCAAAATTTCTCAAAAAATAAATAAATAAATAAATAAATAAAATGGCACTGTGGGCCTCAGAGACCTTCACTTTGGCTCTCTCCTTCTTATATAGGCGGGGGGCCATTCTTGCGGACGATCGCCCTTGCCCCATCCTTCCTACATATAAAAAGACAAGTATATGGTGTATAATTACATAGTCACCACTTTATGGTCGCCAATTTGTAATGCTTAAGTTATGGGCACCAATTTATGGTAGGAGCTTAAAGTTTGTAGTCTAATTGTATACGCTACCAGTCTGAAGATAAGCTGCATTATAATTGAGTAGATTGACGAGATAATTAAGTATTTAATTAGTATTTGGAGTCACCAATTGATTTATCAATTAACAAGGAAAAAAGGATAGAGTGCACGGCTTTTCCTTAAATTAATAAACTTAATATTGCAATGATTAATAAAGTACAGTAGGTACAACAAATTGCATTGGTTATGAGTGGTAGTTACAAAAGCCTTGACACGTATGAATTAATTTTTAATATGAATACAAATTATCAAATAATGATTAAATTGAAGAATTAAGTGTTATTACAACGAAAGACAACACACACAGAAATAAATGGAAAATGAATTATTACTGTATTATAAGATGACGCACGAATGAATTTCATTCTTTTAGGTTGAACAAAATGACAAATGGACAAATGAGCCAAAGAGCGGGCCTGCTTGAAAAGATATTACATCTTTCAAAGACGAGTAATGACTGGTGACAGTTCGACTGGTAAATCCTGATGAGGTGAGACTCGAGTGGTGATCGCTTCTTTTCTCTAGTTTTGACTTGGTCAGAAGATATTTTAATGGCTTTTTGGTATGAAGCTTTTGGAGCTCGTTTACAGTATCGTAAGATTGCTTTATGATGTTGACACTGTTCATGTGGTTACGAAATTAAGGCGTTCCTTGATATCCGAAGACGTCCGTTTGAGTTGTCCTCTCTGCCTGCCAAAAAACCTTTTTAGTTGTTAATCCAAATGTTACGAACATCTGCAAGCATCTTTATAAATGCGATGAAGTGAGCCCTTGGATTTTAATTGAACAGAGGGTGAAAAATGCTTTCATAAAGGTAACCTCCTTATGATGCCATTTGATATGCACTTAAGCAGTGGCGGTCCTAGCTTACATGACGCCCTGGGCGAACCTCACCTTCAGCGCCCACCCCCCTGTTCGCCAACACACACACATTCGAATCCCCCAAAATAAAGGACAGACATAACTCTTCACAAATAACTTTTTATTGGACTATTGTTGGAACTTCAGAACCAAAACAAAGACTCAAATTTCTGAATTTTACAAATCCTTCATCACGTAAATAGAATAACTCACTTAAGAGAATGTAATTATGATACTATGAACAGGAAAAATACAAATTAAATTGCACAACTGCCATAAATAAACTAGAGAATCAAATTTCTAAATTGTACAAATGCTCTATCACATAAATAGAATAAGACACTTAAGAGAGGGTAATTATTATGCTACACTTTGAACAAGAAACAAAATAAATTGCACCACAGCACAACTGCCATCTAAAGCCTGACTCTTCTTACCTTCCTTGATGCAAAGTCATGAATTAAATCATATATGAAATCTGCTCAGCAATTGTATGATTTATATTGATGATGGCCAGACCGGTAAGGCGTTCCTGTGACATAGTTGACCTCAGGTAGGATTTGATGAGCTTCAGCTTTGAAAAGCTCCTCTCTGCTTCAGCAACAGTGACTGGAAGAGTAAGACCAATTCTGAGAGCAGTTCACAAATTTGGATATATTTCAGAGAGCTCCCTTTCATGGATAAATGTCAGCAGTTCAAGCAAGGATATGGTCTTTGATGGCAAGTCAGGCAAGTTCTTCAGCTCCTGTGCAAGCTCTCTGCACAGGAGCTCTCTGTGTCAGCACTCCAAACTTCTCTCCCACAATTTCCAACGTGGAAAATCTTTCCTGAATGGCTGATGTTGCAGCATCAACCACTGCATTGAAAAATGTCACCTCCAGCTTCTTCAAAGCATCAATCAAGGGCTCATCAGATGCTTCATAGGAGAAGTGCCGCTTTGTGGACCTCAGCCGTTTTTGTTTTAACACAGCCTCCACATTCATTTGTTTACAGATATCTGTGGCTGCCATTTGTGCAGCCACAAAACCTGTTGCCCTGTAATTGCGGAGACCTCTCTCTGTTTTTTTTAGGAGATTTACTGCAACATCAACGTGCATGCTAGGAGACTGCATCTGCTTGCTCACATGCTGAATTTGGCACAACAGGTCATGCCACACCACTGAACAAATGGCGAAGCGGTATGACCCAACCTCCTCTGACAGAGATTGAGCCTCGACCTTTATTACAGAGTCTTTGGTGTGGTCCCCTCACCTCGATCAGTGCATCTCTCACTGCAGCTGCCTGATATCTCAGGGGCTCCACACTCTTGATCTTGCTTTCCCACCTTGTATCAGACCACATCTTCAATGTGATGTTCACATGTTTTTTCAAAATGGCCCATCGTTGTGTGGAGGCTGAAAACAAGTGTAAAGCTTCTGCAAGATGCCAAAGTAACTTGTGTCATCAATAGATCCCTTAGCAGCATCGGCCACAAGCAAATTCAGAGAATGAGCCCCACATGGAACAAACAGAGCTCTGGGATTAATTTCTAGGAGCCTGGATTGAACACCCTTGTTTTTCCCCCTCATGTTGGCCCCGTTGTCGTATGATTGTCCTCTACAGTCCATGAAAGGAACTTTTAGCTCCTCCAGTCTCTTCAGAATCAGAGATGCCAAATGTTGACCAGTAGACTCCTCTGCCTCCAAAAACCCCATGAAATGTTCCTTTATATGGGGCTTCCCCTCCAGTGACACAACCCGAATCACAACTGACAACTGTTCAGTGTGGCTGATATCTGGAGTGCAATCTAGAATTATTGAAAAAAACTTTGATTGTTTGATGTCGCTCACCATTGCTGAAATGGTCTTGCTGCTCGACAAATCAATGAGTTCGTTTTGTATGTGGTGGCCGAGGTAGCTGGTGTGACTGGAGGTCCCTTTTTGGACACGGTTAATGTGCTCTTGCATTATAGGATCAAATTGTGCCATCAGTTCAACTTCTTTCAGAAAATTGCCATTGATGGTGAGAACAATTTTTCTGTATGTCCCCTTAGTGCCAAATTCCTAACTGCCAGAGAATGCACAATAGCAGTGAGACGTGTCAGCACCGCTCTCCATCTCAACTTCTCAGCCTCCAGAAGTGCCATCTCCTGCTTGTCAATGGTCTCCCCCTTTCTCATCCTCACTGCCAGTTCTTTCCAGATTTTCATAGAATTTAGGTGTTCTGAACTGTTGTCATGTGATGTGAGCAATGAGCTTGCATGCTTCCAGTCCGAGAGTCCCAAACTTGTTAAATTTATTTTCCTCTTGGAAAATAATGTACAACAGAAACAGAAAAGGCTGTTGTTTTTAAGGAATAGACCAACCAACTTCTGGTTATATTTCCCCACTAACCAATGACTTCCTGAAGTATTGATGGTGGAAACTTCTTCCGTCACTGTCGTTTCTAGGAATACAAAGTCAGATGGTACTTGACTTGGTCCCCTGGAAACCAGTTGTGTCCGAATTCTCTCAGTCAGAACTGAAGGCCAGTTAGCAGGGTCGGTGGACAGAGACTCATCCTCAGGAGGCGATTCTGCTCCAGGCATTTCTAATAGAAAGAACAAGAGCATTACTCATTAGTATACACACCTAAGTTAGATAACACATTATTCACAGCACTTTGTTATGGTGGTGGTGTTATGGAATTATGGTGGTGAAACACCACACATACCCAGTAACCAGACCCAGTGATAATAACATTATAATTTATAACTGTTTGCAAAATGCTTTGCAGGGATGCACACACATACACATACACACACACGCACACACTCACAGACATATGTGCACACAAACTCACCTGAAGAGTCCTGCCGGGGAGAAGTAGAAGCAAATGGGTCTTCATCCTCAGGATCAGACTGCATTTGTGGAGACATATGTGAGGCTGAGGAGGTAGATGGCTCCTCAGCCTCAATAATGGCAGAAGTAGACGGCTTCTCATCCTGGCTAGTGGCAGAGGGTGTTCCAAAATATTTCAAAAGTGCCCCTGCAAATAGTAAAAATAGAACATAACAGACCAATGCATGAATAGGCTAGTACAATTAATTTAACATGTTATTAAGCACAATTTATTAAACTTTTAGAATAGGAAACAAATGAATAATACAACCTCCTTGGTTAATGGCTAATTATATACAGTACATAATAGTACACTTCAAATGACTCAGAAAGCTATATCACAAAATAGCAGTGCAATATAGCAGTGAAGAGTAGATGACATAGCTCTATACCTTATCTTTTGCTCGTTCTCCTCTTCTTCTTTCCTCTTTTTTCTAAAACTGAGCACCTGATAGCTTTGACCTCTTCTTATCCATTTGCGGTTATTTGACAGACCTTAGTGGCTTAGTGTGAAGATTCGTTCTGTAATAAATAATATACATTTCACTATTTAACCAAACCCAGAAAAATAACATTACATATGTTAAAGTATGGGCCTTTATTCCCAATAATATTAATCTGGAAGCATTTTGCATTGTTTAGGTCTTTTATGGGAAGGTTTATGGAAAATGCAATAGATGGTTTTTTATTAATAAAAATATATTTATTGATCTTTTATTATTTATTTTATTTTATTTTTTATTTTTATTTATTTCTTTATTTATTTATTCTTATTTTTATTTTTATTTTTTTTGCAGGCGCTCATGCCGCCCCTCCACAAATGCCGCCCTGTGCGGCTGCCCATATTGCCCATATGAGGAACCGCCACTGCACTTAAGAAATGTATTACTGTATCACATGTGCAAAGTTTCTGCAATAAAATTGTAGGCCTAAAATAAGGTATGGAAAAACTATACGCGCTCACAACATGGTATCATATGTGGTACATTTATTTCATAATTAAATATAAATTATTAATTAATTGAATTAAATATCTATACAAAATTGCCTCGGGATTGGCGACATAGCCTATTGGGAATGAAATAATTGAATTGCCATACGTACAAAGAACCTGTATGTATGAATCAGCCCACATAGCAACAAGAAAACCCAATTTATTGTTTAGTCTACCAAAGAAAAGTAGACACAACAAAATCTTGCTAGATCGGCAAATAATAATGAAAATACAAGCGAACCAAGGAACGGCTCTCAGGGCTGTTTATTCCAAGCAAACGCTTTAAACTGGGAAAACGTGTCTAAATTTTCCCTCAAGTCCTGAGTGAATTCCTTATAATATAAAACCTAATGACTAAAAAGGATAGGCCTATTCCTTCAGGGGTTTATATAGTGACTGCCTATATTAATTACCTTAAGTAAATTCGCCGCGTAACCCCATCGTGGCGGCCCTACACCGAAAATGACCGTCACGCCCTACATCGAAACAAACAAAGACCCAGCAAAAATAAGGTGAGCAATTTCAGTTTTTATTAACATAAGCTTTCCCAACTCCCGATGCTAGAATTACCGTAATCAATATAAATATAAAGAGGTCCTTTAAAGACCTACATATTTATAACTCTCTAACGAAAAAGCATAGGGCTTTTGTCGGTAACCCTCCACTGACGTCTGTTGGAAATTTCCAACGGATGAGGGCACAGGCAATCAACCCATAGCCCTATATAGTTTTTTCAATGGTGGCCCTGTGTATGGGGAACTAACCCCTCTAAAATTTACACTGACACACGCAGTGGCTAGGCTTAACTCAGTAGGCCTAACCCAATTTCAACCGTAACCCCACTATAGTTTTCATATGGTGGCCTAAGCAACTGGGAACCGATTCCTTTACCTTTACACTAATCGAAAACAAAGGCTTGTTCATTTAACAGGCATAACTTATTTTAGGTCCTAAAAATAATAGGCCCGCAACATTAAGCCTATTTAATAGGTCCTACTCTTCAAATTCAAAACTAAGCCTTGTTAATTTAACAGGCTTAACTCATTTGAGGTCCTATAAAATAATAGGCCCAAACATAAGCCTACTTGGTAGGCCCAACAAATAGGCCTATTTAGTAGGCCCACCTAACTTTACCTTACATAATAGGCCTACCTCTTAAAGTAGGCCTTACTCTTTACACTCAAGGCCTATCCTAACTAAAAACATTGTGAATTTTTAATTTAACCTGTGGCGCAGGTTATATAAAAAACTTATTACTGTACAGTAATTTAACTTGCTCAACATCATAAAAATTAAACTCAGAACTTTAACACTAACAACAATTATGGAAGACTTGGACAAAAGGGTAAGAAACCCAGACCAAGAAAACAAAAACACAGACCTTGGGGCTACGGCACCATCTCAAAATCACAAAAAATTAATGAGGAAAAAATCAGCACGTAAAGGTGTCATCACCAAACTGTACAATGATTTCAAACAAAAGGAACCTACAAGATATGATCTTGAAACAACATTAAATTCTATTACTCGTTACAAACAAGACATTTTCATACTAGATGAAGACATAATTACAGAAATTGATGACACAATTGAACTAACAGATGATGAGTATTCTACTCTCCTACTTGACAATGAAAATTACATTACAAAAATTAACAACTATATTTCTGAAATTCAAAACCAACTTGATGAGTGCAAAAAAGAAGACACATACGAAAGCTTCTTAGAAGCTACAAGAAATGCTTCATTTAGCCCTCCCAATGTGGCTGAGGGCAATGAACTAAAATCAAAATTGCCTACACTTGCAGTACCCACTTTTGAGGGTGACAGAGCCAAATTTCAATCTTTTATTGAAAAATTTCATAGCCTTATAGGTAATAAAAACTACATTACAGATGTTGATAAATTTAGTTATTTAGTGAACTATCTGAAAGGCCCAGCCTTAAGATTAGTGGAATCACTACCAGCCATAGGTGCTTCTTATTCTGTAGCAATAGAATTACTTAACAGAAATTACATGAATAAGGATGAAATTATACATGATTTGGCTCTTAAAGTCATGAACATGCGAACCCCAAAAGACAACTATGGTGACCTCTTTGATTTTTACTGTGAGTTTGAATGTCTCATGGGACAACTTAAAAACAATAATTTAAACATTGCAGAAACAGCTTGGATCATTCAAGCTGTTGTTTTTGAAAAGCTCCCTTCTAAAGTCAAAGAGATATTTCATCAGAGGACAACTGACATATACCCTAGCCTTAATAAACTAAGAGAAGATTTCCCAACTGTACTAGCACTTTACAAATCAAGTTACACACCCCAAAATTTAACACAGAACAAGAAAAAACCAACAATGCAGAAAACCAAAAACCTAACAAAAGATTTCAACACTTACCAGTTACATCAAAACACAACCGCAAAACTCAATTTGCAGAAAATAAAGTGACAGAAAAAGACTCAAAGACTCCTACTCTGCAAAACTTTAATGTAGCTACTTTTGAGTATAATCCCATACCATGCAAATTTTGTTTTAGCAGTGAACATAATTCTACAAATTGTCCCAAATACAAAGACTTTACAGCAAGGTCAAAACGTTGTGAACAACTAAACTTATGCAAAAAATGCACTGGATCAGGGCACCAAAAGTCAAATTGCAAATCAAATTTGATATACAATTGTAAGTTTTGCAACAGTTTTGACCATGTTACCCCTATGTGTAATACACACACAGACATTGGAAAAACTGACAAACATTATGAACAAACACCCAAATCAAACCAAAACAAACAGAAACAAACCAAAAATGCTATGAATGGACATATCAGTTCATCTAGCATTAACCACAATTCAAAAATTCTTTTACCAACCACAACTTTGGAAATCCAAAACAAAAGAGGACAAATAGTACAGGTTAGGTGTCTTTTAGATACCTGCTCACAACAAACATTTGTAACTAAACAACTGATAGAAAAATTGGGACTTCAAAACCAACAAGGAGATGAAGATCTCTCTATTTCATCATTTATCAATAAAAACCCAGTACAAGCCAGTTTTAAAACTGCAAATATAACTTTAACTCTTGATGAAACATTTGAAACCCTTAAGGTTGTTGTTGTGGACAAAGTAGAACAAGAAAAAATACAAATAGCTGGGTTAAAACAAGCTTTGCTCCAACTTCAAAATAAATACACGATAGCTGATAAAACCCTTAATGCAGATGTAGTTGATGATATACATATGCTCATGGGGGCTGACTATCTTCATCTGGTCCATAGAGGCATCATTAAAATTGGAGATGGAATAGCCATACAAACTCCCACAGGTATTGCTCTTTTGGGTGACATAACTAAATACCATCTTACTACTGACACAGAAAACACAGAACATGAACAAAATTTACGCAAAACAAAATCACCACAGTCACAAATTTCTGACTATGTGACAAACTCGAACTACAAAAACACTGTCATAATCCCACATCATTTGAATGAAAATGATTCCACATTGGATGAAGGGTTACAGCAGTTATGACTATTAGAATCAGTTGGCATAAAGGACAGTACTATTACACATGAAGACCAATTGATGACAGAACAATTTAAGGATACATTACAACACAGAGACAATCAATACTATGTGGAGCTGCCTTGGAAAACACCTTGTCCAGAAATAATGGACAATTTGAAAGTAGCTAAGGCACATCTGTATAAAAATTACAGAAAACTAAAAAATGACAATCTTTTAGAACAATACAACAACATATTCAAGGAACAAATAGAAAGGGGCTTCATTGAAGAAGTTACTGATGAACCCTTTAAAAAACGAGGTTGTCATTATTTAACACACAGGGGAGTTTACAGAGAAGACTCATCCACAACTAAACTAAGAGTAGTATACAACTGTAGTTTAAAAGACACAAATTCTGTTAGTTTAAATGATTGTCTCATGGAAGGCCCAAACCTTGTCTCAGATCTTGTAAAAATTCTCCTTTGCTTCCGTTTAGACAATTATGCAGTACAAAGTGACATAGAAAAAGCATTCCTCTGTATAAATTTGAAGCTTGAGTATGATAAAAATCATCTCAGGTTTTTGTGGTTGAATGATCCACATGACCTTAACAAAGGTTTCAAAACCTACAGATTTAAAGTAATTATTTTAGCAAATTGCTCTCCAAGTATTCTTGCTTTAACAATTAGAAACCACCTAAACTTATTTCAAGAGGACTTAACAGTTCAGTTTTTAAAACAAAACTTTTATGTGGATAACCTCATTGGTTCCACTGTAACTGAAGAGGAATTGCTTGAAATTTACCAAATGTCACAACCCATAATGAAGCAAGGAAATTTTGGATTGAGAGAATGGGTTTCTAATTCTCCTAAATTAAATGAACAAATAACAAAAGACAACAATGGGAACATTGAACCAAACAATTACACGAAAACACTTGGAATGCTTTGGTTTTTAAAACAGAATTCTGAACACGATGACACTCTTTGCACGAAGAGTTATAACTTAAATCCAAATGCCAATACAAAAAGACAAGTGCTTTCAGAATCATCCAAAATTTTTGACCCCATTGGATTATATTTACCAGCAACCATAAGATCCAAAATCCTTTTGCAAGACTTATGGAAAAAGAAAATTGATTGGGATGAACCACTTTCAGTGGAAGACCAACTTCATTGGAAAAAATTAGCCACAGACTTGAACAAAGTTCAAGACATCTACGTACCAAGATGTGCTGGCTACAGATTGAAATCGCAAACACTACACATTTTTACAGATGCCAGCACACAAGCTTATGGGTGTTGTGCCTATTTAACAAGTGAAAATGAAAGTAACTTGGTTTATTCAAAGGCAAAAGTGGCACCCTTAAACCAAAAGAAAACTGTACCACAACTTGAATTATTAGCTGTCTCATTGGGAGTTAAAACAGCAAACTTTCTTTCACAAGTGTATAAAGAAGTTGACATAACAAACATTTACTTATGGACAGACAGTCAAATTTGTCTAACATGGGTGACCAACACAGATACAACTTCTTGCAAAAATATATTTGTGAAAAACAGACTAACAGAAATCAAAACTGCAAACACAAACCTTGGTATCAAATTTAGGTACATAAAAACAAAGGAGAATCCTGCAGACTTTTTGACAAGAGGGCTCTCTTACAAGCTGTTGAAAACAAATAAAATCTGGTATGAAGGGCCCGAATGGCTAACATGTGAGGATCTTTGGCCAGCCAAAGTAGTTAACCTCACACTCAACTCTACAACAACTGAAAAGATCACTGAGGACAAACCTATATTTGACTATCACCTTTATTCAGACCTAAACAAACTCTTGAGAATTACAGTCTATTGCTGCAAGTTTGTCAATAGCTACCTTCTCAAACACTGTCCTCAGAAAGCCTTTTCTAACTTAACAGAAACTGCAACAAAATACTGGCTCAAACAGATACAAGCTTCAGAATTTGACAAGGAGTTGAAGTATCTTAGGTCCAGTAGCACATTAAACAAAGGTATTCCTTCACTTGTCATGGATCTAAATCTGTACCTGGATACAGAGGGTCTGATAAGGTGTAAAGGAAGGCTTAACAAGTCAACTTTGACTTACAACTCTAAGCACCCAATTCTTCTTCCAAGGAGAAATCACTTCACAAAACTCATCATCAGGGATACCCACAACAAAATACACCACATGGGAGTCCCACAAACCCTGACAGAGCTGAGAAAAACTTACTGGCTACCAAAGGGTAGAACTGAAACAAAGAAAATTTTAAACACATGCATTCCTTGTAAACGTATCCATTCACGACCCTTTAAGACCCCAAGCCCTCCAGACCTACCTGTGGAACGAGTAACATTTACTCGGCCATTTGAAACCACGGGTATTGACTACACTGGAGCGGTAAATGTGAGTTTTGGAGACAAAATGGATTCAAAGGAATACAAAGTGTACATTGTACTCTTCACCTGTGCTGCCACACGTGCCATATGTCTAGACATAGTAGAAGATCTGACAGCAGAAGCTTTTATTGCTGCTTTCAGACGATTTTGTGCACACAATTCTGTACCCAAAACTATATGGTCAGACAATGCCACATACTTCAAATCTGGTGAAAGAATTATTCATCAGATTTGTGACAGTGAAACAGTACAAACTCATTTAACCAAACACAACATAACCTGGAAGTACATTCCTGTTAATACACCATGGTATGGTTCAATTTGGGAAAGAAACATACAAACTGTAAAGAACTGCCTTAAAAAGACTATTGGGACAAAACATCTACAACTTTTTGAACTCATGACTATTCTGTCAGAAATTGAAAATGTTGTCAACAACAGACCATTAACTTATGTGGGAGATGGTATTAATGAGCCAGAACCTCTCACACCAAACCACCTAATTAAGGGAGAAACAGTAAACATGTTACCAGAATCTGAACATAACAGTACAGAGGATCCAGATTGGGAAATAGGACACAAAGAACTCAACACAAAATACAAACATTTGACACAAATCAAGACTCAATTTATAACAAAATGGAGAGAAGAATACTTAACAAGTCTTAGAGAAAGACATAAACAATTAACAAAACAAAGTTGGAATGATTCAGTCAAAATTGGGGACATTGTGTTGATACATGACAAGACACCAAGACAACATTGGTCAATGGGAAAAGTCTTGGAACTCAAAACTGGTGAAGACGAAGTTACCAGGGTTGTAAAACTGAAAACAGCAACTGGTGAAACCACCAGAGATATCACATTACTATATCCTTTGGAGTGTGGGGCTAAATTAGAACCATTACCCCAAAGGATGGATCAGGATACTATTGGGGAGGAATCTCTCAATGTGCCTGATGTAACTCAGACTAAACCAGACAGGCCTCAAAGAAAGACTGCTTTGAAAGCCAGAAAACTTTTACAAGAAAAAATTAAGACTGGTGACTTATAAAACTTACACAAACTGAGCAAAGTTAAAATGCTTAATAACTTTACTTTAATCCCATAAATTTCCTATACCTAAAGGGAGTCAAACTGATTGACATAACTTTAACTAAACTTGAGAAGTTGGCCTCTTGAACTTTAATATTTAAATAGGTCTTGAGTAACCTCTCTCCCTAAATTTCTACTTTATTCTTTTCAATCCATTTCACATGTTTACACAGTTTATCAAAAAATTTTGATCTATAACATACAAATTTTTCTCCGGCCCCCCCCAGTATATGGAAAAACTATACGCGCTCACAACATGGTATCATATGTGGTACATTTATTTCATAATTAAATATAAATTATTAATTAATTGAATTAAATATCTATACAAAATTGCCTCGGGATTGGCGACATAGCCTATTGGGAATGAAATAATTGAATTGCCATACGTACAAAGAACCTGTATGTATGAATCAGCCCACATAGCAACAAGAAAACCCAATTTATTTGTTTAGTCTACCAAGAAGAAGTAGACAACAACAAAATCTTGCTAGATCGGCAAATAATAATGAAAATACAAGCGAACCAAGGAACGGCTCTCAGGGCTGTTTATTCCAAGCAAACGCTTTAAACTGGGAAACGTGTCTAAATTTTCCCTCAAGTCCTGAGTGAATTCCTTATAATATAAAACCTAATGACTATAAAAGGATAGGCCTATTCCTTCAGGGGTTTATATAGTGACTGCCTATATTAATTACCTTAAGTAAATTCGCCGCGTAACCCCATCGTGGCGGCCCTACACCGAAAATGACCGTCACGCCCTACATCGAAACAAACAAAGACCCAGCAAAAATAAGGTGAGCAATTTCAGTTTTTATTAACATAAGCTTTCCCAACTCCCGATGCTAGAATTACCGTAATCAATATAAATATAAAGAGGTCCTTTAAAGACCTACATATTTATAACTCTCTAACGAAAAAGCATAGGGCTTTTGTCGGTAACCCTCCACTGACGTCTGTTGGAAATTTCCAACGGATGAGGGCACAGGCAATCAACCCATAGCCCTATATAGTTTTTCAAATAAGGTGTTCATGACCACCTCTCTCTCTCTCTCTCTCTCTCTCTCTCTCTCTCTCTCTCTAATATATATATATATATATATATATATATATATATATAATGCGAAGAGTGAGGTAAAACGTGCAACTCCAAGGAGGGTTCGTCCTCGCGCCGCAAAGCAATGTCCCAAACCGACATCTAACCACAGGAGTTCTCAATGTACCTGGTTACTTGGTACGTATATTAATATTCTGATGTAATCACCAGACAATGATTGTAAGATGGGGTGGGGTTAATTCAGAGCCATTTTCTGTGACCAATGGTGTCAGGCAGGGAGGGATATTATCCCCCTACTTATTCAATGTTTATATGAATAATTCTGTTGTGCTGAACACCTGTAAAAAAGGCTGCTATAATGGTACAATGATTGTTAATCATCTGATGTATGCACAGTAGTGGATTATAATGGGGGCAAAGGGGGCATTTGCCCCCGGCCCCAGATGCTGACCGGCCCCAAGATGTTGACCGACCCCAAGAAACTATGTAAACGCTATAATCTACCATTGAAATAATTGGTCGACCGTGAGGAAGAAAAAAAAATTCTAGATTCCGCTTCTACAAAACCTAGTTTAGTATCCCATTTATGTGAACAAAGTATACATTTTCTGTAATCACATCTTTGTTTTTGTTTCGTTTTCTGTTGATCAGTCCCAGTCAGCTGATCACATCAATCATGTATGATGTATCAGGTAAAGAATTGTGTTTTTCTAGTGTTTTTCTAGTGACACCGGCCCGAAAATATTCATTGCCTCCGGCCCTAACAATGCTTAATCCGGCCCTGTGTATGCAGATGATCTAGTTCTTATTTCTCCATCTGTAAAAGGGCTCAGCACACTTTTGAAAGTGTGTGAAAGGTATGAGAAGGATAACGACATAAAATATAATCCTCATAAAAGTCATGTTATGATTATGAGAACCAAGGCCAACAAGTATATAAAATTTCCTGAATTTCAATTGAATGGTATGGTGCTGTCAGAAGTAAACCAGGCTAAGTATCTTGGCCACAGGCACATACTAACGGATAGTCTTTCAGATGACTGCGATATTCTAAGGCAATGTAGATAATTATATGCTCAGGGAAATACTTTTGTTAGAAAATTTCATATGTGTACAATCTGTACATTAGATGTTAAGTTGATTTTGTCCAAAACTTTTTGTACTCCAATGTATACAGCTCATTTGTGGTGGAACTACAGGATGTATAATTTGAGGAAATTATATGTTGCATATAATAATATTTTTAGGAGTTTATTAAGGACTCCAAGATTTGTAAATGGTGCTCCTTCTAGTGTTAGTATGCTGTTTGTAGTCAATAAGGTGCCTAACTGTGCCAGTGTTATTCGCAATTTTGTATTTAGATTTATCACTAGGCTTGGTGAGTCAGTGAATAAGATAATAGAAGCCATGGTTAGCGGACTGGTCTCCAATATATTTTATAAATCTCAAATCTGGAAGCATTGGCGTAGGCAATTGTATTTTCATTATACACACTGATTCACTGGCCTACTTCGTCAGTGCTCCAGACAACTATCTCTTAATCTTCTATGGACCTTTTGTATAATGTTTGTACCTGTTGAGTCTGAAATAAAATGTTTGTTTGTTTGTTTGAACCTTTTTCTTCTTCTGTACCCCTTGATCAGGGGCGGCTTGTCGGTAGGCACTGCGGAACTGCAGCACCCCCATGATCTTATGATCTTTATATTTAAATATTTAAAATAGCCTCTTTGATTGTTTTTTTTCAATGAACTTTGAGTTTTTAAATCAGATTATATCCTTTTTTCCTTAAACTATTTCAATGCCGAACGAATGAATCACGAAAGTAGCTTTAGCCTTCCCGTGGAACTGCGTACTTAACAGTTCCAGATTTTGTTCGAAACGCTTGAAACCTCGGTGGCGGACGTACGAAGAGCGAGTCAGAATAGCGGGTTTAAGAGGATCCAAAGCACTGTGGACAGAGCAGTGCCGATTTGTTTGTTTGACGTGGTAGTTGTGTTGCTGTATCGTTTGCTAATTCGAAATTTAATTTCCGAATTGCATTTATCAACGATTCGTTATCATTTATTTTTTGTCGTGAGATTGAAGTTAATTATATAATAATTGGATTATTTACAATATATAGCTTTCATTTCTTAGAATATTTTTTCGCTCAGAATAAAAACAGAAAAATGGAATTTGTTTATAAATAAATTTTTGGCAAATTCGAAATTACCCGTTAAGCGTAAGTACCCTATAATTGATTTTATGATACTATTTTACTTATTTTTATGACTGAGTAGTGAGTTAGTTATCTATTTATCTATTCGACTTTCTCTCTCTCTCATATATATATATATATATATATATATATATATTATATATATATATATAATCGACACAATTGTTCGCAATTTCTGAGGCAGCACCCCCATAACTGAAAGTCACGAGCCGCCACTGCGGCCTTGATTCTGGATTTTTGCGAGGCATAGAGGATGTTTACTTTCTTTACGACTGTGTGATTTGTGGCCGTTTGTCAATCGTATATAAAATTAAAAGGGTTATATTTTCAGGACCCTGTCGCGTACCCGCTAAGATTCTCTCGCGTACCCCAGATTGAGAAACACTGTCTTACCACGAAACCATCCAGTAAACTTTCAGAATCAACGTACAGATGGTTCTCGTTTGACGTTGCCTCAATTAAAGTCGTTTCGTTTTTACGTATAGACCCCCAAAAACAAACAAATAAATTTAAAAATTTAAAAATTAAAGCTTTTACTGCAACGAAACAGAAGGATTTCTGTTTTCCAAGGTTCCCCTGCATAAGATACAGAAAATGGCTCGGAACCATACCGTACTTATAGAAAACGATGTAACAATATATGAGGGCTAATCAACTATTAACTACTTGCACTCTATATAACTATATTACAAAGACGCTTTTTTAACTTAAAATTATAGTATAAGATATATAAAATGATAAAAAAATATTATGAACTAATATATAAAACGGTAGGGCTATATTAGGGCTACTTTAGATGTCTTGTTTAAGAAGAAAAATCAGAAAAAGAAGGAAGAGGACCATGAAGAAGAGAAGGAAGACAGCCATGAAGTGAAGAAAGATTATCATGATGAAGAGAAGAATGAATATGACTAAGATGAAGAGGAGGAGCTTGAATCTGAACCAGATGAGCCCATGCTCATATATGCAGACGATAACTCAGATGCATCCAACTCTGCATAACCCCACTATAGCCTCACTACCCAGCAGAACCCCGAGAAACAAGTTCTTAAGTCATCTCATATAAGTGTTATTTAACATTTTGCAATTAAAGTTTAAAATTAAATCTTGCTTTTGTTTAATTTCATTCCATTTCTGAAAGATACATTAATGTTTAGGGTGAGAAAAATTACCAGAAATCATCCATCCCAGTACCAGAAGGTACCTCAGGAACGTAACCTCTACTGGTCGATGGTCGATGTGACCAAGAAAGAAGATAGTGAAGAAGAGAAACTGGAACAGACGAAGAAATGGGAAAGAAATAGAGAAAGAGTGGAACAGAAACGAGAGCGTGAGTAGAAGAAGACAGGCGCCCGGGCTCAACCAGGCACGCGCAGGCGTTAAGAGCAGGCTCTTTTGTAGATTTGGGGATCCGAACCCCGAGGCCTACTAACCTCACAAGGAGGAAGCAGGCCCCCTAAAAAAGTGACAACAGATGCCGATAGCAGAACCACCGACACCTTCTCGGAAGATGGAAGAGAAAAGATCTCTACCTCCAGCGAGGCCACACGACAATCGACCAATCGACTTATAACACTAGGCCTATGGGGTTTTTGGTTTCAATTAAAGTCGTTTCAGTTAAAGTCGCGGTTTTTGGGAACCTAACTAACCTCGACGTTAAACGAGATCCACCTGTACTGTTATTGTGGTTATATATTTTTCTTTTTCCTTGTGGATTTGCAGCATATATATATATATATATATATATATATATATATATATATATATATATATATACTGCTTATTCGAGGTTGTAGGTGTTCATTTTGATGAAGTCTTTGTTTCTTTATGTTAAACTTTTGGTAGTTCGATGGCAGCATATCTCAACTTTGAAGGAAATAGAAAATAATCTCTCTTACTTTGATTATTAAGTGACGGCGGTGAAGCGTCAAGGCCGAGGTTATACTATGGTCGCTAAAGAAAGGTTTTAATTTGATTAACCCTTTTCGTAACATCTAAGGTCATAATATTATAACGAAGGGAACCTACAGCTTTACTTCAAATCCGAACCACGGGTCGCAACATAATCTGGACGCGGAGGACGATCTCCGTTTCAACTGCAATCAGACTCAATATCGCTTCACTTCGCTGATCGATGGAAAACGGTGTTACAACACTGTCCACGACGTAGCCCCGCTAAAAGAAGGAAGTAGGTATTGGATCTTCCTTCCCAGGGAAAAAGGAAGTAAGGGAGTGTCTCGTAATGCGGAATACAGTTGTCAGGAAAAAATCATGGAATTCGTGGTCATTTTTCATTTTTATATAAATACTAATTTATTTACCTTTAATCTCCAAATTTAATATTACTCACAACCACCTAATAATAAATTTATTAAAATCGACCAATTTTGGCTGTTGACTTCTTTGTCGTGTTTCATATTCTTTCTGTCACTCAAACATAACGGATTTAGTTAAATACAGGATGTTTCAAAATTCTGGAATCATAGGGAATAAATATATATATATATATATATATATATGAAGGCATGTTGCATCTACGTTAAAAACACATACACATGTGAAGTGAAGGTAAACAAATCAAACAGCACAGTTGAAGTTATTACAGTATATTAGAAGTAAAAGAACTGAACCTAACCATTATGAACATCAACAGACCACCAAACACCACAGAAGGTGAATTCCAATTTGCTAGAAATGAAAAAGAAAACATATTAAAATTATTTGAAACTCCAGCAACAAATATTCTAATTTTCGGAGATTTTAATTTCCCATTCATATCATGGAAGAAAAATGACGAAGTTATATATGTTGAGAAGTTTCATGGCAACATTACTATGATAGAACCCAAGCAACAATGCTATTAGATATTATGGAACATTACGCCCTTACCCAGGAAATCTGTGAAGCCACGAGAAAGAAGAACGTTTTGGATTTAATCTGGACAAATAACAACGAGATAATAATAAATAAAAAAGTAACGCACACAAAGTTCTCCGACCATAACCTCATCGATATACAATTGAAGTTAGCACCCAGAGGTCCGAAAACGCATCCTAGAGAGGCAGATGGAATATTTGAAGGCTTAAACATAAATTCAAAGAAAGTAAATTGGGAAAACGCAAATAAAGATTTAAATGAGGTAAATTGGGAATTGCTACTTCACGAGAAGACTCCGCAAGAAATACTATGTATAATAGAGACTGAAACCAAACCTATAATACTGAAACATATTCCAGAGAGACAGGAAAGAAAACGTAGCAAACTCGAGACGAAAATCAGGACTCTATTCAGGCAACGAAGACAAACCGTAAAACATCTCCACAGATGCAGAACTGATGCAAAGAGACTCAAACTAGAGAGGAAACTTGGCGAAATAGAAGTGGACCTAAAGCAAACATTCATACATAAGACAAACGAGGAGGAAAACAAGGTAGCAGAAAACATAAAAAATAACCCAAAATACTTCTACACATTTGCGAAAAGGCAAATGCAGTGTAAGGAGAGTATTGGACCGTTGATGGGCGGGGAGGCCGAATACACAAATGACCCAAAAGAAATATGTGAACTGCTTAGAGAACAATTTAAATCTGTGTTTAGCACCCCTAAGTCAGAGATGGAAGTGGAAAACCCAGACGAATTTTTCGACAAAGATACAGATCAATCAAAAACAAATTCCGGCACAAACCTATTAATGGACTTCGAGTTCACGGAAGGAGATGTAATTACGGCCTTATCACAGATGCGAGAAAATTCAGCGCCAAGGCCAGACACATGGAGTGCCACATTTCTGAAGAAATGCAAAGAGAATATTGCAAAACCGCTATACTTACTATGGAGGAAATCACTCGATACAGGACAAATTCCATTCCCCTTAAAGAACGCGAATATTGCCCCCCTTTTTAAAGGTGGTAACAGAGCAATGCCCAAAAATTATCGGCCAGTGGCTCTCACCTCACACCTTATAAAGTGTTTTGAACGTATAATTAGAGACAAACCCACCTACTACCTACAAGAAAAAGACTTATACAACCCAAATCAACATGGCTTCAGGGCGGGAAGATCATGCCTATCACAGCTACTAGACCACCAGGAGAAAATATTAGAAACATTGTGTCGAGGACAAAACATTGATGTAATATATACGGACTTTGCTAAAGCCTTCGATAAATGTGACCATGGAATCATAGCACACAAACTTAAGGATACAGGAATTACTGGAAACCTAGGAAGGTGGATATTTAATTTCTTGACGCAAAGAACGCAAAGAGTGGTGGTAGACGGAGTTAAATCGGAAGTCTCGAAAATCGTGAGCTCTGTCCCACAAGGGATAGTATTAGCTCCCTTGCTGTTCATACTAATGATTGCAGATATTGATGCAGATATTAAGGACAGTATTGTATCATGCTTCGCAGATGACACAAAGATATGTAAGGAAATACTGAACGAAGATGACATATGAAAATTACGAAACGACATTGAAACATTATTCCAGTGGGCAGAAGACAACAATATGAAGTTCAACGAAGAAAAATTCCAACTTCTAAGATATGGTAATAACAAAGAGCTACAGAAAAAAGGGTACAAAACTATGCAAGCCAAACAGATAACACCAAATCCACAAGTCAGGGATCTTGGAGTAATAATGTCGTCGGATGCAGAATTCAGAGAGCAGTACAAAATCAAAATCACAACGGCTAGAAAAATAATGGGAATCATCTGGAGGTGCTTCCGCAGCAGAAAAACAAATATCATGCTCATATTATGGAAGAGTCTAGTCCTACCAATAATTGAGTATTGCTCAGTACTCACAAGCTCACACAGAAAAAGACATTGCGAACAGTGAAGCTATACAAAGGACTTTTACGTCTAAGATAGAGGAAACGGAAGGTGAAGACTACTGGTCTCGACTACAATCCTTGAAACTCTACTCTCTTGAAAGAAGGCGCGAGCGGTACACAATAATATACATATGGAAAATCTTTGAGGGCTCTGTCCCTAACTTTAGAAATGAAATAGAAACAAACTGGAATGAGAGAAGAGGCAGATTTTGTACGGTCCCAGCTGCGGTGAGACAAGGGGCCATGAAAACGAGGATGGAAAATACCCTCAGAATACGGGCCCAAGGCTTTTCAATGTCCTTCCAAAAAGTGAGGAATCTCCAGCACACCGACCTGAATAACTTCAAGAACCAGCTGGACAGATTCCTGTGCAAAGTCCCTGACCAGCCATGCGTGGCTGGCTACGAGGACAGGAGGAGATCAGACAGCAATTCCCCCCTTCACCAAATCCCGCAAATGAGGCGGGATGCTGCCCTGAACCGTCGTTCAAACTCACCAGAAGTAAGTGTGTGTGTGTGTATATATATATATATATATGTGTGTGTGTGTGTGTATATATATATATATATATATATGTGTGTGTGTGTGTGTAGACATTACAAATATTTCATATGATTCCGGTCTTTTGAAACACCCTGTATTTAAATTCTGGAATTTATTATTAATTAAAAGGCACTTATTCCTTTTACCCCGCAATTTCTTTTTTCCCGGTTAGGTCAACTGTACGCCCTTAACAATTGGTTAGGTTAAGTCATGATAGTTTCATTAAAAAGCAAAAGGAATAAGTGGAAAATTTTAACGAAAATATCATGACTTACCCTAACCAATTGTCAAGGGCGTACAGTTGACCTAACCGGGAAAAAAGAAATAAAAGGAATAAGTGCCAATTAAAATTATAAATTAGAAAATCATAATTTTGGGCAGAGTAATTGAGTTTATTATAAATAAAACAAAATGTAATGAAGTTTTTTTAAGTTCGTTTAACGGTAATTTCTTTCAATAATTAGTAATTATTAATAATTCATTGACTAATTTTCAGTAATTATTAGCAATATACAAACGTTATAAAAAATCTCATTTCACAACGAATTGAGGTAAGCGAGAAACAAGACGGATAACAGTAATTATTAATTGCAATAAAAGTAATAATGGTCATTACCCGACAGTAATTTGCGGAGTTTTTAACTTCATTTAACGGTAATCATTTTAACTAATCGGTAATTATTGATAATTATAATTCATTGATTAATTTTCAGTAATTATTAGCTATATACAAACGTTATCAAAAATCTCATTTCCCAAAGAATTGAGGTAAGGCAGAAACAGCTCTGATAACAGCAATTATTAATTGCAATCAAAGTAATAATGGTTATTACTTAACAGTAATTTATGTATTACTATTATTATCATTATTATTATTATTATTATTATTATTATTATTTATTCAGAGGAGCTTTGAAGGGGCCAGAGTTCAAGCGATTAGTTGGCCCATTGCTCTTATATCTGAATTAGGTTACCATGAGAATTTTGATAATAATAATAATAATAATAAATAATCAATTGTCTCCCTCTGGTGGAAATTCTGCGAGTTTGGTAATAAGTTTAATAAAGTGTAAAGGCTGATGACGCCTTCTATCTTTAATTATACCTGTTAGGGACTGTAATAACTGGAGTTAATGTGATTGTTAATTAATGCAATTTGACGTCATCATTAATTAGAAATTTGTTTTATATTAACTGCAGAGAGAGAGAGAGAGAGAGATTTTAAAATCCTAGTTGGTAAGCCGAGAGAGTAGTTAGTTTTAAAATTTACAGTTGGCAATCCCGCGTTTCATTTGTAAACAGATTTTCGCTGAGATTCGTAATCGTAAGATGCACTGTGTTCAATAACGTTTATTTATGGAAATTCCCTTAATTACAGTTAGCTTAGGCCGATTAGATCTCTCTCTCTCTCTCTCTCTCTCTCTCTCTCTCTCTCTCTCAATATCATATTCATCTTAATTCCATCACTTTATTCACCGTGTTTCAAAAGTTTAATTAAATAAAATCATATAAAATCTAGTTCGTGTTTCGGCTTTCCATCCGTTAGTCCTTATCAGACACACGCTGCCGAGTCAGACAGACATTCAATAACTAGCATAAGTACGTCATTTACGATTGTTCCTTCCAATGGGGGCGGGTCCTCATTAACACGTGAACGGGGTTAAAGGGAGTGAGATGATCAGATTGCAGGGTCTGAGTAAGTTCTGGAATTTACTTTTTGTGTTGAGTGGATTGTAGCCACATCCAGAAGCATCCGGAGACAAAGACGAGATCCACTGAGAACCTTTTAATTTATCTTTATTCACATAGCATTTATATTCTTTGGCGACCCACCAACCGCCAACAATATATTCTAGAAAAAATGGCGCCAAAATGTACCCGAGAGCATACTTCACAATGCCTCATACCAGTTTTGTCCTGCCTCCCATACTTGTACTTCGGTAGTTGAATGTTTGACCGTCACCGTGGAATGACCCATTATTTATTTATTTATTTAGCAATGGAATGACCCATTATTTATTTATTTAGCAATAGAATTACCCATTATTTATTTATTTAGCAATGTAATAACCCATTATTTATTTATTTAGTAATGGAATGACCCATTATTTGTTTATTTAACAATGGAATGACCCATTATTTGTTTATTTAGCAATGGAATGACCCATTATTTATTTATTTAGCAATAGAATGACCCATTATTTATTTATTTAGCAATGGAATGACCCATTATTTATTTATTTAGCAATGGAATGACCCATTATTTGTTTATTTAGCAACGGAATGACCTATTATTTATTTATTTATTAATGTACATAGCATTTCCCATTGATTAACGACACTTTTCCAAATTTATCAATGAAAATTAATTTCTTTTGCTCATTATCCGACATTTTAAGAAAATCCTACGCATATGATATGATTTTGTTTCGGAAGTAGTAGTGACAGAGTTGACCTCTGTTAATTCTTTATATGCTCTTTTCAATGTAATTTTCAGAAATTCTAAATCTCTTGCAATTGTGTTTAATCCTATTACTATCCCTCTGTTTATTTTTAACTTTCTTTCAACGTAATTGTACGATCATTTGTTACCAGTTCTTCTTAATAGTGGCTGATGATCTTTCTCAATTTTTTTTTTTTTTTTTTTTTTAGGTTCCTTCTCTCCATATGTTTCTTTTATACTACCATTTTTCTCGTAATTAGAAAGACTATTGATCTCGCACCACTGTAGTTCAAAACAAATAATTTTAGTAATGTCTTGATTAATCGTAATTAGACCATGTTCCTTTTCAATTCATATATAATTCTCTCCATAGAATTAGCCATAGAATTAATGGGTCTGTATCGAAGGAGTGACATTTCAAAGGAGTGACATAACAAAGGAGTGACATATACCGTAACGAAGGAGTGACATAACGAAGGAGTGACAAATCGGAGATAAATTCAAAGGAGTATAATTATTAAAATTTTATTTAAAAAAACAAATTTGTTAGAATGTTAAAATTAAGATTTTATTTCAAAAACTAGAAACCTAACTCACCTAACCTACCTAAACAGTTGCAAGCCTCTCTTCCCTCTGATTTGTTTTTCTTCTTCTTTGTTGGTATTTTCGTGTCACTCCCTTTGAATTTTCTCTCGCGATTTGTCACTCCTTTGTATGTCACTCCTTCGTTATGTCACTCCTTTGAATAGGACCGGGAATTAATACGTGCAAATACTTAATTAATGAAAAAATATCGTTAATTAATGAAAAAATGCTACAATAATAATAATAATAATTCTGGAAATTTAAGCAAAGAAATTACATGGCACAGGTTAATTATTGCTACCTTTAGTCTATCATTACACGCATTATTTACAATTTCTGAAATTATGTAAACTGTAAATTATGTACGTAAATTATGTAAACTGCGTAATTACTTTATCTAAATATGGTTAGCATCATATTAATGCTCGAAGTTTAGAATTTATATTTGATAAACAAATAATTTTTGTTCTCGACCAAAAATTTGAGGTTGTAGCAACTATTGAATCATAGTTAAATACTGAGAATAGAGATTTTCTCGGAGAATATCTTATTTCTGGTTATGAGGTGTTTAACAATGATAGAATAGAAAGAAGGGGGGGGGGTACAGTACTATACGTTTTCGGTCACACTTAAAACCCATAATTAAAAACATTGCGGAAATTGATAATATAAATGCGACCCTTACTAACGAAAGAAATTAATTATAGGTTTAGTATTTAGGCCTCCTTCTCAGACAGTTGGTAGTGATAATTGGCTTCAAGATCTAATTTTTGATGTAAGTAGCGAACATGATGGATAATTAATTATCACTATTCAACAAAGTTTTTCTCCTTTTGATAAATGTGGGTGATTCTTACGTTCTTTTTTACCCTCATTACAAAAATGAAAACATTTTTCTATCACCCACAGTTTTTGAGGGATTTGCAATTTAAAACCCTTTGAGATCGAGATCGGCATTCCTCAGTTTGCATCATAATACGACATTTATTGTTAAGTCATTTATTTTGTATAAAATCTTTATATTATGCCTATTATTAGGTATATTTACACGTTTTATATATAATATGCATATATTTATTTAAGTATACTGCATATACTGTATATACTGTACACATCATTATATATATATATACAGTATATATATATATATATATATATAATATATATATATATATATATATATATTATATATATACATACAGTGTCCCAAAAAAAACTACAGGGTGGGCTGTAAGTTTCCATACATAGGAAAAATAAACCATTTTTTTATGGACAACCATTTTTATTTATAAATATGCTCTACATGGTTGCCATTGTTTTGAAAACACATTTCAATACGTGTTTCCCCACTGTTGATGAAGGGCGTTGGTGATACTTCCTTTAGATGATTTATGTCTCGTATCTTTTCCTGATACACCATGGCCTTCAAGTGCCCCCAAAGATAGAAATCAAGGGGGGTGAGATCTGGGAGGCCACTCCACAGGACCACGCCGACCAATCCAAGCATCCGGAAACTGCTGATCCAAATACCGACGCACGTGAAGACCATAATGAGGTGGAGCTCCATCTTGCTGGAAGTAAACTGGGAAGTTACCTTCCTCGTTTAGCAGGGATGGGAAAATCTCTTCTTGCAACATGTTAAGATACCTTTCGGCATTAAGATTTCCACTGACAAAATTGGTCCAATAATTCTGTCACCCCATATCCCGGCCCACACCATCACTTTACCGGCACCTTGCATCTTCGTCGGACTCAGCCAGTTAGGGTTAGCATTACTCCAATAACGTATGTTTTGCCGATTAACCTCTCCATTGACGTAAACATTTGCTTCATCAGTAAACAAGATCTTACACGCATATCTTAGGGTATCTGAAACCTAAAAACAAACGTTTAATTTTTCCTATGTATGGAAACTTACGGCCCACCCTGTATATACTCTTTATAGCATCATATATTTTATAATTTAAAAAAAAAAAAAAACAATATATTGTTATAGCAATTGCCAATGAAAGGTAAATTAGTAATCTAAGTGATCAAAATGTCATAGCGAGTTGTTTGCATATAAAATTTAATTAACTACGCCAAGTGCTCAAAATGTTCTCCGGCGGCATTTTGAACATTTTGAGCACTTGGCGTTGTTAATTAAATTTTATATGCAAACAACTCGCTATAACATTTTGATCACTTAGATTACTAATTTACCTTTCATTGGCAATTGCTATAACAATATATTGTTTGGTTTTTTTTAAAATTATAAAATAGATGATGCTATAAAGAGTATATAGTTTTTCTTGGGACACCCTGTATATATATATACAGTGTGTGTGTATATATATAAATAATGTTTATTACTTTTATTCACGCGATGCATATGCAATTTCTTAAAATGCTCAAGCGAGCATTTCGGAACAACCAGTGCCAATAATGGTGGATTTCACTATAACGACAAATGCTACTGTTACTACTGATTGCTACTTCTGTTTAACGAAGATAAGTGGACATTCCTTAAAATCTAAACATGCGATTCAATATCCTATTTTACTGTCCTTATTTACCTAATTTATCCCTCTAGCACAACAACGAACACAACACAACATCATTAGTGCGCTGAACCTCTGGTCCACTCCGGAGAGGGCGATCGGTTACCCGCGTGCCGCCGGCTTGCTCGATCAGGGTGGGCTGATCGGCTAAACAACAACAACAACCTAATTTATCCTAATTTACCTATTTCACATTATGACGATTTGCCAGTACCAAAACCACCAGAGACATGGACTTTAGATGATGATGAATTTGATGATGAATCTCGTAATGAACCTTTGGACAGACAAGATGACATGAATACGCAAGTTCAACCACTTTCATCGGATGAACCTCATTTAATTTAATTTCATTTCATTTAAATGATCTCGTCAGAGAGTTGAATCTATCTAAAACTCAGGCTGAGTTCTTAAGTTCTAGATTGAAAGGTTGGAATCTCTTACAAAAAACTTTAAAAATCATAGGGTACGGGACGGGGGGTCTTGGGGGGGGGGGGCTTCCCCCAGATTCGCGAGTTTCCAACTATTTTCGGGCAAAGTCCTAAAACAATGGCGGAAAAATTGGAGTTTATATTAAAATTAGACTCGGATGTATTAATTAAACCAAACATAATAAATTATGCGACAATATATTTTGCTTGGCTGCAATGTCGCATAAACGTGTCGCATTTAAACTTATAAAAACAAATTTGTTGCTTTATATATTTCTTAAAAAATTTTTTTATGTAATTTAATTTTTGAGGTACTCGTGCAATCTTTTCAATTTATGTTATCTAATGGCAAAGAATTCAGTGTTTTGTTAAAATCAATTTTTTCTAGAATATGTATGAAAAATATGTATATTTTATAATGTTCTGTGAATATGTGCGCATTATTGCAACAAAATCTTTCATTTCCTTGTTGCCATGTTAAGTTCACTATGTCGACATCGGAAAATTCGGGCACCTTGGAATTTTTTTGGCCAAATTGCGAGCCGCTCCCTCGCAAAAATGAAGCCCTTACGCCTATGGTAAAAATATTATCATTTTATAAACGTCATACCCACTTTACATCGTTTTTCTCTATGGAAACCTGTTTAGTGTATTGTAATGATGTGAACGCTCTCATGGAGGCACTTGGTCGAGAGCACAGTCCTAAGGAATGGGGCTTTTTGTCAACCCATCAAAGTTGAGTTTGAAAGCTGTACTATTGCACAAAAGGTAATGTCTATCGTTCGGTTCCGATTGAACATAAAATTCATACGAAGGAATCATATGACAATACGCAATTACTTTTAAACATATTGACTATGATAAACATTCCTGGCATATCTGTGGTGATCTGAAACTGATTGCTGTCAGCGATGAGCATGGTGAAAGATTTCATCAGAATAGATCAACCATGAAAAAGCGGTACCAAGGAAGATATAGCCCTAGTATGCTGGCCGACTACTGTTGAACACTTATAAGAGAAGCCCCTAGTACTAGTTATAAGCGAAAATCAGCTGCAAAAACATTTCAGATAAGGTACTCTTCTTTTTTGTACGCTTAAATATACCAAAAAGCAAGAACATCTGTCAATTTTCATTTGCATTTCCTTCGAATTGGTGGGTGAAAGGAAAATTCTGTTTACAAATTCGTAATCAGCGTACAAAAGTACAATGGAAGCACATAAATCCATTCGAAGGAGGAAACAAAGTTATATTTTGTTGTTCAGTGTTATAGTATATATTCCTGACACAGAACAAAATTAGATTGTCATAAGCAGGAAACAAAGTTATTTCACAGTATATTTACGAAGCACCATACCGGTATTAATGTTTTTCCAACATATCAAAAATCCTTTACACTAGCGTGACGTACCTCAAATTTAATGAATATTTGATTTGAAAACTTTCATCTTTGTTTACACATTTCAGCGTGAAGTATTAACCCTTTCATACCTGAATTTTTAAATTTTTATTTAAAATTTTTGTATTTTTTTTCCTTTTCAAGCCAAAATAACCTCTAATATTCATCGTAAGGCTCAAAATCGATTGTCAAGCTCATGTTGCCATAAGACAACGGTCGGCGTTAAAGGGTTAATTAACTGCATAAGAAACAATATTACTTATTTGCTCTGCACGAAAGGAGTGACGGAAAAAAAAAAATTTAATTCACATACATATTTCATAAAACCTTCTTTTAAGGGGAGCAAGGCGGGATACTTCTTCGATACAGGTCGGAGTTTCAACCCGAACTTCAAATATTGACGTTGTTTCTGTACTTTGTCGAGTATATAAATAAGAATTTGTAGGTAGCACTATTGTTTGTTGTCTAAGAGAGAGTTGTGCTCCTTTGAAGTTTAGTATACTTTTGGTCTTACCTGACTGATAATCATTAATTACAACGGTAAGTGAGAACTATATTATTTTTATTATTATACTTATATAATCAAATATAACTCTTTTACATATAAAAACCAGGAAGTTCATTAATGATCAGTCTGGAAGGTCATGAACTAATACGGCGCTCAGGTCAATTATTTGCGCTAATTCCCTTTTTAGGTCAGTTTCACGGAGGCGAAAGTTGTAATTACAAGTTCGTGTCCATAAATGACCTCTCATCTTTTGCAACGTTGCAATGTCACAACCTCTTTGCAAGCCCTTAGTCCCCCTTAAGACACGTCCTGTCCCTCACTTTTATAGCTACTCTTTTTTATTGACGATTTATTTGTTTGACGATTGCTCTGACAACGAGAAGAATGTTCAGACATATGTACAGTCACAGATGTATATAGGTAGACTGTACGCTGCCTTATTTAAACAATAGGTCGGTGTGCTGTTTTTGCCGCCATGTCCAGATTTTCACAAATCCACAAACCTTTCCGACACTAACTTCTACCAACTATACGAGAAAAAATAAATGTGTCAATACAGTGACGTCATTCTCGATATACTGAGAACCTTTAAAGGAAATTATGAGAATGTAATTTTTCCCTTATTGTAAACAATAATCAAACCAAAACTGGAATATTGTTCAGTTTTAACGTCTTAACTTTACTTACTTTAGTTGAGTTTGAACAACTGTTCAGGAGTTTTAAAACACAATTTGGAATGACGTCACTGTATCAACACCTTTGCTCTTTCTCGGACAGTTGGTAGAAGCTAGCGTGTCGGAAAGCTCTGTGGGTTTGTTGAAGTCAGGACAAATAGTGTGAAATTCCACAGCTTGGTCTGAAAAGGTCTGAATCTGAAAAGAAAATGTCTCTCCTGACATTTACCTTCTTTGCGAGTTTTGCATTAAGAAGCCTCTGCTTCGATGTCACGACAGCGGCTGAGTACAACATAATGATGAACACAGGGTCTTCTAATTGTTAAATGTTATAGTTTGGCGGTGAACCTTGGTTGTAATTACCGCAGATTTTTTTTCCTGAACTTTCCAAAGTGGGGGACGACCGCCTCCGTCGCCCCCCCCCCCTGGCTACGTCCCTGCTGCATTAGATACATCCCATCTGTGATGGCTATACAAAAACTGCTATGAATAAACTCTCCGTTGCTAATAATATTTTTCGTATGCTATGTAGGGAACCAAAATGGTGCAGTGCCAGTTTTATGTTTACTACGCGTAACCTACCTACCAGCCAAATGTTAATCCCGAAGAATATACATAATTTCATTACTAGGGTCCAAAACAGCTCTAATGTGTTATTGTGCAATGTCTTGTCTTCAGATACTGTGTACCTCTCACCTATATGGCAGTCTTGCTTCAGACAGCTGCTGGTTTACAATACCTTATTTTTGTAATGTAGCAAAGATTATATATGCATATTAACAGGGCCGTTTCCTGGCATAAGCAGACTAAGCGGCCGCTTAGGGCCCCGCTGCTACTAGGGGTCCCCTAGACAGGCTCCCAAGTCATAGCTCAGTGGGCAGCAATAGGAATATAGCTGAAGTTATTATTAATATTATTGTTACTATTTGAAAATAAAAACCCACTCTAATAGACAGAGTTTATTTCCACAACAGTTTCGACGCCCACTGGCATCCTCCTCGGGTGGATACAGAAACACGAATGAACCAAAACAAGAGGGAAAAACAGTCCAGGGACCGACCGTTAAGAAATTCGCACCTAGGTTAGATCCCATTCTCCCGACACCGGAAGGGCATTTTCATTAAGTACATTCGCGCAAATTTAAAACCATCTTCCTGTTCTAAACATACAGATTCTATTATTTTTTTATTTTTTACATAATTATTACATTTATTATTAAATTTATTACATTTAATATTGCATAATTATTTATTAAGAAATTATAAATTTATTATTACATTGGTTATTACATTGTTGTTTATTATACAGAACTTATAAACCGAAAAACGAATGAAAAAAGCCGATTAGGAAACAATCCAGAGACCATTGAGAAATTCGCACCTAGGTTACATACCGTTCTCCCGACACCGGAAGGGCATTTTATTACAGGGTCCGCTTATAAGTACATTCCAACAAATTAAAACTATCTTCTTCTTCTATACATACAGATTCTAATATTTTGACATAATTACTGCATTTATTATTGCATTTACATTTTTTAACATTTATTATTATTACCTTTACCCTAATTATTAATTTATAATATTACCTTTATTATTACATCTGTTGCATTTATATTTATTTCCACATTTATTACTTCCATTATTACATTTACTAAAAGCGAGTAAGGAAACAATCCAATCCAGAGACCTTTAAGAATTCACACTTAGGTTCGAACACGTTCCCACGACTCCGTAAGGGATTTTTTGACCAAGAATCTCATTAAAGGGTCTAACTTATAAGTACCTTCGCACAAATTAAAATTATCTACTTTTTCTATACACACAGATTCTATTATTTTTCTTTTGACATAATTATTACATTTATAAAGTACCTTACTTGATTCCCAATCTATAGCATGATTATTTTGACTGGCGTGATAAAAATGGCATTATTAGTATTACAACTTCTGAAGGCATATTTGTGTTCTTGAATACGGGTTTCAATATTCTTCCAGTTTCTCCCACGTATACTAAATCACAACTTTTACAGGGAATGCTGTAGACACAGGCTTGTTCCTCTTTTGCAACGTTATTCCTAACCAATTTACTCTTCACGGTAGACGAGTATTTGAACGCCAAAGCAAACTTAAAATCTTTCGTCAACGGTTTTACTCTTTCTAAGCCGGCAATGTAAGGCAAACTCACATATTGTTTTTGGTTAACTGAAGGTTCCCGAGGGGCATAAAAAATTTTCTGGCTTTAAAATACGCCTTTCTGATAAACCACTCGGGATATTTTAAATCCTTAAAAATGTTCCAAATCTTTGAATTTTCCGGGTCCAGCAAATGTGGGCTACAAATCCTGAGTGCTCTTAGAAACATGGAAGAAATAATTGAGCTTTTAACCCCTTCATCATGATATGAAAAATAATGAATGTACGAATTACAATGAGTAGGTTTTCTATAGACCGTGAAATTGGGCTTTCCGCTTTCGTTAATGACCAAAACATCTAGAAAAGGTAATTGTTTGTCGTTCTCCCATTCATATTTAAATTTAATAGAGGGAACAAGATTATTTAATGACTGAAAGAAAGTGTCAAAGTTGTTCCAGTGGTCAGGCCAAAATGAGAAAATATCATCTACATAACAAAGCCAAATTAGATTCCTGGGACATATTGTTTGCAACAATTCCGACTCATAATATTCCATGTATAATGTACTCAGTATTGGAGATAAAGGGGACCCCATTCCCATACCAAAATGTTGCAAACTGGAAGAAATATTGAAACCCGTATTAAAGAACACAAATATGCCTTCAGAAGTTGTAATACTAATAATGCCATTTTTTATCACGCCAGTCAAAATAATCATGTTATAGATTGGGAATCAAGTAAGGTACTTTATAAATGTAATAATTATGTCAAAAGAAAAATAATAGAATCTGTGTGTATAGAAAAAGTAGATAATTTTAATTTGTGCGAAGGTACTTATAAGTTAGACCCTTTAATGAGATTCTTGGTCAAAAAATCCCTTACGGAGTCGTGGGAACGTGTTCGAACCTAAGTGTGAATTCTTAAAGGTCTCTGGATTGGATTGTTTCCTTACTCGCTTTTAGTAAATGTAATAATGGAAGTAATAAATGTGGAAATAAATATAAATGCAACAGATGTAATAATAAAGGTAATATTATAAATTTAATAATTAGGGTAAAGGTAATAATAATAAATGTTAAAAAAATGTAAATGCAATAATAAATGCAGTAATTATGTCAAAATATTAGAATCTGTATGTATAGAACAAGAAGATAGTTTTAATTTGTGGGAATGTACTTATAAGCGGACCCTGTAATAAAATGCCCTTCCGGTGTCGGGAGAACGGTATGTAACCTAGGTGCGAATTTCTCAATGGTCTCTGGATTGTTTCCTAATCGGCTTTTTTCATTCGTTTTTCGGTTTATAAGTTCTGTATAATAAACAACAATGTAATAACCAATGTAATAATAAATTTATAATTTCTGTAATAAATAATTATGCAATATTAAATGTAATAAATTTAATAGTAAATGTAATAATTATGTAAAAAATAAAAAATAATAGAATCTGTATGTTTAGAACAGGAAGATAGTTTTAAATTTGCGCGAATGTACTTAATGAAAATGCCCTTCCGGTGTCGGGAGAATGGGATCTAACCTAGGTGCGAATTTCTTAACGGTCGGTCCCTGGACTGTTTTTCCCTCTTGTTTTGGTTCATTCGTGTTTCTGTATCCACCCGAGGAGGATGCCAGTGGGCGTCGAAACTGTTGTGGAAATAAACTCTGTCTATTAGAGTGGGTTTTTATTTTCATATTGTGACCTTCACGTAGAAAAAAGTGAAGTTTTTTGCATTTATTGTTACTATTATTATTATCCTTATTATTATTATTATTATTATTATTATTATTATTGTCGTATTAATTAAAGTTTTTGTATGAGACAAATGTGATAAAACGGAGACAAACGAAACGTTTTGGTCGTTATGTGTAAATAACTATTGTGAGATCTTATTTCTATATTATTTAACTTTATTCTTACTATATGCTTATACTTTCCGAAATGCTTAATTTTTCTAGTATTGTAAAACATTATTTCACTAATTTACTAATTAGTAATTGTTTGGTAGTTAATAATTGCATTATTTTTTTATACATAGTTCTGTGTCATTTATTCTAAATAATGTATAAGCTAATTTTCAGGAATTTCATGAAGAGTTTTTCTGTTTGTCTTCTGAAAGTAGATATTTGTTGTTTTGGACATAAATGTTTCATTAAAATTGTTTCATAATTGTTTTTATTAACACAGCCATTTTTTGTATGTGTGTGCTGAGGTGATGTAGTAAGGCGTGAGTTGGTGGATGGACGGGGTGGGGCCTCAAATGGGTATACTGCTTAGGGCCCCCTAATAGCTAGAAACGGCCCTGCATATTAAGTTGTGTTATAATAAGATTGTATTTATATGTACTTGTATGTTAGGCTAAGTGGCTATGTTGGCCTTATTTTTGTATTAGTTCAGTGTATAATACGTAAGATTGTACTTCAGCATGGCCGTAACTACCTATGAGGTCACCGAGGTCCGGACCTCGGTAATTATTTCCTAAAAAAAAAAAAAAGAGACTGAACCGTTCTTCGTGTATGAAACGCATATTACCGCTTTTCTTTTGAAAAGAGGGAGCGTCGAGCGTTTTGTGTTTTGTGTTTAGTGTATAGCTTGGGTTGTGTTTGTAGATGTCATTTTGGTCTGAATTTTGCTCGTCCCGCCGCGCTCGAAAAAAATCTGGACCTCACTACTTTCTAAACCCTAGTTACGGCCCTGTGTACTTATATATAGATTAAGTGACTATGGATTGTGAATGATCCGCAACAAAGATGTTTTGTTTTTTGTATAATTAATAATTTAAAATATAGTTTCCACAAAATCATATCCGAACTCAGCTTCCCATAATTCATCAGCATTTTTATTAAACTCTTTTTTTTATTTTCATAAATTCTCTGATTTTTTCATTAAGCTACAATTATTTTCTTCTACGTATAACAAATGATCTTTTTTAGTTACTGATGTCTCATGTAATAACAATATACATAAATTGTCAGATCACTGATAAACAAAATTTTTGTCACAAGTAAACTGTTTAGTGTTTTTGGCATACTTTTTTACGCTGAATTCAAAAATGCAATTAGAATCTTTCTATCAGCCATAGGTTTTGTGTAACTGATACATATTACTGTATCTTTTATATAGCGTATAAAGATTTCTTAGAAAACTGCGCTTTATTTATAAGGATGACATGTTAGTATTGTAGAGAGGAAGCTAAATTGGGTGCTAGCAGGTCATTTGTAAGACAGTTGACTTGATTCCTTGGGTACGGGTTATCAGGCAAGGCAGGCTGATACATGTATCTACATGTTCAGACGTGCACCGAGTCACTGTCTGAGGCGCACTGTTTTGTCAGTTGTGTGCCAGTTGTGTGTGAGCATCACAAGTGTTACTCAATCTGTTCTGTGAAGTGTGTTACATCCTGCAGTTACAGTTCTGTGTTAATTAAGCTTGCATTATGCCACGAAAGTGTTTAAATCACCCAGATAGTTTCTGCTATGTGTATGGAGAGCTAACCTTCAAATCTCAGAAACGAACCATTACTCCACTGATTAAAAATGTTATAAGCTTTATTCTGGGTGCAAACTAGGTGACCAAGATAAGTACTGGGCCCCTTATATTTGCTGTGTGACATGTGTTAGGCTTCTAACTGGTTGGAAAAATAGTTCTCGTCACATGCCCTTCGCCGTGCCTATGGTTTGGAGAGAACCGAAAGACCATTCATCAGACTGTTATTTCTGTTTAACAAACATATCAGGGATTACTTCTAAGTCCAAACATACGGTGAAATATCCTAATTTACCGTCAGCAGTGAGACCTGTTCCACACAGTGAAGAGCTACCCGTACCGAAACCACCAGAAAATGTGACCATGGACGAAGATGACCCCGATGCTGATGAAGTTCATCCAGACCAGGTAGGAGAACAGTTTGATAGTGACCCAACATTTGAAGCAAGTGGTCCTTTCTCGGAACCTCATTTAATAACTCAGGGAGATCTTAATGACCTCGTTCGTGATTTAAATTTGTCCAAAAAACTGGCTGAAATTTTAGCTTCAAGATTGAAAGGATGGAATCTTCTCCAGCAAGGCACTAAAATATGTTTTTCCCGCAACCGCCAGGATGAATTTAAACATTTTCTTCTCTCAAGAATATGGTCTAGTATTTTGTAATGATGCTGCTTCTCTTATGGAGGCCCTTGGGCATCAACATAATACAACGGAGTGGCGCTTGTTCATTGACTCCTCAAAACTTAGCTTAAAGGCTGTGCTTCTCCATAACGGAAATAAATACTCGTCAGTGCCTTTAGTTCATGCTGTCAACATGAAGGAGTCATATGACAATATGAAACTTCTCTTGACAAGTACTAGGTATGAGAAATATTCCTGGCATATTTGTGGGGACTTGAAACTGATTGCTCTTTTGCTCGGCTTGCAACTTGGATATACTAAGCACTGCTGTTTCTTGTGTGAATGGGACAGTAGGAACAGAAAAAATCACTACATACAAAAACAGTGGCCAAAACGAGAATCATTTATTCCAGGAAAGAAAAATGTGGTGAATAAGCCACTGGCTAATCCTCAACTAATTTACTTACCTCCATTGCACATCAAACTTGGACTGATGAAAAATTTCGTCAAGGCGATGGATCAAAATGGTACGGGATTTCTGTACTTAAAGAATAAATTTTCGAGGCTAAGTGATGCTAAAATCAAAGAAGGGATATTTGTTATAATGTTATAATGTTTCAGACCAACAAAGACCCTAGGATCCACTCATGGCTGGTCTACCTAACTGTGCTCGTAATTGTGCATTGTGTATGTCCTCCGTGGTGGCGGAGGGAACCTACAATTTTACGTGGGTTCCGAACCACAAGAACATAAGAAATTTATGTAAAAACTGCCTGTACATTGGCAACGACTAATTTTTACGAAACTAAATAATTATCAATTTAAAACTAAAGATAGAATCTCTGGATCCAGAGGATCAAGTCATAATAGACTACTATCCACAAATATGTTACACTCTATATCTATTTATAACCGACATGCAAATATATCAGATCCAAAGGATCCAGTCAATTTCATTACGGTATCCATCCAACCAAAAATAAGTCACGATCCATATCGATTGCGGACCAAGTCAGAATTTACCACCATATACATTACAATATATATACTTCGGAGGAAAAGTGTAGGTGTGGCTGTAAAGACTGCACAGTAATGTAGAAATGTGTGTGCACCCATTTTGGGTCTCCCATTTAAAGGTGTTTGTGGGGCAAGTGAAGATCATGAGTTTTTCAATACCTCACAGTACTATGGGGGCACCGCTCGGCAGAGGAATCTCTTTAAATGGGGTGTGTAAGGACAGAGAGTATCCCCTAACCCAAGATGCTGCCTCCCTATACCCCACAACACTTGTGTTGAGCTGTGGGATCTATCCCCACAAAGCCTTAATTTTACTACCCTAAACTATACCCAATCTATCAACATATGCGTCTAATCGATTTTTAAACATGTTTATAGACGTGCTACTAATTACTTCTACCGGCAAACTATTCCAGCTATTTACTATTCTGTGCGTAAAAAAGTTTTTGGCAACTGTTGTCTCGAACCTTCTACTTGTCAACTTACACCCGTTATTTCTAGTCCTATTATATTGAGATATTTTGAAAAAGCTATCTCTATCTACGTTATCGAACCCATTCATAATTTTGAAAACCTGGATTAGATCACCCCTTAGCCTCCGAGTCTCGAGTGTAGTCAATTTTAACTCCTTAAGCCTATCCTCGCACGACTTTGGCCTAAGCGACGGAATCATCTTAGTTGCTCGTCTTTGAACTCTTTCGATTTTGTCTATATCTTTGCGCATATGCGGATTCCAAAATTGAATCGCGTACTCCAAATGGGGTCTAACTAATGATTTATAAAGAGGAACTATAATATCGTGCGATTTGTACTAAAAATTCTGAGCTATAAAACCTAACACGTTGTTCGCCTTATTGACCGCTGCTGTACTTTGTTTCGCTACTTTTAAATCACCAGTGACTATAACTCCTAAATCTTTTTCCTGCCCTACGCTTGTTAACTCTTTCCCTGACATACTATACGCAAAATTACCGTTACGCGAACCTATATGCAAAATTTTGCACTTATCCACGTTAAATCTCATTTGCCATGTGACTGACCAATCAACGATTTTATTCAGATCTTCTTGGATTTTACCTCTATCTTCGTCATTAATCGCCCTACCACCCAGCTTCGTGTCATCCGCAAAACTTTGAAACTGTACTGACTAGGCCGACATCTAAATCGTTAATATATATAAGAAAAAGCAAGGGGCCCAATACAAAACCCTGAGGAACGCCACTCGCTACATTAGCCCAACACGACTCCGCTCCATCAACGACCACCCTCTGTTTCCTATCTCGCAACCACTCTTCTAGCCAATTTATTACTACACCCCTGATTCCATGAGCCTTAGTTTTGTCAATGAGTCTTGTGCGGCACGGTGTCAAACGCTTTTTTAAAATCTAAATACACTACATCAACCGCCCGATGTCTATCGTAAACGTCAATCACGCTTTGAAAAAATTCTAAAAGATTAGTTAAGCAAGATTTGTTTCACCTAAAACCGCGCTGCGTATTTCTAACTAGTTTATGTAATTCTAAGTGTTCGACTATACGATCCCTAATTATTGATTCCAGTAGCTTACCTACAACAGACGTTAAGCTGATTGGCCTATAATTTCCCGCCGCACCTTTATCGCCTTTCTTAAAGATAGGTGTTACGTTTGCTAACTTGAAATTATCTGGTACGCACCCCAGAAATAGACGCATTAAAATCTTTGTTAGCGGCACAACAATGCTATCTTTTAATTCTTTTAGTTGTATGGGATATATGGAATCCGGTCCCGGTGATTTACGCGTTTTCATTTTAGCAATATAGCGCATTACTTCCCCTTCACTAACCACTATATTATCCAAAATATTACCATTATCAAAAGGTATTATGTCTATGACCGTAGGGATATTCGTTACATCTTCTATAGTAAAAACTGACGTAAAAAATTCGTTTAGCAAGGTAGCCATTTCCTTGTTTTCAGAAACTAGATCTCCGTTTACATTTTTCAAAGGCCCCAAGACGCTTTTTACTGGATTTCTATTATTGACGTATTGAAAGAATCGCTTGGGGTTTTCTTTACCGTCACGAGCTATGGAGATTTCAAATTCGTGCTTGGACTTTTTTATTACATTTTTCGCTTCACGCCTTAGAGATATGTAGTTGTTTTGTAACCACAAATTGTCTTTATCGCACTTATGTAGCCTATAAGCCCTATCTCTACTCTTTATAATGTCTCCTACTCTAGAAGTAAACCACAAGGGCTTGTTGTTTACTTTCGCACGCTTAATTTTGTATTTATAGTCCTAAATACTGTTTCGAACGATTCCCACATTAGTTTTGCGTTGGAGTTCCCCATTACATTTTCCCAATTGACGTGTGACAATTTATTTCGAAATTTACAAAAGTCTGCGTGCTGGAAGTTAGGAATTTTAGTCGAGTTAGCTGGTTTCGAGTAACTTACTGAAAGGACAAACTCTACCATATTGTGATCGCTATTGCTTAACGGTTCTATTACTTGAAGATCAGTAATTAGCCTATCATCTGTAGTTATTACTAAATCTAAAATACTGTCCAACCTCGTAGGTTCCCCAACCTTTTGAATGAGAAAGCTATCCTCGAGAAAATTAACTAAACGATTACCTTCCGCGTCTCCCTGCATTGTATCGTAATTCACGTTGGCGCAATTAAAGTCACCCATAACTAAGGCAGGCTCACTACCGATTATTCTGTTTAGTTCACGATATAACGCTTCGTCCGTATCAGCTGTTTGATTAGGGGGCCTATATATAACCGCAACAAGTTTGAAATCGTTCAATTTAAGTTCTGCTATAGTCGAATCTATCGGTTCTGGAATTGTGTGCTTTACTTCTATAAGGGAGTTGATAAATGATGAGCAATTTGAAGATCATCTGAAAGAAGTGGAAAGAGCTGCGTGGCAATCATTCAAAAATATTACTAAGAATTTTTGGGAAATCATAAGGCCGAAAACTACCATGAAATAGTGAATGATCTTTTGAAGGCCTACAAAGCTATGGGATGTAATATGTCCCTAAAAATACATTTCTTACACTCCCACTTGGACTTCTTCCCTGAAAACCTTGGCACCGTCAGTGACGAGCACGGAACGCTTTCATCAAGACATTTCCAACATGGAAAAGCGCTACCAGGGCAAGTGGAGCCCAAGTATGCTGGCTGACTACTGCTGGACCCTCAAGAGAGATGTTCCACAGGCGAAATACAGCAGAAAATCAACCAATGTCACCTTTTAGGTAAGTACAAAGGCCATGCATTAATATAGAAATATACATTTTTTATTAAAATATAACTGTGTGCCACATAAAAACCTTGCGTAATGGAGAAAATCTAACAACATATTCGAATTCAGTGTAAAAAATACTGTTAGGCTCACCTACTTCAATACTTGTGACAGAAAAAAACAATTATTTTGTTGACCAGTATAATTAATCAAACAGTAAGCCAGTATGCTAGGTTAAGTGGCTATGTTAGCCTTATTTTTGTATTAAGTTCAGTGCATAATAATACGTAAGATTGTACTTGTATGTTAGGTTAAGTTGCTATGGATTGTGAATGATCCGCAAAAGTTAAAATCTAAATTAATTGGCTATAGATTCAAAGTTTTCTTTGAAATGACTAATGACAAAAAAAACTTAAGTTAATGGGTAACTTATATCTTTATTTATTTTATATACTCCCTCCTTAGTTTTGCTTAATATTTTTTGTTGATTTTTTATATTATGCTTATTTTAAAAATTATACATATATTATTTAATGAAAATTGAAACTATTCCGGTGCTACCTAGATAGCGTGATTCCTACCGTCACCTCAGCCTGTTTTAGTTAGCTTCATAATGCTAACAAACGAAAATATCACGACCTAACCTAACCAATCGTCAAGGGCGTACAGTTAACCTAACGATTGGTTAGGTTAGGTCGTGATATTTTCGTTAGTTAGCCTTATAAAGCTAACTAAAAAAGGCTGAGGTGACGGTAGGAATCACGCTATAGTAGCACCACTATTCCTTCAATAAAACTTTTAATATATGGATATTTAAAGGTTTAGTTAAGTTAACTTTTAACTCCACTATAAATAGCGAGTTAAAAAACAATCCACTGAAAATGAATTCACCTTAAATTTACCTTAAAGCGCTTCTGCCTCAAGGGTGCGCTGCTCCCACGAAGTCCACTCAGCGCCTCCTGAGGCGGGGCCACGACGGGGTCGCCACCCTTCTTTTCTCTTGCTCCTGCCATACGATTTGGTCCCCTATTGAATTTGTGGGGGCTGGTCTGGCAGAGGAATACCCTGACACTGTGGGTTGGTCGGGTATGTTGGCTAAAAACATGTCCAAGTGTTTTTTAAAAGTATCTACTGGGACTGCACTTATATCTCTAAGGTACTGAGGCAAGGAGTTAAACAGGCGAGAACCCTGCCTAGAGATACTATTATATTGAAGGGTTTGAATCCTTCTCAGACTGTTTGGTGGGAGGTGATATTTTTTACACATTCTGCCAGTTCTTGTTAAGGTGGGCACAATTGGTTCAGTATTGGGGGCAACTAAAAGCCCTTCTAGAATTTTCCAGGTGTAGATTAGGATGTATCTCTCAAACCTTCTCTCTATGGAATAAAGGTTGAGGCCTCTAAGCCTATCCCAGTAGTTTAATTTGTTTTTACTCACCTGTTGCCCATCAGGTTGTTTAATATACGAGGTAAAGGTTCTTTGTAGGCCCTCAATTTTTTGCAATTCATTCTGTTTGTGGGGAAACCATAATTGAGAGCAGTAGTCAATGCGTGGAAGGACAAGTGATTTCCACAGGGTAAGCATGGTCATACTGTCCCTAGTTCTGAATGTCCTCAGTATATATCCTATTAGTTGTTTGCATGATGAGGTTACTTTGTCAATGTGCCTGTTGAATGTTGCATCTTCAGATAATATAATCCCTAGATCCCTGACATGATCAGTTTGTGCAATATCTTTTCCTGTGGGTCCAGTGTAGTTGAATTGTTCTTTCAGGTATTTATTTGGTCCATACTTAATTAGTTCAAATTTGTCTTCATTGAAGGCCATATTGTTTGCATCTGCCCATGCATATATAGTTTGTAGATCTTTTTGTAGCTCTACACAGTCTTCTTTTTCTGTAATTGGTCTTAGTATTCTGGTATCATCTGCGAATGACAGGAGAGAGCTTCCTAGGTTACAGTTTATATTGTTTAGCATTATAATGAATAGAATTGGTCCTAGTACTGTGCCTTGCGGCACTCCACTAATCACTTCTTTTTCTATAGATCTTGCTCCATTTACAGTTGTTATTTGTTTTCTGTCAGAGAGAAAGGCATGGATCCATTTTCCTACTTTTCCACAAATACCAAGTTCTTTTAGTTTATGGAATAATATACCATGGTCAACCTTGTCAAAAGCTTTTGCAAAGTCTAGATAGATGACATCAACATTGTGGTTTTCTCCCAAGTATTGTAGGATTGTATTGCAATGGTCTATAAGTTCAGTAAGGCAGGATCTCTTGTGTCTGAAGCCATGTTGAAAGTCTTCTAAGAGATGTTCATTTTCTATAAAACTGACAATGTGCCTTTTCAGGACTTTCTCAAATATTTTAATAATATGGGAAGTCAAAGATATGGGTCTATAGTTCTTGGCTTCCTTTCTTTTGCCTCCTTTGTAGATTGGGGTAATATTTGCTTGTTTCATGATTGGTGGTATTCTACTGGTGTCTAGTGAGGATCTCCACAGGATTTTCAAAGGCAGAGATAAAGTATGTTTGCATTCCTTAAGAATCTTGGCTCCAATTCCATCTGGACCAGGGGCTGAACTCCCCGGTAGCTCTGTTATTGCCTGTTGTATATCTCTAGTGGTTATTTGTATATCTTCCAATAATGGTCTGTCTTGGTCATTTTCTTCTCTATCAAAAAATGCTGTAGTTTTTATTTTCTTTGCTACTACAGGGGTACTCCAGCTTAAAGCATATTGAGATTGTAAAATGTTTGCCATTTCCTGTGTATTAGATGTGAGAGTTAGTCCATCTTTAGCAAGCAATGGGCCAATGCTCGTTTTGATAACTGCTTTGCGTTTAGCATAGCTAAAGAAGAATTTGCTATTTTCCTTTATAGTGCCAATAGCTTTGTGTTCATTATCAATATTCTCTCTTATGGTTGACTCCTTTATTTTAAGTTCTAACATCAGTATCTGATTCCGGATGTTACTATGTCTTGTATCACTTAATTGCTTTGTCAGTTGTTTAGATAGCTTTGTTCTCTTTCTCATAAGTGTCCTTCTGTATCTGTGCTCTTTTGTCCGGTGCTTCTGTGCACTATCGTTTTTCTTTGGTGTGTGTTTGTATAATGCTGATGACAGCAGGTATTGTATTCTACTCCAGCATTCTTCTGGCTTTAGGTTTTCTAATTCATCTTCCCAGTTTATTTCTCCCAGACAGTTATTTATTGATGTCCAGTCTGACTTGTGCAGGTTTAGGTCAGAGTATGGCAAGTTCGTTTGGCATGGGTCTTGCTTACATTTGTGGAGGGACAAGTTTGTGAATATGTGCATGACATTGTGGTCGGAGTGTATAGTTGGTGTTATAACAATGTGGTCAATTGTAGTTGCATTATTTGTCAGCACTAAATCTAGGATATTATTTTTTCTAGTTGGGCAGTGGACATGTTGTACTAGGAGCAGTTTTTCCATAAACTCATTCAGGTGTTTTGATTTGGACCTTTTTGTCCCTGATTTCATACCACCATATTGGTTCCAGGTGCAATTTGGGAGATTAAAGTCTCCTGTAATGATTAAGTCTCTTGTTGAGTCTACAATAGCTGGGCATTGCCTGATTTTTTCCAGAACTTCAGTGAGCTCTAGATGGGAGCTATCTGGGGGGCTATAGATATTCACTAGTATTATGTCTTCTTTATTTATGCTGAGCATGATGATTAGGAGTTCACAGGCTCCATTTGAGTATGCCATGAGCAGTTCACTTTGAATGTTTTCAGGGATGTACATCAGGACACCACCATTTAGACGGTCTTCTCTGTCACATCTATGGGTGGTGTACCCTTTGATTGCAATTTCACTACTCATGATCATGGGGTTCAGGTGTGTTTCTGTGAGGGCTATAACTGTGCTAGTAGTGTGTTCCACTAGGCTCTTTAGGTAAGGTACTTTGGTATGGTTTGAGTTTGGGTAAAGGCCCTGGATGTTTAAGTAAATTATTGATACATTTGTGGAGCCATTTGTTTCATCTCCCACATATAGGGCATTTGAAGGGTTCCTGCTGGGGTTCTCGTTTGCTTTTGTATGAGGAGCCCAAGTGAGCTTTGAATGTCTTGTATTTGTTTTATGAGGTGGTAAAACCCCAATGGGGTTTCATGGTTGCTTGCTGTACTATTTTCACCAGTGGGCTTACCTGGACCCGCTACATCAGCATAAGATCTGGGTGCAGGAATGGTATTTGGTCTTGGGTTTTCTTGCACCCCTTGGGCCAAATAGTGCTGAGGGATAGTAGGCTCACTATCCTGGTATTCTCTCCGTTGAGTTTGATGTGGTTGGAATCGGATTGTTCCCTTCAGGTGGGCCAGATTGCAGTTCTCTTTAAAACAACTTCTTTCCCACCATGAGCTCTGGCAAATTTGGGGATGAAAATAGGGACATCTTGCATTGGATCTACATCCAGAAATGCCATTCCCATCGTGTATAAATTTTTTGCAGAGTGGTGGGTGAGCAAATGGGCATTCTCTTCCCTTAAGTCCATATTTACACAAGCCCCTCCTGTAATACTTGCATACTGGCTTCTTGTTTTCACTTTTGGCTTTTTGGTGACTATGTACAGTGGGGTTGTTCACTTTGTTGAAGGTCTTAATGTCTATTTCCTGTTCTTGTTTTTGTTTTGTCTCTTTTGGTGCCCTTTTTGCTTGCAGTGTCCCTCTCTCTAGGGTCTCATCCTGAGGGTTTCTCACTTTTTCAGCAAGCTCTGCATTTGCAATGATAATTTCCTCCTCCTGTAACTCACCTGCCACTTCTACTTCAAGCTCTTCAAATTGTCTGTCATAGTCATCGCAAATTTGACGAGCACATTTAAAGCATGAGAATTTCCTTTTTGAATTTTGAAGGATGAGTAGGAAATAAATAGGTAGTTCACTACATTTGTAGTGTATCCATAGTCTGCATTCATCACATTTTAATGCATGTAGGCTGCAGTCTAATGCACATTTTATGCATGGGTTTCTGTTTTTGTTTCCTTCCTCTGCCATGTTGACTTGCATACTGGTTTTAGTGTGGAGCGTAGATATTAAAATATTTTGCAAAGGTTTAAGTTTATTGTTTATTTTGTAATTTTCTATAATTTTCTATAACGAAACGTGCCCACCCAAATTATTTATTTATTTATTTATTTATTTTATTTATTTATTTATTTATTTATTTATTTTATTTTTTATTATTTTTGGTTTCTGTTTCCTTTCTTTCGATGTTTCGATGGTCGGGTGTATTTCGAGAGGTTTCTGACCTTTGCGTTTTTATGACCTTTTTCCTGCCTTATTTCAAACTTTCACGAATGCCCAACCTTATTTCGTTTTTCGTTTGTTTTGAATATATACGTTAAAACTGGTGATAGATGATGTAAACTGTATTGCACTTTCTTTATTTTAGTGGATTTCACTTTATAATTTATATGCACGGATTCACTGATACTTTATGCACTTTCGGGTGTAAGCAGAATAACCGCCGAATAGATTTTTCCCTTCTAATTTGGGTGTTTAAAGAGAGGGAGAGAGAGAGGGAGAGAGAGGGAAAACTAAAAATAAATTAAATAAATTAAATAATAATAATAATAATAATAATAATAATAAATAAATAATAATTAGAGAGAGTAAAACAGCACGTCCATTCACACACGCTATATCATACTTATATACTTATATATTATACTTAAAATGTTTGGGTCTTTTCCGTTCGGGGGCTAGCAGCAAATTTTAATGAAAATTGGTAAACTAATGTAGTTTTGGTCACTGATTTAAAAAATAACCTCCTTTGGTTAATATTCGTTTTAATGCTTTGTTCGTTTTCGATCGAAGGAGACATTCTATGACAATTTAACATATAAATTCATATTCAGGACACCTTGAAACCGCAGGGAAACTGATAAAAATCAAGGAAATGTAATAATTATTTTTTACGGAAAAAAAAATTTAGACGTAAAAAGCAGCTATTATAGGCCATTGACCGAGTGTTTACCTCTTTCCGCTGTTAAAATTTTGCCGATCCTCGTCCTCTCCAGTTTTATGGGGAGACATCTCGTAGCAAAATTAGGAAACATAGGTCAAATCAGCCAATTAAATCTGGTTTTTGTTTCATGTTACCTTATCTGACCAATCAGAGACGTGCATTTTGAATCTCCAATAATGCATACTCATTCCAAAATCCTTATTCAGTTCGGTTTTCGCGATGGTTTGTCTCGGGTGTGATTTCGATTACTTATAAAAAAGAAGACGGTGCTGAAGTTATCTTTACCAGTCACGGTGTTTTACCTACTCGTGTTATTTGTCCGCAGTGTGGTCATGAGTGTAATTATAGAGAAGTTGCTGACCAATATTATTGCAGAAGATTGACTAGAGACGAGCGCGGCAGAAAAAAAAAGTGTTCCTTCTCCGTTTCCCGTCGAAAGGGCACGTGGGTTGAAAAATCCCACCTCAAACTGTGGCAAAAAGTTATTGTACGTTGGGTTATTCTTAATTTCTTGACAAAGTATTCGACACAGCTAGATGCACAGCTCTATTTAGCGTTGGCTTCCGAGAGTGCGGTTAATTGGAGGAGTTTTTGCTTCGACGTCTGTGAACATTAGCTAGGCCAACAAGTTCAAATTGGTGGGCCTGGCGAAATCGTCTATTTATTCCTGTTGGTCACCGCTGATTTGTACAAAACGTCCCAACGCTGCTATTTAAGGTAAGAAATTGCGAAAAAAACGTGGGTTAAGTTAGGTTAGGTCTGAACCAAAACACATTTTTCTGGTGTTTTTTGGTGTGATTTGTTCAAATCTGAACTTCGTTTCTTTGGGAAATGAGCCGTTTTTGAGAAATTTTCAATTTTAAAATTTCTCAAAAACGCCTCATTTCCCAAAAAAACGAAGTTCAGATTTGAACAAATCACACCAGAAAAATGTGTTTGGTTCAGAAAGGAGAAAAAGCACTAAAACGAATAATTACCCTTTTTTTTTTGGAGAAATGAAAAACAAACATGTTAGAGCACTTTAAATAATTAATATGTGTTTTAACTAGCTTAAACTAGTTACAGAGGATTGTGTTAAATTTAGCCAGAGTCACAAACTGCTACTGTTTATGCAAAAGTGCTCTAAGTGTGGGAAAGTGTGTTCCTTTGATAAAAATACCCAGTTCGCTGCCAAAAGCGTCGGTCAAACGGTAAAAAGTGCAACTTTAAATTACCCTAACGAAGAATAAGTTTTTGATGGATCCCGGCAGGTTTGTAAAAGTAGCAGAAAAAATCAAGAATTAATGCCCAGTTAGGTCAATTGAATGCCCGGTTAGGTCAACTGTATGCCCTTGACGATTGGTTAGGTTAAGTCATGATATTTTCGTTAAAACCTTCACTATTTAAAGTGCCTAACATGTGTTTTTCATTTCTCCAAAAAAAAGAAGTTATTTTTAAATCAGTAACCAAACTACATAGTATACGATTCATTAAATTCGCTGCTATTCCCCAAACATAAAAAAGATCCAAAATTATAATTACATACATTTTAGTCCGAGATCTGAGCTAGAAATAGAGTGCAAATTAATTAGCTGTTCTTTGAATTTTGTTTACATTTTAACTGTGCCCAGGGCCGTTTCTAGCCATTAGGGGGCCCTAAGCAGTATACCCATTTGAGGCCCCACCCCTCCATCCACCAACTCACGCCTTACTACATCACCTCAACACACACATACAAAAAATGGCTGTGTTAATAAAAAACAATTATGAAAATTTTAATGAAACATTTATGTCCAAAACAACAAATCTGTACTTTCAGAAGACAAACAGGAAAAATACTCTTCATGAAATTCCTGAAAATTAGCTTATACATTAGCTTATAAATTAGCTTATGCGCCTCGGTGGTGTAGTGGTTAACGTCGCTGACTACGAATCCATCGGCCTGGGTTCGAGACCCGATGGCAGCCGGCGCGCAGCAAATCCCAGCTGTTCATCCTTCCACACAATAAAGAAAGTGGTTGGTAGATAAATGGGTACCCTAGCTAGGTGGCCTAGTGGTTAAGACGCTGGGCTGCTAATGGGGCGTGGTTCGGATTCCACGTTAAACTGTAGGTCTAAGGTGGAGTGAAAAGCTTGCCTTCGTCAGAATGAACAATTCGGGCTGAAGCTAACCAAAGGTATACATTATTTAGAATAAATGACACAGAACTATGTATAAAAAAATAATGCAATTACTAACTCTACGATACAATCGTGTAATAGCTAACAGTTATACAGAACAGTTTGTATCTTCAAAATTTTTGCCTCCTAGATTTTTTCTGGGCGAAATCATCAATAACATCATCCTATGAAATCTCCCTGCCAACGTCCTGGTTGATGCTTATGATGCCAAGGCCACTGAGGCGATCCTGCCCCATTGATGATCTGAGGTAGTTTTTGATTAGCTTCATCTTAGAGAAGCTCCTCTCGGCTGACGCTACTGTCACAGGTAGAGTGCAGGCAATTCTTAGTGCAACCCAGAGATTGGGATATAGTTCTCCAGTTGCTTCTGATGAATGAAGGAGAGAAGCTCCAATGCAGTCATGTTGTGTGAAGGTAAAGTCGGCAAGTTCTTAATTTCGAGGGCCAGTTCTCTTCCATCAATGTCAGAGTCAGCTCCAGAGCTCAGTATCTTAGAGAGCTTTTCACACTTGCAGGACAAGTCTTCCTTGTTCATTGTGGTGAAGTTTAGGAGAACCCCAAATATGTCCCTCACATCATCTAATGTTTTGAATATCTCATTTATTGACCCGATGGCACAATCCACCACCACACTGAAAAATTTGACTTCCAGCTTCTTTAAGACTTTTGTAAATGGTTCGTCAGGAGCTTCGTAAGCAAAGTGCTTTTTTGTGGATCTGAGCCTCTTCTCCTTCAGCACAACCTCCACATTCATTTCCTCACATATGTCCCTAGCTACGACTTGTGCTGCAACAAAACCTGTGTTTCTGTAGCTGGTGAGTGAGTCTTTTGTTTTTGTGAGGAGGTTACTGCCACATCAAACTGCATTGTAGGAGACGGCAGAAGTTTGCTCACATGGGAGCCTGTCTAGGGGCCCCATAGCAGCAGCGGGGCCCTAAGCGGCCGCTTAGTCTGCTTATGCCAGGAAACGGCCCTGACTGTGACTTTTATACATACATAAATGCCATAAACAAATTTAAGTCTTTTAAAAGAAAGAATATAAGACACGTTAAAGGAGTTTAATCGTCACATAAAAAAAATCATTGGATTTCCACTAAGACTAATTAAATATAGAAAACTTATCTTAATTACCACGAAGCGAAAAAGGTATTTAATTCTATTGAAACTATGTAGCCTGTATTTACAGAAGGCCATCGTGTTATTGCCAGAAATGATTACAAGAGAAGTGGGCCCTCTGCAAACTGGGCCCCCTGTAAAGTGGGCCTCCCGAAGTGGGCCCCCTGATGATGTCAATTGAATGATTACTTCAGTAGCTTTTTTGCTATATTATATTTATATTTGAGTAAGCATCAAGGCTTGAAAATTCACACCTACAGCTGACACATTTCAGACCATGACAGGTGACATGTTGCTGAAGTGTTGTCAATTCACACCTATTCACAATGAGTAGTGTGTCATTTAGTGTGTATCTACTCAGTCATGCCTAAGCAGAGAGTTAGTACTCGTACCTCTACTAGTCAGTTTAAGAGGGTACAAGCTATTGATGTTGGAAATTCTGTCTCCTCACGAGATAATGAATATCTTGTGTTGCATGTACTGCTCCAGTCACCAAGAGGCAGCATGCACTATCATGTACCAAATGTCATAGATGGCAACATAGGAAATGTGAAAGTGGTGTTGACCATGTTGAATACTGTCACATGGTTCTTGGTATGGTCACCAAAACTTGGTACTGGCAAGAAACTGGCAGACAATCATGGGTACACATACACTGTCAAGACAAGCAAAACTAATGCTAAAAGTGGACGTGTGGCTTGGCGATGTTCTTCAAGAACTTCCAAACATTGCAAGGCAACAGTTTCACAGCTTGGAACCACCTACACTGCAGGGATACACAAACACAATCACCCTGGCCAGCTTGGAATAGCTGCTAAAGTCAAGGTTACAAAAAAGGTTCACCAGCTCGCCCAGGAACAAGTGTTCCGATCTGCTCCTACCATTGTAGAAGATGTTATGACTTCAGATCTTGATCCATCTCAACCAGCAGCAAGCAGGCCTAATCCTCATAATCTTGCCCGCAGTGCAAACTACCAGCGTCAGAAGTCCAGACCTGCTAATCCAAAGGACTTGAACTTTGAAATCGACAGTGATTAAATCCCTGAAGGTTTCCTTAAGGGTGACATCAATGTTGGTAAATCAAGACACATCATGTTAGCAACCGACCATCAGTTAGATTTACTTGAGGAGTCAACTTCCATCAATGTAGATGCTACTTTCAAAGTAATGAAGAAACCCTTCTTTCAGTTGTTTTCGACCCATACCTTCATCACTGACGAGGAAAACAACAATGTAAAGCAGGTGCCAACATCATTTACTCTGATGTCCAGCAGGAGGAGACAAGACTACAGAGCTGTTTTTGAAGTCCTAAAGCGCCAGTGTCCTAACCTCAAAGTATTCCATATGACTGTAGATTTTGAACCTGCAATTTAGTCTGCTGCAAGATCAGTCTTCCGAATGTCGACATCAGAAGCTGCAACTTTCACTTCAACCAAGCCATATGGAGACAAGTTCAGGAACTAGGCCTTTGCCCAGCCTACCAGGAGTGTCGTCCAGTGCAAGATTACATCAAACTGCTCTTTGCACTTCCCTACCTACCAGAACACCGAATCTAGGAAATTTCGCCGCAAACATTTTCGCCGTAGGAAAATTTGCCGTAAACATTTTCGCCGTAAACATTTTCGCCGTAAACATTTTCGCCGTAAGACAAATTCGCCGTAAGGACATTTCGCCGTAAAATTTTTTAAAAATGATCAATGGATGATAAAGGGTATTATATAAGCATTAAAAAGGCAAGTCTTTATTCAATGGTAAAAGTCAGTGATAAAACTTCTAAAAATAATGTAATGAGGTCATTTAAAAAGTGTGTAAATTCCAAGCGATGCTGCGTAACTAATTTACTTTTTGCTGCGGATTGTATCGAAGCACTTGTCGCTGAAGTCTTGCATTAATATCGCTACACTTTTTCTTCATCTCTGCTTTGTCTCCTCGATCTGCATCACACTTTTTCTTCTTCGCTAAACTCTCTTCCTTCATCAAATTGGTTATGAGTTTCCAGATACTTGGATGCATGTTAGTAATAGAGCTTTGTATTGCATTGTGGAAGCCTTCTAGTATACTGTTGTTCGTTCTCGGCATATTATTATGAGTTCTTTCGACAACATTCCACAATTCTATATGAAATGTTGGCTCCATTCTTCGCCTTCGCGCGCCTCGGCCTCGTTCTCCTCCTATATAGTGAGTTTCAAAGTAAGATAAGGAATTTATTTAAGAAATTTATTTAACCAAACTATCACGACTTAACCTAACCAATCGTCAATGCCGTACAGTATAAAGAATCTTAATTGTGGTAGACTGCTCGAAGCTAGGTAGACCGCACACTTAACCAGCACCGGCTATTATAAGGGTTCAGTTAAACTTTTTTTTTAATTTTAATTTTATTTTATTTACGGCGAATTTTCCTTACGGCGGATTAGACTTACGGCGGATTAGACTTACGGCGAAAATGTTTAGGGCGAAATTGTTTACGGCGAATTTTCCTACGGCGAAAATGTTTACGGCGAATTTTCCGGTTACGCAGAAAGACCATATACCTGGAGCCTTTGAGCATATTGCTGAAGATGCTACTGATCAACTACATGAAGAGAATCTGGGTTAGAAGCAAACCTTGGGGTCCCCAGGATTGGTGCCAGCAGGGCCGCGAGAGGGCGGGGAAGCCGGGGTAAATCCCCGGGGCCCAGAAAGAGGGGGAATAAAATCTACAAATATTAATAAAGCAATCGATTGAAGAACAGAGAGGAAATACGAGGGTACTTCAATAAGTATCGCACTTCTTGGCTTTCACAAGGTTTGTGCAAAATGGGTGCCCAAACAGTTGACAGAAGAGCACAAGCGTAATCGTATGGATGTCTGCTCCCGTCTTTTGGCGCGGTATCATAATGAAGTTGAAAACTACTTTTTGGAGAGCATTATCACTGGAGATGAAACCTGGATCCATCACTATGAACCAGAAAGCAAACGACAGAGCATGCAATGAAAACATCCAACATCCCGTTGCAAGGAAGTTCAAAGCGCAGCCGTCAGCAGGTAAAGTTATGCTAACACTGTTTTGGGATACACGAGGCCCTATCCTTGAACATTATCTAGAGCGTGGAACTACAGTAACAAGTGCATCGTATTCTGACATGCTTCGGAATGAGTTAAAGCAAGCAATTCGCACAAAACGGAGAGGGAGATTGTCGGATGTTAAAGGATGGCATAACAGATTGAACCTCAAGGCAAATGAAGCTTCAATGGCTTTTTATAAGCTTATTGAGCTTCTCTACAGAGAAGCACAGCTGATACCTCTACAACAGCAGCTTGTATCTGAGCGAAAACTCAAGAAGTACCAGAGGAAGAACACATCCCAAGCCCAAGCCAAGATCTTCAGCCTTTGGGACCAGTACCGTGAGAAGGAGATCCGTACCCTCAGGCTCCTGAAGAAGATGTCTCGCTTGACTGCCCCAGTCACTAACTAAATGGGAGTGATGTCGAGAATATTGGAAAATAGACAAGAAATACTCAAATGTAATGCACTCAAAATACCTATCAATTTGTAAATACATACTGAAAATCCTATCATAGTGTAAATACATAGAGTAAAATTGTTAAAAAATATTGTACATAAAAGTTTGTCAGAAATAAAAAATATCAAACTATTATAATTCTTATGCTATTCATCTATACAATCATTCCCATAATCAACCATATTCAACTTGAACAGTCAGGGGGCCCACTTCTCCGGGTGCCCAGTTAATCAGTGGCGGAGCAAGTGTGTCACCGGTGCAAAAATTATTTATGGGCCCCACAAAATTTAGATTTTAGTTTAGTTTATACATATGAACCACAAAAACCTTTCGATCCACTCAAGGTGGCCCTTAAAACCAGATAGTAGAATAATGTGATGGTTTCAGCATTTTGAATTCTAATTTTGATTTTTATCTATTGCAGACATCATTTCAGATGACCAATTATGTATTTAACATATATAGTATGCAGTTTTACCAGAAAGGGGCCCGTAGTCGAAAGAATAACTATGTTTATAAATGCATTTAAATACATTAAACAAGTTTAAAGGACTCTTATATTTTCATGCACATTTAGATCTAATTTTTATATGAAATACTTGAAAATTATTATTTTTCCTTGCCAAGGTGTTATCAAATATCAACCAACCGGGCCCCCCAAAGGTCCGGGCCCCGGTGCACTGCACCGCCTGCACCTAGCTAGATCCGTCACTGCCCAGTTCGCAGGGTGCCCACTTCGTAGTGATTTACTAGGGGCCAGTGGCGGTCCTGGACATAGGCGATATGGGCGGCCGCCTAGGTCGCCAATTGGTGGTGGAGGCGACACAGCACGCCCGTTTTTTGTTTTTTCTCAAACAGGCTCCAGTCCAGGGCTCGAGAAATTTACCAACTCACGGTCTCACCAACCCCGGTTGGAGATAGATATTTATCCTTGGTGATAGGTATCGATTTTGCTTGTAAAAATCAATTTATAAAACTAAATTAAAAGTCATTTCATTAAAATAAACAAGCAATGAAATAGGCATGAGTTAAAACTGTTTATAATTATTAAAATCAAGCAGAGTAAATTAGAGTGTAGCTAGCGACGGATTTTTCTCCACTCCACAATTTTGTATGTGTTCCAGCTTACAGTGAGTCGTGTCTGGCCAAGCATCATGTTGAAGAGGACAAAGCCGTCAGGTGCACAGGGGAGAAAGAGAAGAAAAGAGGAAGAGGAGATGCGATCGAAAAGTAGAGATATGTCATGAACATTTTATTTACGTTTCATTTTTATATCTAACGTTACTTTTTAAACTGTAAAATCAAGATACGTTTGCTACTTTAAGTGGGAAATCTGCTATTTTAGGCAAAGATCATCAATTTTTTCTTTTATTGCTGAAATGACTTCTAAAATTTGTTTACTTCATGTTTGTGTTGTCAGATTTTGGGTTTTTAGTTTAAAACCCTCACCCTCACCATGACCTACCCTTTGTGGCTAGGTGTAAGGTTTACATAAGGTTTACATAAGATGTGAGGTATACATTGGAATATTTATTTTGTTTGCAATATATTTGGGGATCTTTATTGAGTGTTCAATTATGTTATTATTCATACAAGATTTCTTTGTAGTTTTTGTTTCAAGACAGCTTGTTCTCTTGAAGCTAAGAACAATAAATGAAAGAGGTACTTTGTGTTTTAAAGACACTGTGTTCAGTGTGTTTCATTGCGGCAGAGGTTATGCATCGGGTAGTGTGCTGTTGACAGAGGAAGGGCACCTTTGCATGATCTCGCCTAGGGCGCCAAAAATGCCAGGACCGCCACTGCTGCGGACCCACTTCGTAGGGTGGCCATTTCTCCTGGTCCCGCCAGGATTATGAAAACGCATTTCACACGGTCATTCTCTTTTCTCTTTCTTCTTCTTCCGCTCCCAGTTAGGCCGAAGCTTGTCAGTGGAGCTAACTTCTCCAGACATCTCCATCCGTGAGGTCCGTCCTATTTCCGAGACTATCTCTTGAGTATCTCGAGTAATACTTAGTCACAGGCTCGCTGGTCCTGTCGTGACTATACCCTCCTCTTTTATCCCGGCTCAGGACCGGCATGGCACGCATTGCTTAGAGAAATTATTGTAGCTTCCTTTTAACTAGTTAGCGCCTCACTGATTACGAAAGAAGTGAAAACTCTTTCTTAAGTATATTTTAAATTCACCAAAATGGATAGAAAGCTCATATTGACACGCTTCTAAAAAATAATATAAAATGTTTAAATTAACTATTATTAAATCATAATTTAAAGTGAGAGAAATTGAAATCAAATTCTTGTAACTTTATATGAGATAATTTTTTTTTATTTTTAAAATTATGCAAAAATGGAAATATACAATAAATCTTACAAAATACAATGTTTACAAAGTTATTTTTATTTTTGTTAATTTTGGGGGTAACTAAAATTTTTAATTAATGACTATTAAAACGGCAACAGCCTGGAAAATCATTTACCCACAAGTAAGGGTGAGAGTGACCCAAAGGTCATTCAAGGCGTCGGACTAATCTAACCCAGCATGGACAGAACCCAGGACTTCACCCTATATAGTCCGACACACACACACACACACACACATATAACTAATAGTGTTGACCATTTTACAGACGGTACCTCTAAGGACACAACGTATGTTATTCATGTCGGTACTATTAACGTTTTAAATTCTAGATCGGAAGAACTGCTGGCTAGGTACAGGGACTTACAAGAGCGACTAAAGGAAAAAACTAATAAGATTGTTTTAACAGGTATACTTCCTCGAACTATCCAACGAGGCTGCCGTAACTCGAATGGTCCCAGCGTAAATTCCACAAATTTCCCCTGCGCTCGCGAAGGTGTCGCAATTACAAACAATTTGAAGGTTCTATCCTTAAATGCTCGTAGCCTACGAAATAAAATAAACGAATTTTTTTCTTTAATTGCTTGTAAAGACTATGATTTAATTGCGATAAATGAATCGTGGCTTAGCACTGAAACACGTGACTTTGTAGGGGAGTATCAAATTAGAGGTTATAGACTTTTTGTTAAAAACAGAATAGGTAGGCGAGGAGGCGGTGTTATGTTGTATATCAAAGATAATATTGCGAACGTTATAGAAGTAAAGTACACAATTCCAGAACCGATAGATTCGACTATAGCAGAACTTAAATTGAACGATTTCAAACTTCTTGTTGCGGTTATATATAGGCCCCCTAATCAAACAGCTGATACGGACGAAGCGTTATATCGTGAACTAAACAGAATAATCGGTAGTGAGCCTGCCTTAGTTATGGGTGACTTTAATTGCGCCAACGTGAATTACGATACAATGCAGGGAGACGCGGAAGGTAATCGTTTAGTTAATTTTCTCGAGGATAGCTTTCTCATTCAAAAGGTTGGGGAACCTACGAGGTTGGACAGTATTTTAGATTTAGTAATAACTACAGATGATAGGCTAATTACTGATCTTCAAGTAATAGAACCGTTAAGCAATAGCGATCACAATATGGTAGAGTTTGTCCTCTCAGTAAGTCACTCGAAACCAGCTAACTCGACTAAAATTCCTAATTTCCAGTACGCAGACTTTTGTAAATTTTGAAATAAATTGTCACACGTCAATTGGGAAAACGTAATGGGGATCTCCAACGCAAAACTAATGTGGGAATCGTTTGAAACAGTATTTAGGACTATAAATGAGGAATGTGTACCGTACAAAATTAAGCGTGCGAAAATAAACAACAAGCCCTTGTAGACGTTGTAGTTTACTTCTAGAGTAGGAGACATTATAAAGAGTATAGATAAGGCTTGTAGGCTACATAAGTGCGATAAAGACAATTTGTGGATACGAAACAACTACATATCTCTAAGGCGTGTAGCGAAAAGTGTAATAAAAAGTCCAAGCGCGAATTTGAAATCTCCATAGCTCGTGACGGCAAAGAAAACCCCCAAGTGATTCTTTCAATACGTCAACAATAGAAATCCAGTAAAAAGTATCTTGGGGCCGTTGAAAAATGTTAATGGAGAGCAGTTTCTGAAAACAAGGAAATGGCTACCTTGTTAAACGAATTTTTTACGTCAGTTTTTACTATAGAAGGTGTAATGAATATCCCTACGGTCATAGACATAATACCTTTTGATAATGGTAATATTTTGGATAATATTGTGGCTAGTGAAGGGGAAGTAATGCGTTATTTTTATAAAATGAAAATGCGTAAATCACCGGGGCCGGATTCCATATATCCCATACAACTAAAAGAATTAAAAGATAGCACTGTTGTGCCGCTAACAACGATTTTTAATGCGTCTATTTCTGAAGGGTGCGTACCAGATAATTTCAAGTTAGCAAACGTAACACCTATCTTTAAGAAAGGCGATAAAGGTGCGGCGGGAAATTATAGGCCAATCGGTTTAACGTCTGTTGTAGGTAAGCTACTGGAATCAATAATTAGGGATCGTATAGTCGAACACTTAGAATTTCATAACTTAGAAATACGCAGCACGGTTTTAGGCGAAACAAATCTTGCTTAACTAATCTTTTAGAATTTTTTCAAAGCGTGGTTGACGTTTACGATAGTCATCGGGCGGTTGATGTAGTGTATTTAGATTTTCAAAAAGCGTTTGACGCCGCACAAAAGACTCATTGAAAAAACTAAAGCTCATGGAATCAGGGGTGTAGTAATAAATTGGATAGAAGAGTGGTTGCGACGTAGGAAACAGAGGGTGGTCGTTGATGGAGCGGAGTCGTGTTGGGCTAATGTAGCGAGTGGCGTTCCTCAGGGTTCTGTATTGAGCCCTTGCTTTTTCTATATATATTAACGATTTAGATGTCGGCGTAGTCAGTACAGTTTCAAAGTTTGCGGATGACACGAAGCTGGGTGGTAGGGCGATTAATGACGAAGATAGAGGTAAAATCCAGAAGATCTGAAAAAATCGTTGATTGGTCAGTCACATGGCAAATGAGATTTAAAGTCGATAAGTGAAAAATTTTACATATAGGTTCGCGTAACGGTAATTTTGCGTATAGTATGTCAGGGAAGGAGTTAACAAGCGTAGAGCAGGAAAAAGATTTAGGAGTTATAGTCACTGGTGATTTAAAAGTGGCGAAACAAAGTACAGCAGCGGTCAATAAAGCGAACAAAGTGTTAGGTTTTATAGCTCGGAATTTTGAGTACAAATCGCGCGATATTATGGTTCCTCTTTATAAATCATTAGTTAGACACCATTTAGAGTACGCGATCCAGTTTTGGAATCCGCATATGCGAAAAGATATAGACAAACTCGAAAGAGTTCAAAGACGAGCAACTAAGATGATTCCATCGCTCAGGTCAAAGTCGTACGAGGATAGGCTTAAGGAGTTAAAATTGACTACACTCGAGACTAGGAGGCTAAGGGGTGATCTAATCCAGGTTTTCAAAATTATGAATGGGTTCGATAACGTAGATAGATATAGCTTTTTCGAAATATCTCAATATAATAGGACTAAAAATAACGGGTGTAAGTTGACAAGTAGAAGGTTCAAGACAGCAGTTGCCAAAAACTTTTTTACGCATAGAATTGTAAATAGATGGAATAGTTTGCCGGTAGAAGTAATTAGTAGCACGTCTATAAACATGTTTAAAAATCGATTAGACGCATATGTTGATAGATTGGGTATAGTTTAAGGTAGTAAAATTAAGGCTTTGTGGTTCGGAACCCACGTAAAATTGTAGGTCCCCTCCGCCACCACGGAGGACATGCACAATACACAATTACGAACACAGTTAGGTAGACCAGCCATGAGTGGATCCTAGGGTCTTTGTTGGTCTGAAACATTATAACATTTATATATATATAGGGTGATGCATAAATCTGTTTCATAAATCGTAGTGTAATCTTGAGACAAAAGTAAAGACCATATAACATAGGTCGAGAAACCCGTACGTTCGAGTTATAGCACGTGACAGAAAAATGAAACTCCTAAAGATTTCTTACATTTATGCAAATACAGTGTAATACATTTACTTCATTAAAGTAAATGTTCGAAATTCGTTCCTACTTCTTGAATGCATGCCTCTTCGCTACTTGAAGATGTGCCTATCAGAACTCGACGATAATGTGGTTTATGTGCGATGGTACACCAGCTCATTTCGCCCCTTTAACGAGGGAATATCTTGATGGTGTGTATCCTGACAGGTGGATATGGCGCGGTGGTCCCATTCCGTGGCCACCTCGGTCACCAGATTTACGTAAATCCTTTTGATTATTACTTATGGGGTCATTTAAAAAGCCTTGTTTATGTTACAGAAGTCCGAGCACGCGATGAATTGTAGCAAAGAATTCGAAACAATTGCAAAACGATCCGCAACACTCCAGAAATTTTTGAGTGTGTCAGACAATCACCGTTAGTTACATTAACCCACCCTGATTCTTCCTCATTCATTACTACTCTGTTTTCTACCTGTTAACCCATTATCAGTCCACTTAAGAACTTGATACTTCATTCTGTAAGCTTTAAGTTTTTTAATAATCATTTGAAAGATCCTAATAACTGTATATATTGAACTTGGTGAAACGCCTTTTGGAAATCACACGAAGACTTTGATACGCCAAGAGTTCGAGACGTTGAATAATAACAAAGAACTGTGCTGTCCTATTTGTTGTTCAGTGGTTCAAAGATGCAACGTATGTATTGAACATGATGAAGAACACTTTGAATAATTTCTGTAGTAAATGATAAATATTACTCCTCACAGGGTGATTCCATTATCGGTAAACTGACTATGTCGTACCCTGTATATATACTGTACAATGAAACTTTTAAAATTTGGTATTCTGTGACAGTACAGATTTGCCTCCAAGTCAATCAACTTCTTACACTTCTGATTCTGATCTGAACCGTATTACTCCAGATTTGCCTGCACACATTTTTGAAAATGTGATAGTGATAGTGAGTAACCAGCATTCATTCATTCGTTAAATAGTGTAAATACAGTACGTGTAGCGTTCATATGAGCACTGTATACTTCTGCAGTAGTTTAATTTATGTACTGTACTAACGACCAAATGTACCGCTTCAAAACTTAGTACAAAATTTAATTAATAAGTTTAAAACAGCTGAATTAAGTAGAAATAATTAATTAAAAAGTAAAGAGTAATTTGTGGGAAAACTTCAAAAATTAATTTTAAGGGTAACTAAAATAAAAAGTACAATTTAAACACAACATTTGAAATGCGATATGCTCAATGTGAGCATCAATACAAAGAAAACCAACCATTCGCTAAATACCATGAACATCAAAACGTATACAAACAAACAAAAAATCTTTATTGCGGATCATTCACAATCCATAGCCACTTAACCTAACATACAAATACAATCTTACGTATACACTGAACTTAATACAAAAATAAGGCAAACATAGCCACTTAACCTAGCATACTGGCATACTGTTTGATTAATTATTTATCTGACAATTTTATATAGGTCCTATATTATTAAATGAGATGAATCTTTTAAACTATTTCCCCCAGCTTCAGAGAGGGTGGACAAGTTTTAAAAGGTCAATATTAGGGAGATAATTTAACAGGTTTTACTTATTTACATAATAGAATTTTTAAGATACATATATTAGATACATATCTTAAAAATTCTATTATCCATCATATTTCTGGTTTATAGAGAACCATTATTTACATAATATAAATTTGAATACCCGATTAGGTGAACTATAACGTCCTTCGCGATTGGTTACGTTCAGGTCCTATATTATTAAATGAGATGAATCTTTTAAACTATTTCCCCCAGCTTCGGAGAGGGTGGACATAAGTTTTCAAAGGTCAATATTAGGGAGATAATTTAACAGGTTTTACTTATTTACATAATAGAATTTTTAAGATACATATATTAGATACATATCTTAAAAATTCTATTATCCATCATATTTCTGGTTTATAGAGAACCATTATTTACATAATATAAAATTTGAATACCCGATTAGGTGAACTATAACATCCTTCGCGATTAGTTACATTCAATCATGACAATTTCGTTAGTTTTAACGAAAATATCACATTATCGCTGTATGATAATTATGGCGGTCAAATAATGATACGCCTATAAAAATGTTTTCACTAACTTTACAAACACTTATATTACTTATACCCTTCAAAAATGTGAACAAGTTCTCCTAATTTCTTATGACGAATAATATTTAACTTGGGTTTGCAATTAAAATATAAAATTGAAAACATTAAATAAAATTTACAATAATCAAAATTATCTGTAATTTTGATCGTTATTTCTTGATCTTGGGGTAACTAAAAAATATTATTTTGTTCTTTTATGGAGTCAGCACTTCATATATGAAGAGTTGATTTTCAAAAGGTGCTAAGTCCATAAAAAACAGTTTCTAAGATATTGGCACATTTTATATTTTTTTTACTATAGTGTCCTTAAAGTAGGGGGTGTTTTTAACATTAATGTTGGGAGTAAATGCCATTAAGCAAAACAAGATGTCTGAATAAAATCTAGTACGCATGGTTAATTTGTAAATACGTTTTTTGTTTGTAGTCGGTGGTGGACTTTTGGAACACAATCAAAGAAATGGTGTTCAAAAGACTTGTGGATTACACCGAAACAAACACCAAAAACCAGCCGTACAAAACCAGTATTATTTATTTCAATATCTCTACCAGTTCAATCAATCATATCGGAGCAAGACAGCAAGTGTAGTTTACGTCCCCCTGTGGTGCCTGTATAGTTTGCGTTCCCCTACATTATCCTAGTGTAGTTTGCGTTCCCCAACTTTGTCAGCGTATACCTAATCAAATAAAACGTTAAAACTAACGAAAATATTACGACTTAACCTAACCCATCGTTAATTTATATATAAATTGACGATTAGTTAGGTTAAGTCGTAATATTTTCCTTAGTTTTAACATTTTATTTCATGGATTCATTTAAAAAATGTCTCCTAAAGATTCTAGTGTAGTTTACGTTCCCCAACTTTAACCTAGTGTAGTTTGTGTCCCCTTTTGCGTAAGGAGGACGTAAACTACACTTGCTCCATCATATCAAATTATATCAAGCCAAAATGTCATCCTGACGATGAGCCCATGCCATGCCATGCACGTGTTGGACTCAACATGTATAGTGTGCCAATGTCGTAACACACCACAGCGAAGTTAAGCGACATTGGGTCTGGGTAGTAGTTGGATGGTAGATCGTCTTCCGCGCTCAGATTATGTAGCGACCCGTGGTTCGGATCTCACGTTAAGCTGTAGGTCCCTTCCGTCATATGACCTTAGATGTTGGGAAGGAGGTTAAGCAACCCCAATAAAAAAAAATTTAAAAATATATATATATATATACAGGGTGGGCCGTAAGTTTCCATACATAGGAAAAATTAAACGTTTGTTTTTATGTTTCAGATACCCTAAGAATATGCGTTTGACGTAAGATCTTGTTTACTGATGAAGCAAATTTTTACGTCAATGGAGAGGTTAATCGGCAAAACATACGTTATTGGAGTAATGCTAACCCTAACTGGCTGAGTCCGACGAAGATGCAAGGTGCCGGTAAAGTGATGGTGTGGGCTGGGATATGGGGTGACAGAATTATTGGACCAATTTTTGTCAGTGGAAATCTTTGCCGAAAGGTATCTTAACATGTTGCAAGAAGAGATTTTCCCATCCCTGCTAAACGAGGAAGGTAACTTCCCAGTTTACTTCCAGCAAGATGGAGCTCCACCTCATTATGGTCTTCACGTGCGTCGATATTTGGATCAGCAGTTTCCGGATGCTTGGATTGGTCGGCGTGGTCCTGTGGAGTGGCCTCCCAGATCCCCAGATCTCACCCCCTTGATTTCTATCTTTGGGGGCACTTGAAGGCCATGGTGTATCAGGAAAAGATACGAGACATAAATCATCTAAAGGAACGTATCACCAACGCCATTACAAGCATAACGTCAACTGTGCTAATGCGTGTTCATCAACAGTGGGGAACACGTATTGAAATGTGTTTTCAAAACAATGGCAACCATGTAGAGCATATTATATAAATAAAAATGGTTGTCCATAACAAAATGTTTATTTTTCCTATGTATGGAAACTTACGGCCCACCCTGTATATATATATATATATATATATATATATATATATATATATATATATATATATATATATATATATATACACAGACCGTGCATGGAACAAGGAACTCTTCTGGGAAAATTAAACCCACTATAGTCTGAATAAGTAATGGTAAATGACAAACACTAATTTTTTCTTTTTCATGATGTTAGTCCGACGTGGGCAACGGATCACTCGCAAAGAGACTCCAAAAATATAGCTTCCCTCACCAGCTATCTGCAAATAGGATCCAGCTTTGAGACATTCAGTATATAGGGTTAACAATAGTGGACAATATTTTTCTTATTTTAAAAAATAAATTGCTTATTAGACTTTTAATAGAGCATACAACACACATGTAAATGGTTTATTGTAAGTTAAGTTAGGTTAGTAATTTTATGACATCTATAAAATTTGTCACATTTTCAAACATGTTAACACCTTCCATAATAACAATTAACTAGAATTTACGACTTGGAAAGCATATTCACCACGCTTAAGTGAGGTGAAAACCTAATGACTCTGCGTTACACCAACTAGTATATATATATATTTTTTTTTTCCCCAGAGATTCGAAATTTCTTGTAGTCACCCAAAACTTTTTAGTCACCGAAAGCCCAGTAAAGCCCAAAGCTTAAGGGTCAAATTAAATAAAACATAGTCCAGCTTCACAATTATTTATGTCATTGTAAATTGCAAAACCAATGTATTTATTTTATTATTAATAAAGGTTATTCAATTCATTTCAAAATTCAAAAAACTTAAATATTTACGAAAATGTCGCCAACATGACGTTTTGTAAATATTATTGAATATTTTTAACGTTTTAATCCTCCTTTTAGTTTTAGAATCTATACGTGCGTCACTTCTGCAAAATTCTCATAATGGTCTGGGTTCAATCAGAATAGGTGCGATTGGTTTAAGTGAAATTCTCTTCGTAAGTTTGGGGTTCTAACTCTGGAAGGTATCACCTGGGCAACCGGACAGCTTGTCACCAGACAGAAGAAATTCTACCAACAAAGAGTTAGTTTCCACTTTCATAAAACAATTGAGAGCAATATAACTTTTTTAGTCCTGATTGCACTGTATATATAGAATACTCTATTTTACCTGCTATAAATATAGCAAGTAGTATTTTTAGTAATCTTTCTGAATTCTACAATTTAAATATAAGTATTCCTATTGGCTATTGTACAATGCATGAGATCTAAATTGTTTCATTAAACTTATGAAGGTTCCTGAGTGTTGGAAGAACGCAAGATGACATGTGGTTAATCAAGTTTTGTTGTCATGTCTCATACCATTCGATTTCTAAAGATAAATGAAGAGAGAAAATCTATCTGAACATTAATAAAGCGACAACAGCTATGGCTGGGTCAGCTTAACTTTATCAATACTCCATTTTAATCGTAATATTTTATGCTCGTTATTTTCTATTCGTAATTCTATACTTTTAATACTGCAGAAGGTCAGAAAGGTGTTTTGATTGTATACTTCATGCACAGTTCTGTATTTGTTTGAACAATTGTTTATTCCTGTGTTGATGAGGAGGGCGAACTTTAATCTTTGCTCTGTATCCTGGACTTCAGAAATGTTAAAAACGGCACTGCTTTCCAATTCTCTTGGATTTTAGCGGGCCAGTAGCGGCAAAACGCCAGTACCTCAAAAAGATTGTCATTCAAAAAAAAGGTAGGCCTATTATTTAAAAACACTGGAATAAATTTAAAAACTGAATTTTATATCGATGATCTCAATTATAAGAGAAATTGCAGGGTAAACGTTGCTCATTGCCTATATATTTTTTCATCCGGGTGAATAAAATACAATTTCAAAGATAAGGCTGGGGAGCGTTTTGAATTTATTTAATTTTTTCGTGAAACTGTTTTCTGAAACTCCAGATGTCAGGCTTTGAAGGTTTCTATATACAATGTGTCTTAACCGTCCTTACAGAGTCTAATATATTTACCAAGTCTCTTCATTTCATTCATGAGCTATCATACAAAAATGAATATACGATACTCTATAACTTACTACTACTATTTACAACTATCATACTCTGCACAACTTTTTAATAAAATGTTATATTATTATTTTTACTCTAATCTGTACGTTATTACAACCGTAAGAAGCACAATATGTAACGAATCCCTGCCCTAATTCAAAATTATCAACTATTCCAAACGTACATCCAACCACGCCGACCTCATAGTTCATACAAGTAAGTGAAGTTTGTAAATTGTATAGTTCACTTCAGAGGGCGCTGCGAGTCGATTTTTGGATGAACGTTTCTCGGTGAAATGAATTTTATAATAAACTTGGTAAATTATAGTAGACTATAGTTCTTATCTCTGAGCTGGATGCGAAAAAGTGCCGCTTTTGCTACAGTATCACTATAGGCTGTTAAAGAATGTTTTTTATAATGCTGGACAGATGAAAGAAACAGTGTAATTTTAGATACTGTAAAAATTGAACTTAAAATTTCTATGAACTGAAAACTCAGAAGGTTGCCAATGTTTGGATATGTTCAATATATTTCCTTAAAATAAGTAGCTGCTACAAGTTGCACTGTAAAACAAGTGCTATATCAAGTCTGATTAACATTGTAAGTACTGTTCGACTGCCACATAAATTGTTCATTGTCAATTAAGCATTAAAAGCCCAACTTGAAAAGGTGTGCGAAATTACCCTTTTTGCCTGGTAAGTTTGAAATTTTTTAAAGTTTTGAGGTTTACCTACACATTTTAACGGTTAAATTGCAGTTTAGCACTCAACTCTTGTTTAGAGCAGCTCATCCTGATGAAAGGGCAGTGCTTCACGACTTCCTCTTGGAAATCGCCAAACTCTACAAACCATAAAAGGTATGGTTTTAATAGTGATAGATCATATTAGGTTAGGTAAACTTTAAATAGCTGTAACTTTTTGATTATTTATTTGCGACAAATAAAGAAAAAAAAGAAAAAATGGGGTCACCAGTTGGGTGCTAAACTGCAATTTTACCAAAATAACTATATTCAGAATAGATGGGAATCCTATATACTATTGCGCTAAAATGTGTCTGTATGTCTGTCTGTCCGCTTTCTTCGGAACCGTGCATAGACTAAACGGCACATCGGAAAATTCTGCAACCACCACCAACTAATAGCCCATGAGCTGCCGATGTGCTCTGTTAAGTTTTCCGGTCCTAGGTCACTCCCGGAGGGCGATAGCGAGCTACCGCTTGTACGATCCTAATTTATTTAATTTTGATTTTTCTTCTCTCCTGTATAATAATTAGCCTTTGGTAGCACGAACAACAAAAAATTATTTGAGTTTGATTGTACGATACTTGTACCTTGAGATGAATAGAAGATAATTCAGACACTTTGCATCACTCGTTCATATTTGGCATGGACATGGACAGAAAATGGCAAATGTGACCTACTCAGTAAAGAGTTGTAATAAACTGGTTGTGGGAAAAGCATTCTGGAAAGGCTTGGCGCTGCCATCAATATTATATGGAACAACTATTATAGAGCTAAACAAAACAGAAATTCAACAGCTAAAAAAATATGAGAATGGAGTTTATAGAACGATACTATCAGCAGGAAGAAGTGCGGCTGTGAGTGGTTTAAGGGGAGAAATGGGGGCATTAGTGATGAGAACAAGAATAATGAAAGGAAAGCTCAACTAAATAAAAAGTATTTTGAAAAATGACACCGGCAGGTTGGTAGGTGAAATATTCAGAAAAGTAAAAGAAGAAACAAGAGGGAAGTGGATGGAGGAAGTTGAGGGATATATGAGTGACTTGAGAGTAAATATAAAATACTTAAAAGACTGTAAAAAAGAAGGCTGGCGAACAAACTACGTAGCTGGGATGTGGACAACTGGAGGAAAAATATGGATGGAAAGGAGAGTTTAAAAATATATAGGAAATGGAAAGGAAACATCGGAGATACGGAGGATATAATTTATATAATAATACCCCAGTCTCAACCATATTGTACAGATGTAGGACAAATAATTTAGAACTTAATGACAGAAATAGATTTATAGGAGAGGACACCAAATGCCCCATGTGTGCATACGATAAAGATGATCTGGAGTATTTCTTGTTGGACTGTAGTGCCTACAGAGAGGAGAGAGTAAAGGCCAGCGAATTACAGCAGCCTTTTATGGCAGACAAAGAGGAGATTATTGGGGGAAAATATAGACCACACAAAACAGACAGTATATAAATTCTGGAAAATACGATAACAAACGGTTAAAGCACAGCACAGAGGGTGAAGGCATCAGGAGGTCCCGTTGAAAAGGCTAGACCTCCGACATTTCATCACATTACATCACATTACATGAATGTGTTAAGCCATTTTTTTTCGTCCAGCTGATTTGAAGTCTTTTGAGTCAACACAAGTTGCTGCGTCCTTTTCGTTAAATCAAATTACATTGTGCTACGGTTGATTTGAGTTTTGATAAGCCAACTGTAAATAGCTTTATTACTGAAGCTTTATGCTCAATTTATCATGGTATTTAATGACATCCAGGGAATCATTCTTTGGAAGTCCAGTTTTTAGCCTGATTAGCCTAGATCCCTATTAGCTCAACTAAGAGTAGTAAGAGGTAGCCTAGGCCCAAAAATTGTAAACAGAGTTACAGAACATAAGAAATTTTTAGTGGGCACACTAGGGGCCACTTCGGCCCATCGAGGTGGCTCCACTATGTAAAAACTGCCTGTACATTGGCAACAACCAATTTTTACAAAACTAATTAATTGTTAATTTAAAACTAAAGATAGAATCTCTGGATCCAGAGGATCTAGTCATAATAGGCTACTATCCACAAATATGTTACTCTATATCTATTTATAAGTATAACTAACACAAATATATCAGATCCAAAGAATCCAGTCAATTTCATTATGGCACCCATCAATACCAGTACTTTGCCAACCAAAAATAAGTCGTGGACCAAGTCACAATTTACAACCATATACATTACAATATATGGTAATTATGTGTTTTATCACACAGTCATTTTACACACCAAAATATATTTTTCTAGTAGTATTTGATGTGATTTGTTCAAATATGACCTCCATTTCCGTCGGAAATGAGATCCAACAAAGTTATAGTACTTTGAAGTTTGGCTCATTTTCAAGGGAAATGGAAGTCAAAATCTAAGCAAAACACATCAAATATTACTAGAAAAATGTATTTTGGTATTAATTAACCTAACCTAACCTAACCGTGGCTAAACGAGCCTAACCCTGGCTAAACGAGCTCTCGTCTGTATCCACCACCTAATCCATAATAAGGTAATACTCTAGGCTCGTTTAGCCAGGGTTAGGATCGTTTAGCCACGGTTAGGTTAGGTTAGGTTAATTAATACCAAAATACATTTTTCTAGTAATATTTGATGTGTTTTGCTTAGATTTTGACTTCCATTTCCCTTGAAAATGAGCCAAACTTCAAAGTACTATAACTTTGTTGGATCTCATTTCCGACGGAAATGGAGGTCATATTTGAACAAATCATCAAATACTACTAGAAAAATATATTTTGGTATGTAAAATGACTGAGTGTGATAAAACACATAATAACCCAATATATATACTTAGGAGAAAGGTTAATATTCGTTTTAATGCTTTGTTCGTTTTTGATAGAAGGAGACATTCTATGACAATTTAACATATAAATTCGTATTCAGGACACCTTGAAACCTCAGGGAAACATAAAAATCAAGGAAATGTAATAATTATTTTTTATGGAAAAAAAAAAAATTGACGTAAAAAGTAGCTATTATAGGCCATTGACCGAGTATTTAGCTCTTAATGGTGTTAAAATTTTAACGAACCTCGCTCTCTCCAGTTTTATGGGGAGACATCTCGTGGCAAAATTAGGAAATATAGGTTAAATCAGCCAATTAAATCTGGTTTTTGTTTCACGTGACCTTATCCGACCAATCAGAGATGTACATTTTGAATCTCTCATAATGCATACTCATTCAAGAATGCTTTTTCAGTCTGGTTTTCATTATGGTTTGCGGAGGTTGTGATTTGGATTACTATCAATTAATACCTACCCACCTCAAACTGTGGCAAAACTTATTGTACGTTGGGTTATTCTTGACAAAGCTAGATGCACAGCTCTATTTAGCATTGGCTTCCGAAAGTGCAGTTAATTGGAGGAGTTTTTGCTTCGATGTCTGTGAGCATTGGCTAGGGCGGCTTAGGCCAACGAGTTCAAATTTGTGGGCCTGGTGAAATTGTCTATTTATTCCTGTTGGTCGCCGCTCATTTGTATAAACACCCCAACGCTGCTATTGAAGGTTAGAAATTGCGAAAAAATGCGGGTTAGGTTAGGTTAAGTTAGGTTAGGTCTGAACCAAAACACATTTTTTTGGTGTGATTTGCTCAAATCTGAACTTCGTTTCTTTGGGAAATAAGCCGTTTTTGAGAAATTTTCAATTTTAAAATTTCTCAAAAATGGCTCATTTCCCAAAGAAACGAAGTTCAGATTTGAACAAATCACACCAAAAAACACAGAAAAATGTGTTTTGGTTCAAAAAGGAGAAAAAGCACTAAAACGAATAATTACCAAAAGTGTAGGTGTGGCTGTAAAGACTGTACAGTAATGTAGAAATGTGTGTGCACCCATTTTGGGTCTCCCATTTAAAGGTGTTTGTGGGCCAAGTGAAGATCATGAGTGTTTCAGTACCTCACAGTACTATGGGGGCCACTGCTTGGTAGAGGAATCTCTTTAAATGGGGTGTGTAAGGACAGAGAGTATCCCCTAACCCAAGATGTTGCCTCCCTATATCCCACAACACTTGTGTTGAGCTGTGGGATCTATCACCTAAATGCACATAATATATATTAAATAAACTAGTACCATTCATGCAGTAAAAATGGGCTTAAACACTATCACCAGATGTCCCTTACAGACATCAAACTATCCAACCTTCTTTTGAAAGAATCTAGTGTATCTGAAGTCACCACTTCTTCTGTCAGATTGTTCCAAAACTTAATTACTGTACTCTGTTTGTAAAACTGTGTTTTCTCAAATTTGTTCTACATCTTAGCTTAAATAATTTCATACTATGACCTCTAGTCTGGTTATTGTGATCTTTAATGAAAAGAGACTCAAAATCTATCTTATCCAACCCTTTTATCATTTTATACACCTCTATCATATCACCGCTTAACCACCTCCCTTTTAATGAGAACATGTTTAGATACGCCAGTCTTTCCTTATGTCAATTGTCTTAGAGAGGGGATCATTCTTGTTGCTTGTTTCTGTACTTTTTCCAGTTTTTCAATATCTTGTATCAAATAGGGACTATTAAATTGAATACAGTATTCAAGGAGGGGTCTCACATATGAAATGTATAGTTGCTTTATAATATTGGGTGATTTGTATTCAATGTGTGTGTGTGTGTGTGTGCATGAGATTGAGTCTAGCATTTGCTTTATTTCTGATTGCCATATAGTGATTTGAGGGTTTAAGTTTACTAGTCATAGTGACACCCAAGTCTTTCTCTTTATCATAATTTTTAATCCAAATTATATTCATATTGTATTCAAATTCTGGATTTTTTGGCCCAATATGCATAACCTTGCCCTTATCAATATTAAATTTCATCTCCCACTTATCTGCCCAGGCTGTTACTCTGTCTAAGTCTTTTTGTATTGTCATTGCTCCTGCTACTGACTACATTATGGCCTAATTTTGTATCATCAGCAAATTTTGAGGTTTATATGATAGGCCCTTCTCTAGATCATTTATATAGACAACAAAAAGCAGACATCCTAACATAGACCCCTGTGGGACTCCGCTCAATACGGGTCTCCAAGTAGACTTATTTCCATTTAGATGAACTCTGTTTTCTGTTTCTCAGCCATTCTTCTATCTAGTCAGCTATATGACCTCTTATACCATGGGCTCTAACTTTTACCAGCAATCTTGCATGAGGAACAGTATCAAATGCCTTTGCAAAATCTAAGTATACTATATCTACTGGCTCTTTATTGTCCAAATGCAATAGGACTCCATCATAAAATTCAATCAAGTTGGTTAGACAGGACCTTCCATTTCGAAAGCCATGCTGGCTATCATTTATAAGGTTGCACTCTTCAAGGAACTCAGTAACTTTACCTCTAATAATACTTTCGAGTAATTTGCAAATAATGGAGGTGAGGCTGATGGGTCTGTAGTTTTTTGCCAAGTTTCTATTTCCTTTTTTAAAGATTGGAGCCACATTTGCTTTCTTCCAATCCTCTGGAATTTCAGTACATATCAGATTTATTAAAAATAATTTCTAGTCCCTGTGCTATATTCTTTTTGGCAGCTTTTATGACTATTGGATGCATTTCATCTGGCCCTGGAGATTTTTCCATTTTTAATTTAGCTATTGCTTTTAGGATATCTAGTTTTGTTATTTAAATTTTCATTTGTGAATACTGATGAGAAGTATTTGTTTAGTTCTTCAGTTATTTCAAGATCATCTATATGGAGGGGGCCAATTTTCTTTTTCACTCTACTTTTCAAATTGAAGTGACTGAAAAACTTTAGGATTATTTTTGAATTCTTGGCTAGGCTTTTTTCCAGGTCTTGTTTGCTATCTCTGATTGCTTTCTTGCAAATACTTCTTTTACTTTTATATATTTTAGAGTCTCTGCCATTTTTAGTTCTTTTGAATTTATGAAATGCTTTTGTTTTTTTCTCTGATTGCTCTTTTTACATTGCAGTTTATCCAAGGTTGTTTTTTTATTTTTTCCAGTTCTGATTTTACACTGGGATATGCTTCCTTTGTATATTCATTATTATACTTTTAAATTTTTCCCACATACTAGTTACTGTCTGTTCAGGCTGTAGAATATCTGTCCAATTTATTAGACACAGATCATTTACTAGTCCATTTATATTTCCTCTTTTAAAATCTGGGACTTCTACTTTATTTTCACTAGGTCTTGAATTACAAACAATATTAAACCAAAGAATACAATGATCACCTGAACCTAGTGTTTCTGAAACTGAGATATCCTGGAAGGTATCTGGATTATTTGTTAAAATTAAATCTAGAATGGCATTGGCCCTGGTTGGCTCCTTTACTAACTGGGTTAAACTGTTCTCAATTATACAGTCTAAGAATCTCTCAGGTTCTTTTGCATTATCCTCCCAACACTAATTTTTTTATATAATGTTGGTTTGATTATGGTACTTTATTTTCTTTCCATTATAAAAAAAAAAATTAGTGTTGGGGTTAGGTTAGGTTAGGTTAGGTTAGGTTAGGTTAAAAACAGCCCACCGCAGTCGTTAGCCATAGTTAGCTGGCTTCAAGTTAGGTTAGGTTAAGAATATTTATTCATATAACTAATGATGTAATTTCAGAATATTTTGCTCCAAACACTTATATCATTTTCCTTTTTTTATTTCAGAATTTGTGAACCTTATAAAAAAAAATTTAGTGTTGGGAGGATAATGCAAAAGTACCATCTCTCATTACTTTCTGGTGTTTGTAATATTTCCCAGTGTATATGCCTATAATTGAAATCTCCAATTAATAATAATAATGCTTGTCATTGCTTTATTTATTTCATCAATAAGTTTATTTTCTACATACTTATTTTCTTCTCTACTTTTGGGGATTCCTCCAACTGAACATCCCTCAGGTGGTCTATAGATACCCCCTATCCTGATTTTCCTGGCATTTTTATGCCCAATATCTATCCATACAGATTCAACTATTTCCTCTTTAATGGAGGTAACTTCAACTGAATTCAGATTTGTCTCGGCATAAATAAATACGCCGCCACCCTCTGAATATTTACATTTATAATAAAAAAGTTCATAGCCATCATTTTCGTAAGTAATGGTATTATCTCTTTCACTAAATGGACTATTTGGTATCGTACTGAATTTTGTCCAAGTTTCAGTGACAATCATAACATCAGGATTTTCAATACCTATGTATGCCTTGAATTCATTTATTTTATCTCGGATACTTCTTGTATTTACATAGAAAAATGACAAAGAACCCTTGGAATATTTTGCTTGTAATTTAGTCTGGTTCTTGTTCTGTGATGGTATATTATTTGCATCTCTTTTACTTTCTTTGTTGACCTTTTTCTTTTGAGTTTTAATTATATTTTTTATTAGTTTATTGTTATCAAGAGTACAGTAATACCTTGCATAGTACAGTTAATGCGTGCCAAAAAAATACTGTACTATGCAATACTGTACTGATGAAGGTATTATTATAATGTGTTTTAATGTAATGCGTTCCAATCATACGATTATATGCGTCTGTTCACAAAAATATTTAGCCATTTGCTTACTGCAAATCAATGCACATGGAACTCTTGCACACACTTGCGCATAAAGAAATTAAAAGGCTAAAAATAAATTAAAGAATTGTAGTACGTACAGTACTAAAGATTTTTATTAGTAAATAAACAATGTACCGTACATACAGTAAAGACAAAGATAATTTTTATTTTGAAAAATATTTGAACAACGTAGTTTGCCCAGTTTTTTTCTTTTTATCAGCATACATATCTTTATAGCATCGAATATCATTTTGTAACGCCTGCCTAACTTTAATGCCTCATTCAATGTTTGGGTCCGTGTTCATTATGAAGTCACAAGCATCTTCTACTTTTGCAATAACGTTGATAGCTCATCCAATGTGAATTCTTTCGTGGGCACAACATTTTCTTCTTGATTTTCTTCGTATAAATGTTGCTGATCCATTTCCACAAGAGTTTTGTGTGTACATATATAAGGCTACAACTTCACTGCTCAGAATCTGGAGCGATACTGATGTATGCATCGCGCTAGTACCGTACATAGCTTAAAAGATGGTATGTACGTACTGTCATACAGTAGCAGTCCAATATCAATGCATAATGCAGTTAAAAAAATTTCATATTTTTAAATTTATAAACCGTATTATAGCAAAACCCGTACTGTTCAAAACTGTACTATGCAAGGTATTACTGTATTGGTATTTGTACTAATTTGGCCTATTCCTTTGGTTTTTTAGTCAATTATATGATACAATCTTTGATAGTAAATCAGTCCCTTTACTATTAAGGTGAATTCCATCTCTGTTATAGAACTTTTTTTTTTTTTTTTTGTAAATTTATTCCACAGTTCGATATATGTAATTTCCATGCTCTGACAGTGTCTTAAGCCTATATTTTTATATAGTGCTTGTGAGTACCACTTATTATTCTCATGTATCCTGGGAATTATACCTGTGATAGATGTTTTAAGGTTAGGTCTCTGTTCCTTTAACTTCGTTAATAGCTGTTTGTATGACTCCATGATTTCTTCGGAGTGCTTACCCTTTATATTATTTCCACCTACATATATAACCATATTCTTGGTAATAGTTCAGAATAGGGGCACCACCTCAATTTTTGTTTTTTCCACCAAAACTTGCTAAAACCATTGGTTTGCTGTTGTTTAGGATGAATGTGACCATTGCCATTACAGTAAATTATTGCTTGAAGTGATTTCACCCCCCAACCCCTCCTACAATCTCGGGGGACCACCGTTGGAACTGGGGGTTTTGGGTGGGGGAACACAGCACAAGCAATAATTTACTGTAATAGCGATGGTCAGATTTATCCTAAAACACAGGAAACCAATGGTTTTTAGCATGTTTTGGTGGAAAAAACCCTTATACCCTGAACCCTATACTGATCAATTTGTGATGCATGATCTTTATGGGGGCTTCACCCCCGTACCCCCGAGACCTAAATTATACAAATGATAATGTAATAACATGTTAAGTTATGCACTTTTTTAGTCTTCATCTAGGGCAACATGACGAATCAAGTTCTCATCATGGCCGCGAGCTCTACTAGCATCACCCCACATCCGTCACAGACCGAAGCCATTTTCAACTGAAGTGAATGAACATAGTAGGGTTGCCAACTCAAATTTCCTAGATTCATAGCACTGAAGTAGCTATATATAATTTTTTCATAATTTTCTAACTTCGTTTTTTTGACTATGCGACACATGCAATGAAACATATTTTTAATGAGAGAAACAACTTTGTCTCTATAGTATTTTTTGAAATTTTGCTTAATTAAGTGGCACCCATATTCTTAACCATTACCATATTCTTTGGTACAGTTAGGTCAATACCAGATCCTTTTTCTATAATTTTATTATTAATTCTATTTATCCCTGCACCTGGATAACAGTAACTATGCTACCTCTAGGTAATTTAGATCCTAGGCCCCTCACTTGAGAGTCACCTATAACGGATGCTGGTTCAAACACACCTATAGCTTTAGAGTGCCTGAGTTTATATGAGTCTGGATTATTATTGCTAACATTTTGTTTTATAGGCCTACTTTCTTCAGCTTTCTCATCTTGATCCTGGACCAGCGAGAAAGTATGAAACTGATTGGTTAGTTCTATAAGGACACTTTTCCTTGGCTCTTGAATTCTAGCTTTCCAGGTCTTCCTAGGTTTAGTCCACTCATCATTTTCAGAAATTGTCTGAGGATATCTAGGCCTGGGCTCACTATGAGGTATAGGGACATTTAAGTTTACTTGAACTGCTACTTCACTAGATTTAGGCTCAACTGCAGTATCTCTATAAGTTGGTCTGGCCTCTCCCTCACTAATAGACCCTCTGGACTTATTAATTTTTTATTACAGTACTACATTGTCACAAACCACATCATGTTGACATTAAGCTTAGAAGCAGCATTTTATACCTTTATATATATCATTTGTAAGGCCTTTGCAGCTTACGTAATACCAGTCATCACAGCTATCACATGCAATAGCTCTATCTTTACTCTTACTTCCTTTTTACAAACTCTACAGTCACTGTCAAAACCAGTGGCGGCCACTCATTATGTGCTTACGTGCTACAGCACATCAGTTTTTTAAATACGTAAATAGCTAAATAATAAATCAATAAAATTACTTATAATATCTTCTGTAATTTCCAATTTGATCTAAATTGTTTTCCGATTTACGATAAAACGAATTAACTGCGCATTCTCTGCATTTCTATTTTTTTACTTATGTGCTGTCATCAGTATAGCACCCAAATCAAGTGAAATCAGACAAAGCGCATGCGCAGACGTGTCTTTCGGTCCAGTTCTGGATAAGGCATAAATGTGCTACCATTGCTGCAGCACTTGTCAATGTGATGGATGCTCGATCGATTGCGTTCGATTTTTAAACTTTTTATGCGTGTGTTTTTGTTTACTCAAGTGTTGTATATAAATTATTAATTTTTATACAAATATGAATTCAGTGGACAATTTATTAAAGTACCTTTTTTCATCTAGAACATTAAATGAAAAAGCTCAAATAAAGCAGTTAGGTAGCCAACTCTCGATTTAAATTTAAGTCAGAAAGCCAAGGGAAGCAACAATTGAGAATATTTAGACATTTCACAGAAAGATTTATGATGATTATAGTTGGATATGTGGTTGTGATGTTCGGGATGCTCTTTTCTGCTTTCCATGCCTTCTTTTTGGTAACAGTGATTCATTCAGTAACACGGGAGTGAAAGATCTTGGCCATCTAAAGCACTGTTATTAGAAGCATATGAAAACAAGAAACATAAACAATGTTTTGGATCTTGTGTTCTCGGTAGTGTGAATATTGCAACACAGTTAAGTAGGGCCTACCATGATACTATCAAAAAACACAATCAAGAAGTAGAAAGAACAGATATATATTATCAAAGGTAATTGACTGCATTAAGTTTTTGCAGTGCCTTTGACTTGCCTTAAGAGGACATGATGAGAGTGAAACATCTGAAAATCCGGGTATTTCTTGGGACTCGTTGATTTTGTAGTAGTTTAGATAGTGCGGTAAAAGAACACAGAATCAAATCATGTTTTCAGGGAACTTCTAAAACCATCCAGAATGAACTGCTAGATTGTATGTCAGAAGTTTGCCATGAAAAGATAATCAAAGAAATGAAAGAGGCTGATTTTGTCGCTTTATGGCAGATGAAACTACAGACATTTCTAAACATTCACAGTTGGTAATAGTATTTCGTTAATGTAATCAATGGCGTGCCAACTGAAAGATTTTGGGATTTTTCAACCTGGAAGGTCAAAGTGATTGACAAGTTCTGCAGTAAGAAAGAGCGTTGCATGAATTTCATTTTTCGTAAATAAGTAAGTACCGTACTATATCTATCTATCTACCGTTAGTTGTGCAGAACATTTACTATAATTCATGATGAATTAGTTCTATTTTATAATTTATCAGTTGTTTTTTATATATATATATATATAGGTATATAAAATTTTTTGTTGTAGCACACAGCTGTTTTAAGTCACGAGCTGCCACTGGTCAAAACCTATTTTTGTAGGGTAGGCTATGTTGCTAAGTTAGGTCCTAGGCTTAAAAATTTTGTTGACTCACCAACTTTGATACTATCAAGTTATATCAAAATAGTTACTCAGGTTAGGTCAAGTGGGAGTCTTACCTTGTGGTTAGGCTAGGCTATCAGAATAAGCTAAGCTAGGCCTGTACAAACAAGTACAGGTAACACCAGAGTGATCTTATACCAGTCAAAAAACAATTCCAAAATGCAGGATCAATCTCAACTGCAGCCCTGGAAAACTTTTTCAACACCACACTCCTGGTTTCAGTAATAAATAATTTGAACTTTTTGTTAACAAGCAATTCTAGCCACGTCCGATTACCAATGTAGGCCTAATTTTACTGACCCAGCTTATATTATGTCCCCAAACTGGGTTCAAAAACACAACTGACCACTAAGTTGATACATCATAAATGAATTAGGACTTCAGTAAGAGAATACTTAAATCTATCACATAAATAAATGGATGTAAAGTATTTATGGATGATATGAATGAACACAATAGCAGGATGCTACATGGAATTACGGTACTGGAATGGCACTCAGATAAGTTTAAGATACTTTTTGACTATGACTGTATTAGATCTGTAAGAAGGAAGTTGGAAATAGGGATAAGGCTATAGCAATGGAGAGATGTGGTGATTGGTATCACAAAGCTTGCGCCAAAATAACAAGGTAAATTTTTACAAGTGTACATTACAGCCTTTGTAAATCAAAACACCATTTTTCTGATGGTTTTTGATGCGGTTTGAATGAAGGTTAATTTCGTTCAAACAACATCAAAAACAATTGGAAAAACATAGTTTTAATATATAACCTAACTTAACCTAACCTAAAATTCCAAAATTTCTCAAAAGCCTTTAATGTACTCTTGTAAAAAAAATACCAATAACAAAACAAATGTACAAGGGTACGTATGAAGTCTCCCAATATTCTGTGGTTTTGTAGTAACTATTTAGATGGGGTTGAGGATATCCTTAGGGCAAGACCTAATAAAGCTGCAGGTACAGAAACAAGCAACAAGAATGATCCCATCTCTAAGACAATTAACATATAAGGAAAGACTGGTGTATCTAAACATGTTCTCATTAAAAAGGAGGGTAACGGTTCAGAATAGGGGTGCCACCTCAATTTTTGTGTTTTTTCTACCAAAACATGCTAAAACCATTGGTTTCCTGTTGTTTAGGATGAATGTGACCATCGCCATTACAGTAAATTATTGCTTGAAGTGATTTCACCCCCTAACCCTCCTACAATCTGGGGGACCACCGTGGGAACCGGGGGTTTTGGGTGGGGGAACACAGCACAAGCAATAATTTACTGTAATAGCGATGGTCAGATTTATCCTAAACAACAGGAAACCAATGGTTTTAGCATGTTTTGGAGGAAAAACGCAGTACTGGATGTATTTATTCCAAACATTTTTTACACATGAAATAGTATTAGAGGATGCATAAAAATGTGCAATTAAGTAATTAACCTAACCTAAGTTAATGAGGGGGCTGCGCCCACCCTCAACCCCCCTTATCATGATTTTAGGCTTACCTTACTGTGGTGGATAAAGGTCAGCAGTGGCCAGCAGAAATTCATGAAACTGCTGAGGAACTTGAGCGAATCTCCTGACAAATAATGCCATAGCACGGTATCCATCGTAGTGCTCCTCCTCGCGTCCAAATCATGGAATCCTTGCCCATGTGTCTTGCCAGCTGTGTTCTATATTTTGAGTGCTGGCACCTGTTTTGGGGTCCACAAAATTCCTGCTATGATTCACGGTTTTGTGTTCATACCCTTCGACTGAGATGGATGAATATGAGGCCCAACACACTGAAATGATTTTTGTCCCAGACGCAATCCACTCCTTTATTTTCGCAATAAGAGTTTCGCTAGTGTGATCTGGAATCGGAACCACAAGTAGTTTTTTTTGAGTTGCGTTTGAACCCCCCAAAAACCCACACACCTTCAATAACACGTCCTCTATTATACTTCCATTTGCCAAACTTCGCTTTGTCTATTTCGACAATCTTTCCTGGACCACCTAGTTTTTCTGTGTTCTTTTTGCAGTAATGAATTACCACTTCCTGAACAAAACTGAACCAGTCAATAATGGTGGTTTTTGACACATGCACCTGGTCTGTCAGTGTAGGTTGCATTATTCAGCACAAACCAGTATATTAAATGTAGGATGGTAGCTGGTTGTAAATGTGCGTGGTCAAAAAACGTACTGGCGAAAGCAGACTCCTTAAACCTACACCTATGTCTCTTGACAGTCTTATTTCCACGAATAATGACGCATCTCTCACAGCAGAAATTATCAGCCGCAATGTTCACCCACTATAGCAGGATGAACAGACAGGTAATTTTTATTAATTTGTGGTCTGCAAGTAATTTAATTAGTTTTGTCCGATCCTCCAACACGGCCACAAGCTCTACTAGCGTTACCACACAGCTGTCACAGACCGAAGCCATTTTCAAACTGAAGTGAATGAATGATAGTAGGGTTGCCAACTCAAAATTTCCTAGATTCATACCCAAAAAGCACTGAAGTAGCTATATATATTTTTTTATAATTTTCTAACCATTTTTTTTGACTATGCGACACATGCAATCAACATATTTTAATGGGAGAAACAACTTTGTGTCTATGGTATTTTTTCGAAATTTGCTTAGTGGCACCCGTATTCTGAACCATTACCAAAAGGAGGAGGTTAAGGGGTGATATGATAGAGGTGTATAAAATGATAAAGGGGTTGGATAAGATAGATTTTGATTCTCTTTTCATTAAAGATCACAATAACCAGACTAGACGTCATAGTATGAAATTATTTAAGCCAAGATGTAGAACAAATTTAAGAAAACATAGTTTTACAAACAGAGTAATTAAGTTTTGGAACAGTCTGACAGAAGTAGTGGTGACTTCAGATACACTTGATTCCTTCAAAAGAAGGTTGGATAGTTTGATGTCTGCAAGGGACATCTGATGATAGTGTTTAAGCCCATTTTTATTGCATGAATGGTACTAGTTTATTTCATATATATTATGTGCATTTAAGTGATAGATCCCACAGCTCAACACAAGTGTTGTGGGATATAGGGAGGCAGCATCTTGGGTTAGGGGATACTCTGTCCTTACACACCCCATTTAGAGAGATTCCTCTGCCGAGTGGTGCCCCCCATAGTACTGTGAGGTATTGAAAAACTCATGATCTTCACTTGCCCCACAAACACCTTTAAATGGGAGACCCAAAATGGGTGCACACACATTTCTACATTACGGTACAGTCTTTACAGCCACACCTACACTTTTCCTCCTAAGTATATATATTGTAATGTATATGGTTGTAAATTGTGACTTGGTCCACAATTGATATGGACCATGACCTATTTTTGGTTGGCAAGGTACTGGTATTGATGGGTACTGTAATGAAATTAACTGGATTCTTTGGATCTGATATATTTGCATGTCAGTTATAAATAGATATAGAGTGTAACATATTTGTGGATAGTAGCCTATTATGACTTTGATCCTCTGGATCCAGAGATTCTATCTTTAGTTTTAAATTGATAATTAATTAGTTTTGTAAAAATTGGTTGTTGCCAATGTACAGGCAGCTTTTACATAGTGGAGCCACCTTGATGGGCCGAAGTGGCCCCTAGTGTGCCCACTATAAAAATTTGTTCTTATGTAAAGCATCCCGTATGTAATTTCTTTATGGTTGGATTTTTATGAAATTTTCAATATAGAGGTTTTCAAATACTAACTGGGCCTTCAGTGTTATTCTGATATCCGCCATTGAAGGCCTGGTTAGGTCAACTGTATGCCCTTGACAGGGCTGCTGAGAGTTGCCACAGCCCCGGGGAAGGATTGGTATATGGCCCCCCCCTGTTTACTCAGTATTTTATTGTGAATGTTTTTTGTGTACATAACAAGCAAACTGATTATATGTCCAAGTCACTATTCAAAACATACAGTATGAATAAACAACTCAGAAGAAAATGACCATTTAATTTTTCAAATCTATTATATTAATTCTATCACCATACAATTTACAAATGCAGTACCAGTCCATGCAGGCAAGACAATTGTTTATTGCAAGATTTTCATAATTAGAAGTGTACTTTCTTTGCCTTCTCTCTAGCAAAGTGGTAAATGATTCTGATGAAATTTAAAGTACGGGCTAACTGGCTTTCAATTACAATGGTTCCCAGATCTGTCAGTTGGTCTTGGGCATTGGTGGACTGCAGATAATATTTTACGTTTCAGTTTGACTATGATAATCTCTATAAAATGTATGTTCATTAATTATATTTCCTCTGTTATTTAATCAGTTGCTTTATTAATAGTAAAACTTTACAAGACACCCGCATTGCCATGAAACATGCTGCAGTAACAAAACATATATCAATCGATAGAGCAGAAAAAATGGTGCAAGCACCTACATTAAATATCTTATTTTCAACAAAATCGGAAACTACATGAAACAGAAAAGATCCAAATGGTGTAAGTTATGATAGGCCTAGTAACATCTTCGTAGTGTCATAACTTTATTATTTTCTAAAATTTTCAAAATGATACATAGCTGCTTGCACCATTTTTTCTGCTCTATCGATTGATATATGTTTTGTTACTGTAGCATGTTTTATGGCAGTGCGGGTGTCTTGTAGAGTTTTACCTTATTAATATTTGTAGATTTTATCACCCCCTCTGGACAATTGGTTAGGTTTTAAAGTTGTGTTATTTTTGTTAAAATTAATGAAAATAACACAACTTAACCTAACCAATTGTCAGGAGCATACAGTTGACCTAACTGGGCCCTGAATGGCAGACAAAGGAATAACATTGAAGGCCCAGTTTGGTCAACAGTATGCCCATTTTTTTTTTTTTTTTTTTTTTTTTTTTTTTTAATAGGGTCTCTTTTAGCTATGGACAACTGCCAATTCACCATACATTCCTGTTGATTTAACCCTTAAACCCTACCCAGGGTACTACCCCAGGTATTACCATACTAGCATAACTTTTATGGATAGGAATTAAGGATTAATAAAAACCTGATAACTGCTGTCTGTCTCAGCTACAGACAGTTCACTAGATAGGCTATCTATCGATAATTAAAGGTAAATCTTAAGGAAATGTCATCACCTATAATAACTTGCTTACAACGTATTTGCACAAAAATGCTACACTCAGACCCTGCTAAATCGACACTTGGTATTTTGGTTATTGTGATAATTTGGCTATTTTTCTGTGTTGAAATATCAGGCAAATTTTGGAAGATTTGGTGAAAATAGTTGAATTACATGGCAGTCACCACATGATACATTTGAACCATACACACAATCAAACCTGCACTCCAGGCACCCATCTACCATTTGTATTTTGTGCTCAAAAAATTTTCCCAAGATTTATGGAAATTTAAGCTTATAGTTACGCTTTGTAGCTACATTATTGGTAGAAGGGTGACAATACACATGGTAACAAACTAACAAATAGGTCATGATAATTTTTATCTAGTACAACAATCCCTCGATATATATGAAGGATGCGTGTATGAGAAATTTATACACATTAAATTTCATACATATCAATTACTGTAATACATGGTGTCAGTCGGGATATATATGAGTAAGCTATGATTTCATGAAATTGTATTGTAGAAAGTACAAATTAAAATTGCTACATACGTGCATAAACCTTTAGCAAATAGAATTATAAATAAAATGACAAACACGCTGATTGGTCACTAGTCCACAAGCTTGTACGCTTCGCACTATATCCATTATGCTTCTCATATCTAGTATTTTTTGAAACAAGCAGCACAATGGATAAAGCATGAAGTGTATAATGTAAACAAACAGACGTGCCTGGAGAAGAATGTATTATTAAAGAACAACAATGTGTGTACTAAATATGGATCATAATTTAAAGAAGTTTTGATGCGGGAAGTTGGTTAAAATTACCCACAGTCTCATCTTTAAAACATATACTTAGTGTTTATTTAATTAAAAGATAAAGAACTGAGAGAAGTTGAAATAAGACTGGAGGATGGTGGCTATGATAGACATTATTTTCAATAATCAAGAGGAGGAAGATGAGGATCCTGAAAGTGATGATGCTGTTGTTCTTTAGGTTAGTACCATATACTATGTATGTACATACATAATATGGGTATCCCTCATTTAATGATCATTCGCTCAATGATTGCTCACTTTAGCAATCTATTTTTATTAATGCCTTTTCTCGTACAACAATTGGCCAAAATTTGGTTTAGAGATTGCTACAATGGCTGCTACACGTGGAAATGGATTTATCCTCCTCCGCCTCCGCGCAGCTTCCCTGACCTGAGTGCCCCTAAGCAGCCACCCCTTGCACTTCCTTCTTGCCCCACCAGCATTTTGAGTTGCTCGTGCTTCTGCATTGCTCTGCATCATTGTGTAAGATTGTGCACAATTGTGATCGTGTTATTTGCCACCTTTGTGGAGTGCAAAGCAACATTGTGCAGACTGTTTGGTGCTAATTTCGACTGTGTTAAATGACTGTGAACATTGAAAATGACGAGTATGCGTGTGGCTGCTTCCCCTGCATCATTGGGTAAGACTAAGCTCTCTTGTAAGTCCTCAACTCTGAAGGTTAAGCTGGACATTATTAAGTGCCACGAGAGTGGTGAAGGGGCAAACTCCATCATAAGAGCGCTTGGCCTAGCCCAGTCAACTGTCTCGACCATCATCAAGAAGGCTCCCGAGTTGAAGGTCTCAGTGGAAAATGTGACTTCTAACATCACCACGAGAATAACTAGGGTGCATGATCCAGTGATGGAGAACATGAAGAAGCTACTCTAGATCTGGATTGAGGATCAAACTCGCCGCTGCGTGCCTCTCTCTACCACCACCATTATGGCCAAGGCTGTGAGTCTGTGGGAGGACCTGCGGAAAAACTTGAACCCTGAGAGGACTGCTGGGACTGTCGAGAACTTCAAGGCCAGTGCAGGGTGGTTCGAGTGCTTTAAGGGGCGGGCTAATCTCCACAGCCACCACCTCTTGGGTGAGGCGATGAGTGCAGATGAGGCCAGTGCTCGTGCCTTCCCTGAACTCCTGAAGATGAGGGTTAAGGAGGGAGGATACAGCCCCAAGCAAGTCATCAACTTTGATGAAATGGGGCTGTTTTGGAAGATGATGCCCTCCAGGACCTTCCTTGCCAAGGAGAAGACTGCTCCTGGCTTCAAGACTGCAAAGGACTGTCCCACCCTGATGCAGAAGCGAGCACTGGAGGAGCCTGAGGTGGAACCACAGGAGCCACCCAAGTTGCTTACTCCCCCTTCTGTGTGACATTATTGCGCAGTTTGATGACTGCCTTACCAAGTTGGTAGAGAATGATTCCAACCCCAACAGGAGTGCTGAGCTGCTGCGCGCATCATGGAGCAGGGCATCCGCTGCTACTGCGAAATGTACTATGCAAAGAAGAAGGCATGCCAGGCAACCATCACAAGCTTCTTCAAAACCAAGATGGAATCAACATCAACAGAACAAACATCTTCCACCTCAGGGTTCACTGTTTTCAGGGCCAGACCTACATTGCTGTCCACCATGAGAGAGAGTGAGAGACAGAGTGTGAGACCTGCCCCAACAACATTCAGTCCCTCAGCCTCACTGTCCACAAGCGCCACATAGGAATGCATCCCCAATGAACCCATGTTATAACATCCTCATTTAGCGATCAATTTTTCAGGGAGGTAACCCAATCGTTAAATGAGGGATACGGTACCTATACATACTTTAGTACGAGACTGTACAACCTTAAATTTTATATAGGTTGGGGATGATTTTAGTCTGTTTAGGAGTGTGTGTGTGTGGCATTTTTGACAATTTTTAATTTAAATTTTTGAGAATTAAATTTTTTTTTTTTTTTTTTTTTTATACATTAATGAATTTGTATGTATCAGGGTCATACATATTGGGGATTGCTGTATTGTAATATAATTATTTGTGGATTGACTGAACAAATACTATGTATTTATTGCTGAAAAAAAAATAAAGGAGCAAGTGTAGTTTGTCCCCCTACGTTATCCTGGTGTAGTTTGTTCCCCTACATTATCCTAGTATAGTTTTGTTCCCCAAGTTTGTCTGTATACCTAATCAAGTAAAATGTTAAAACTAACAAAAATATTACAACAACCTAACCAATTGTCAACTTATGAAGTTAAAACCAAAGAAAATATTACGACAACCTAACCACTCATCAATTTATAAATGTTAAAACTAATGAAAATATTACAACTTAACCTAACCAGTCATCAATATATATAAATAAATTGATGATTAGTTAGGTAAGTTGTAATATTTTCATTAGTTTTAACATTTTACTTGATTGATTCATTTAAAAAATGTCTCCTAAAGATCCTAGTGTAGTTTACACTCCACTCCACAACTTTGACCTAGTGTAGTTTGTGTCCCCTTTTGTGTCAGGGGGGATGTAAACTACACTTGCTCCAAAATAAATTTCCCAGTTATCTAGCTACATTTTAGTATATGTTATGCATTCATATAAGTATTTATTTACTAAAAATTATCTTTAAGCATCTAGTCTAGAGATGGTGCAATTGGGCTTTCTCAAGGCAAGGTGTGTGAACCCCCCTTTCTCAACAAAATATCCCTGTTATTTCACTAAGCTTCTGAAATTTATTTGCATTTTCTTCGTAGTTGAATTACACACTGAAGTTTCCAGGAAAACCCTTATATTTCAACAAATTTTGGAACTTTGCCATAATTTAGACCCTTCAGCTATTTCAATAAGAGTAGAGCCCCTTGGTTGGAAATGTGTTGAATTAGTGGGATCTGAGTGTACTCTTGTAAAAAGTGTTATATTGTTATGTAGATTACAGTCATATAGTTATTTTGTTAATTCTTTACTGTAACACACCATAGCCCCCAAAGAAAACAATACATGTTTCTAGCTAATTAAGGTGTGATAAATCCAAATAACTTGTTCATTTTTGTTGCAAATGAACACTTTGCCTGCACTTACCTAACCTAACCTCATTTGTAACAAAAATGAACATGATATTTGGACTTATTGCAACTTGGTTACCTAGAAACATTTTTTGGTTCCATTATTGGTTATGGCATGTTGAAGTAAAGAATATCCATTATTTTTTCAAAATTCAGGTGATGACATCTTAAAATTATCAAAATTATTAGCTACTGCAATCTCTTAATACTTAGTAAAAAGAAACTTTAACATAATATATAACATATTAGTACAAAAAACAGTACCCTTGAAAAAAGTTTTGTTATGTAGATTATGGCCATATAGTTACTTTTTTGAAATTCAGGTGATAACATCTTAAAATTAACCTAATTAAAGGTAATTTTTAGTAATATAGCATATTACAGTGGAGTCTCCATTAACTGACTGCTCTTAACCAATGTTTCTCTTTATTGATATTAGCTACTAGTCAGTTATTTTTTAGTGATTACCACTTCCTTTTACTAACTTTCAAATTCAAAAAATGGCAAATAAATGACTGCCCTTCAAGAGCAACATGGTTATTTTCATTAACAAGCAACTCACTGAAACATCATGATAAAAACCCATTTTTCTGTGTACCCAGTACAATACAATCTGTTCTCAATGAGAAATACATTGTGAATGATAACCAATTTTCTTTAGACAAATCAATGAAACTGTGTGAGAAACTCAGGTTTTCTCTGTTCCCAATCATAGTGTTGCTCTGTAGGTTTTTTTTAGTTTTCTTTTTATTTTTTAATGTTGGTCAAAAGTAATTTCATTTAAAATATGAACCTAAGTGATTAAATAATGTCAAAAAGTTTTTTCCATATCTCAGGACCATATTAACTATTAGCTACTGTTAAATATACAGGGTGTTCAAGAAATAATAGTACAAAAATAATTGGTCATATTTCTTATTAATCAATATGTATACAATATATGACGCGTTCGGTGGAGAAGGGGCGAACGCCACAAAATTCGAAAAATGAGTTTTTTGTCATATAATTATCCTTTAAAACCTTTGCTTTACCTATGCAAAAAATTAGATGTTTGTCTGCACTCTTTCACGGTAAAATTTAGGTTTTAATGTATCTCAGAGAAATTCACTCCGCATCATTGCTTCACATTGAACACATCTATTTACTTTCTGGTCACTTGACAATACCCTGTGATGCTCAATTTGGCCAAATTGAACAAAATATAAAAAATAATTACAGCAATATTATTTACACCAAAAAATTGTTACGGCCATAACTACAGCCGTTTCGCAGCGCTTCCTAGTTGTAGAAATGAAACAGGCTGATTTTCTCGATTTTGACGTCCTAAAAACGTGCATTGTCATTAGGAAATCAACAACTACTAAATTTACAGATGCAAGAAAGTTAATATTTGACTTTCAACACAAAGAAGGCTACGTAATATCTACTGCATACCGCACAACCCCAGATAATAGCCATCCCGTCAGACTGCAGAAAGGGAAAAAATCCTACAGTGTCAGTTTATTCAATCTAGCCCAGCAGACACTGCAATCAAAGTATTCCCAATTGCTGCCAATAACTAAGGAAAAAATAAAAGATCTCAAAGAATTATCAGACCTAATGCCTGCAACTGCAGTGAACTATTATACAAGATTGTTAAAGGAACTGGAAGAAACCGAAACAGTTGAAGCAGGTAATACAACATTCGACGAAGAGGACCAAATAATGGATTACACCAGTTAACATCAGAAGCTATCAATAAATAATATTGTAAAATTTCTTGGTGTTTTATTATATCGACATATTACCCAACAATATTTTACTCAAATATGTGTTCAAATTCATACAACATTTCAATAAACCGGAAAAATACAAAGGTTTAAAGTTTACAAACTTTAACTGCATTTTGTGGCATAATTCGAAAATGTTGCGTTCACCCCTTCTCCACCGAACGCGTCATATATTGTTTGTATTTCCAAACTGTTTAGAACACTTCACAAGATGACCATCATGTGTCAGTACAATCTGTATTTGATGCTCAAATTCCATTAGATCATGAGCAAGATGTTCTTATGGAATGGATCCAGTGACCTCTGTTTCTTTCATGGATCTCTGCCAAGCTACTGAGTTTGCCACAGTACACAAGTATTTTAACATGGCAATACACAGAAATTTAGAGAGATTAAGTAAGGTGATTGAGGTGGCCATGCTATTAGTCCACCATGGCCTATAGGTCCAGCACCAAGGAAAGGTTGCATCTAGAAATTTGCAAATAGCAATGTCATAGTGAAAAGTTGTTCCATCTTGTTGAAAGATTACATTTACAAGGGTGCTGGAAGTGGGGGGGCAGGTGGGCACTTGCCCCCCCCCCAAAGTTAAGGGTAAGGTGTATGCCCCTACACCATACATACACCCCCCATGAGATGTGGGAATTGTATTGTTTTTATAGATGAAGTGTGTTGTTTTTTCAGATGAAACGCCGTGCATCTGGTGCTGAATGTTGGAAGTTGAAGAGAAAGAAGGATCTTGAAAAAAGTGCCAAAGAATGTTGAAGTATACGGGATTTCATACAACTATTTACTATTTTGAAGTAATCTTATTCTTATGTTACATGTAAATAAAAGTATGTTGATGGTTTATTTCATCTGCTTTCATTTTCTTTACTACATAGATGCATATGGATGATGAAACTTAAAACTTTATATTGAAAAAAAACGTCCCTTACTGAGATTGCCCCCCCAATATCAAATTACTTTTGTTTGAAGTAATCTTATTCTTATGTTAATGTAAATAAAAGTATGTCGATGATTTATTTCATCTGCTTTCATTTTCTTTATTACGGTACATAGGTGCATATGGATGACAAAACTTAAACCTTTATATTAAAAAAATGCCCCTTACTGAGACCCCCCCCCCCCCCCCCCCCCCAATATCAAATTGCTTCTAGCGCCCCTGTACATTTATCATGTTGGCTTCAATAGGCCTTAGTTGGGGAATGAAAAACAAATATGTAACATAAAAAATTGGTTGGTAAATAAATGGGTACCTGGGTAGCCTAGTGGTTAAGATGCTGAGCTGCTGGTAGGGCATGGTTCAAAATCCACGTTAAACTGTATGTCTAAGGTGGAGTGATAAGCTTCACCTTCGTCAGAATGAACAATTTGGATAGAAGCAAAACCAAGGTTAGTTTGCTCTAGTCATGACTCATGATATGATGATCAAAGGAAAATGGATTTATTATTATTTGCAACATAGCGTACCAAACATTAATTGTTGGTGAATTCCATTCACATTGATGCGTTTCAGTACTAGCAGGCCACCTTGATCACCCGACTTAACTTCTTCAGACTTTTATTATTGGGGCTGTTAAAACACTCGTGTACCTTGACAAACCCAGGTATCTGGCAGAATTCTGTCAAAGAATCAGAAGTTACTATCCATTCCATCAAAGAATCTTCCTAATGTAATGGTTTGATTGTTGAATACACACTGCAACAATGAATTACAGAGTTACGAGCTAATAAAGATACCCCCCCAGATTCACTCTAGGCTAGCCCAAGAAGGAAGTAAAAAAGTTAGAAATAGCAATAAAAAAATACTACTAAAAACTTATACCATGATTATACTTATATATGCGTAAGCTGTTACATAGGAATAGTAGTAATAGTAAAGTATAGAAAGACAAGGCTCTTTCCCTCCTCTGCCACCCACTACTGACAGAATTGTTACAAAAGAAGATTTATAGGAAAGTAGGAAAAGTATAATGAAGAGAATAGCTTCATTCATACCATGTGTACACTTATCTTGCGTACTCAGTTATGTATTAGAAGACAGTGGAAAATAAAGGATAGCATGACTACTAAATTACTCAGGCTAATCTAATCTACACTGCATTTTTTTAAGGAATTATTTATTTATTCATTATGTATTTACAAGAAGTCATGATGGTCATCATGACTATCTAAATTTGAAGAGTTTGTAAATGTCAACAACCATATATATATATATAATTATTTCTAAAGCATTGTTTTTCAAACACCCTGTACTTCATTGTATACTACTAAAATAAATTGTTAGCTAGTATTAAAATGCAAAATAGCTATAGTTATCTATATTTTTGGTTTGAAATATAAGAAGTTGAAAAAATTTATTAAGTCTATGCTATACCCTGCGAGTCTAAATTCACTTAAAAGAAAATTTGTTTTATATATTTGAAATATGGTATATGTTTTTACAATATATAAATACTAATCTATTGAAACTATGTATTTATATTTTAATGTAAACAGATTTTCTTTAGAATAGGATAAAAAACTTGAGAGAGATAGCACGCAAAACTTTTTTCTGCAACACTACCAATACATACAGTATGGTAATGCAAATGATCACCCATCTCATCCCTCATTTGGCCAATTAATCTTGTTTTTTCTTTCTTAGTAACTTTTACCTTCCCCAACCAACGTAACTGCCCAACTAAGTTGATTAATAGAGATGGTAGTGTACCTACTGTACCTATTGAAGTACAAGGCTGAGTATCCAGTATCCACCTTTCCCAAAGTACATGTTTATTAATGCTGCCACATCAGTTGGTACGCTTGCGTGATAGAAACTCCCCAAACATTATTAATAATGAAACACTGAAAATTTCACATTATTTATTACTGTTGCCTCATCATCAGTAGCAATAGTGAGATTTTCTTTATTTGCTATCTGGTCCTATCAAAAGTAAGAAACAAACTGAGGAATAAAGAAAGTTGCCAAACTTGTATATATTTATTTTAAAAACTGTCTATAGAAATGGATGATTAGGTAATGTGCTGTATGCAGTATCTATCTAGTCTTCTTCATGAATAAAAAGTAAACTATTTTACTAACTAAATTACCTAACCTAACCTAACTTAACTTAACCTGTCACATGCCAACTTGACCTAAGCCAATTAAATGTGAAAAAAAATAATAGGGTTACTCTGAATCTGAAAAGGCTTAGCTCAAAATGTCCCCATCCAGAGTAATATATTGATACTGCAAGAAAGGTAAGGTATTATAGTTAAAGAATTAAAAATTGGCAATTCTGCCAGTAAATGATAGTGTACTATAGGTAAGCCTACTAAAGTCAATGTAAAAGTTAGGCTAGAAACTGAGCTAAATATAGGAAATACTAATCTAAGGTTTAGCAAGGTTAAGGCTAGTGTGAAGTGACCTTAATACTGATAGTATAGCAATAGACCTGGGTGCTGAGGTTAATGCAGAGGCTAGGCTTGAAACTGAATCAAATATAGAAAATAGTAATCCTAGTAAGGAAGATGTGGGTCCCAGTAAAGTTAGGTCTGATGAATGGCACAAAATTAAAGGCCAAGGAAAGTATAGGATTAGTGAGAAAGCAGATTGTATGATAGCAACTATCAGGTCATCCCATAAGTAATGTCGTTTTTTATGATAGATTAAGTTTAAACTAGTCCTACTTGGTTTAAGCATAAATTTTCCTAAGGTTATATCTAAGAGGAGATCTATTGTGTTTTGCTACATACTTTACAGACCTTGACCAGTAAAGATGTGTGTTTTACTTTATGTGAACCCCTCATAAACATGGTGGTATCAGAAGAGCATATCAGGCATATAATGCTTTGCAAGTTCAAAAAAGGGAATAGTGCTACTGAAGCAATGCGAAACATTCAGGATGTTTATGGCAATGATATTCTGCATGAGAGGAAATGTCAAAGATGGTTTCAAAAGTTTAGGAATGGTGACTGCTGTTTGACAGATGCAGCATGCTCTGGATGCTCTGCTGAGTTTGATGATGACCTGCTGTTAGCCGCACTTGAAGAAGACTATTCAACAACTGTCGAAGAAGTGGCCCAGAAACTCAATTCATCCCCATCCACCATCCATCAACATTTGCAACAACTCGGGAAAGTGCCTAAGTTAGGAAAATGGGTGCCACATGAATTGTCGGTCAACAGTCTGAGGGTGTGGGTAGACATTATCACAGCTCTTCATTCCCGTGAACTCCAAGATCCATTTTTGCACTGTTTAGTGACTGATGATGAAAAGTGGATACTGTACCAGAATGTTAAGTGCCATCAACAGTGGGTTTGTGCCGGAGAACCAGTGACACCACAGCCAAAGCCAAATCTTCACCCTCGGAAGGTGTTGCTTAGTGTTTGGTGGGATAAAGGTGGTGTAATACACTTTGAAACCTTACCACACAACGAAACAATCACCGCTCAAGTCTACTGTCAACAACTGGATCGATTGAACACTGCACTAAAAGAAAAGAGACCTTCTTTGGTTAATCGGAAAGGAATCATGTTCCGCCACGACAACGCACGTCCTCATACCACTCGAATCACTTCTGCAAAAATTGAGGAGCTTGGGTGGGAAAAACTTCCACATCCTCCATATTCTCCAGACCTTGCGCCTTCAGATTATCATCTCTTCAGGAGTCTGCAAAACTATCTTGACAAGAAACAGTATACTTCTTTAGATGACCTGCACACCAGTCTTTGTAGTTTTTTGCCTCAAAACCACCTGAATTTTCTAAACATGACATTGAAAAGCTTGTAGGACATTGGCAGAGTGTCATTGATTCTGATGGAAAATATATACTAGATTAAAAAGTTTCAGCTGAGTTTTTGTTTGTCCTTCAAATTCTGATCTAAAAAACGACATTACTTATGGGATGACCTGATAATAATGAGTATACTTGGTAATTAAATGAAAAGATAAAGTATGAATTTACCATAAATGTGAATGATTAGGAATCAGGACAAATAGTTTTGTAATAAAGGAAGGAAAACCTGTAGAGAAATAGGTATTTCAGGAGGTAATATTGTCATTGTCAGTGGGGCAGTAAAGAATTCACCAGAAAGCTGAGGCAAAAGTATTGTGCATCCAAGGAAGGACAAAGATAGTAGATTTAAATTAAATATAAATTTTGAAGAAATTAAAGATTGAGAATAGTTTGACAACTTAACCCTAAAAGGATGACTGCTACATATTGATAATGTTTCAAATACACACATTCCTAACTTAACCCTACAAACAATTCCGGCATTAAAGAGTTAAAAAAATAGGCAGAGCAAGTGTTTTGTAGGTATTCTACCAAAGGCTGGGATAAGCATGGAGTTTACAAGTACACCTTTATACTTAAATTAAATGATAAAGTTAAGGAGCTGTGTAGCAAAGGAGGACTCATTTATTAATTTGAGGTAATTTTTTTGATATGAGGGATTTTATAGTAAGGCTGAATTACATTTAAGTAGAAAAGGAATTACTTTATATGGTAGACTTTTAGAAGACAGAGTTCTTTTGGGTTTTGAAAAATTACTTTAGATGAATGGGGAAAGCATAAATCATCAGGGTACAGTATATCTAAAGTTAGCAAAATGTTTGATAGGAATAGGCATATCAGCACTGAAGCCAATGATGATAAAACAATTAAAACAGGTTTTTATACTAATGTACAGAGCCTCAGGAATAAGAAGAATGAACTGTTTGGTTATATGATTAGTGAAAGTGAATATCATTTGGATTAGTGAAGCAGTATTCAGTGACATTGAGGCAGAGTATGAGTTAAATAGCTATAGTCTATTTTTATTAGAGAATGGATAGGCAGTGGGTGTTTGGCCTTGTGTATTAGGAATGAAACATGGGCAGTAACTTCTCTATCATTTATAAATTTAGATATTTTCCTTCCTAATCATTTAGATACATGATAAAAGATAATGAACTGAACAGAGGGAGTTCACTGTGGCATCCCACTCCACTTTTTTCCAAATTGCAAGCTGTTCCAAAGTCTGAAGACTGGCCAAGCTAAGCCAAAGTAAAATCAATTAGGGTACAATTAGAATTGGCAATCCAGTCAAATAATGTCAATTTATTTGATTCAAGTGAAATATCATTTTACTCCCACTTCTTTAGCCTCTGAAATTAGGCCTAACCTTCCTTCCACTAAAGTTGGTGGTGTCTATACTTATTTTAAAATGTTAATTTCAGGTCTGATTTATTGAACTACTAACTCAATGTTCTCAGAAAGTGAAGAGGATGATTTTTTATCAGCTGATGAAGGTGAGTCAGACAAAGAAGGTAAAATTCCTCTTCAGAGTGAAGCCAACATTAATCTAAAAGATGTGAAGGGTAAAGAAATTAGTGAAATTACCACTAGTGAAGCGGCTAAAGAAGAAAGAATGACTATGGGTTGTCTTCCATTAAGCTTATCAACTGAACCTGACATTCAGCATTTGTTAGATGAAGATACAATGGAAGAAAATAATTCATTGTTAAACAAAGAAAAAAATTATCTTCAACAAATTGTCAAAGATACTGCTAGTCTAAACATTGAAGATGCTTCTCAAATAACAGGAACACAGTTTATCTGTCCTAAAAATGGAAATTTGAGCTCAGAAGGAAACACTCAGGAATTAGATTCAGTAAAGGAAGATTTTCATGGTGAAAAGGAAAGAGCACTGCCCCACATCCTTGAAGAAATAAGAAACCCCCCCAAAAATAACTGAGTCAGGGTGTGAACGAGTGTTATCCGAGAAGAAAGAAATGAGTGAGAAGTCTTCCTCGAGTGATTACAAAGTAAAACCTGTTAAGGAATCAAAAATTGGAATAAAAAAACCAAGAGAAAGATTAGGAGAGCGTCTTGGTAATAAAAAACTTGGTTCAAGGGTAACAAAACCATTAGTAGGAATTAGTTCAGACTCCATTCAATGGAATAAGGACAATGTTTGTGAAGGAAAAGACACTGAAAAGCCAAAACCTCCAAATGGAGATCAGATTAATGATCCTTCAAAAGAACCCAAAACTCAAGCGTCTGAGGAGCCTTTGCAGGTAAAGTTAACTGTATAAAAATTTTTGAAGACTAAAGAAAAACTAGGTTAAGTACTTCTGAGAATTTGAGTTTACAGTGTGTGTAAATGAATCCACTGGGAGGAATAAGTAGCCTAATCTAAGCCCATTAAGCTGGGTGAAAAAAATATTGGCGCTTAAAAGACTGGATGTTAGCATGAATAAAACTGTCATATATAGGCAATACTGAGACTATTGATAAAAAATCTCACTCCACACTTCCACTCATAACTCAAAAATTAGTAGTGCAGTTAATTAGAGCTAGATGGTCCAAGGGAGCCACTATAAGAGGACAGATTGTAGAATAGATGGAGTGTGCCTAAACTAGACTAATTTATTACTTAAGTATCTTCCAAGTGTGACTTAATGAAAGAGTGTATTGAGTATTTTATAGTCCCAGAATGGAGAGTATGGTACGTATACAGCTTGTGTTGGCATACCATTAGGTAAGTAAGAAAGGAACAGTTAATAGAGATTTTGTTGTTAGGAACAGAAAGTAACTTTGAAAGTATGCTTATAATCATAATTCTTGTAGGATTCATGCGACTTTAATGATGAAGACACAAGCTGGGCATCATGGGGTGATTGGGGTACCACGTTGATCACAGCAGCATCAGCACTTTCAAAAGAAATGACTCGGAGTGTCCTTGAGACAGTGGAGAGTGGGGTTGGTGCCCCCGACCCCATGGAATTGGCTAAAGAGGTGGTCAACAGAGAAAAGAAGCTGAAGGAGGCAATGGAGACTGAAGGCACTGAAAAATTGCATTCACAGGAGGAAAATATTTCACTAGAAGAGGAGGCAATGAGGATGTGTAAGTTATCAAGGAATACCTTAATTTTTGTAGATCAAACAAACCAGTCCCAAATGATGCGACTAAATCTGTACATTCACTACACACATTCAAATTCCCAATCCTATTATATTTAGAGGTAGGGTGACACATTATAAATTTTACATTTAACTAATTGAATTCTAATGTTTGGTTTTGACCCCCCCCAAACTCGCCCTTTTTGGCAATTTTGTCCCATTTTTAATAAAAAAAAATCTCTTCCTTCAAAATTTATTAACTTTATAAAACCGAGTTCTCCCTCTCTCCAGATGAGGCTCAACCTAGTTATGGATTTGGCTTGGGAACGTTTGGGTCTCTTGTTTCAGGGGTATCTGGTGCCCTGGAAACAGCAAGCAACAAGGTAAAAAGAATGTATGCTATGTAACTTGAAACCATATATCCCCATTCACTATATGGGTTGGGCTTCACCTCGAGCCCCACACTGGGGACAAGCAATGAATAGCTTTAGAACCATTTGTGACCCACTTTGAATTATTACAGGGAATGAAGTACCATCTGAACCTCGGGTGTCCTACCTTACTGTTCATGAAAGGAATCTGATACATAATTGGTTATCATTTATTGTTCTTATTGGCTATTTTGTTTATCATTTTACATTTGTTTTTAAGAATTTTTGTTCATCAAAGGTGATTGTAGTTTCTTCTTGTAGATGTTAATGGGCGGATTAGATACGATGGAAAAAATTGGTCGCAAAACAATGGACATCATTCAAGGAGGAGATCCTGGACTTCGTCGGAAGAGAAAGTTCCTGAAGTCCAACAAACCAAATCTTTCTGTGGTGAGAAGATAAATAAAATCTTCAATGAAAGATTTGTTCTGTTTAGAAAAAGCGAGTGACGTCTCCTTTAGGTTGGCTTTACTACTCAGGTTAAACCTGAACAAATAGAATGAAACCGAAGCCTACGTATATCTAGTCAGACCGCGCTTGTACTAAGTTTTATACTCGCATAAAATCTAGGGGAAACCAGTCAGTTTATAAATTTACAAAAATACCATAGCCATCAAAATTATGAGCTTCGCATCCAAAGCCAGTAAGATCAAATTTGTGAAGCTGCACTCGAAATCTAAGTGGCTTGTGAGCTTAAAGTAAATGTTAAGGTCTTGTTGGCTTAAAAATTTGTGTTCAAAATCATTTGCATCAAATTGTTCACATATTGTAATGCAAGCGTGGACCGACTAGATATTGGTAAGCTTTGATGACACTGAAGAATCAGTTTAAGATTTTTAGCTTTTGTTAGCAAACAGACTGAAATCTTGAGTGATCAAAAGTATAGGGTGATTCACTCGCTGGTAGCCCCAGAGTATCGTATTAGCGATACTCTAGGGCTACCAGCGAGTGAATCACCCTTTATGATGTTGTTATAACTTCATTTATAAGACGATTTGAATTAGCTTTATTGAATAAGAAACCGAATTCTTAAATATAACAAAAGTTCAGAATTACCCAGTTTTTAAGTTTCACAAATCCGCAAAGTGTATTGAAGATAATGTTTTCATTTGGTCATAATTTTTTTTACTGTTTTTTATTACATTTGAATGAAGCACAACCCAAATCATGTTTGGGAGCGGCTTAACTCGTTTTACTTCATATACTCTGTATAAATAGAATGTGTTCGATTCAGCTCAACTTAAGCTAACTTGGCTATCTTTACCAAAAGGATGTTTTGAATAGATCCTTTATGACAGTTATTTGAAGTTACTTACTCGGAATACAATTCGGATAAGTTTTATTTACTAAAAATATTGTGTTGTCAGATATTTGATGTCCACGCACATTTTCAGTCAGAAAACTGCGACATCTAAAAATCTGAAATAAGAATTCATCGTTGACCAGTGTCAACAGCGTTCAACTTACAATCTGATTTTGCCTTATTATTATTTACGGATGAACCATAAATGTTCTCCTTAAATAAAAGGAAGTGTCATTGAAATTTGATAAAAAAATAATTGATAAGTGATCCTCCCAAAACTGCTTTTTGTATGTGCGAGTTAATTTCATGTCTGATGCCAACAGGTTTTGAGAGAAGCTCGTGAACGCGCCATTGCGGAAGAAGAAGAGCGCAGCAAGTTTGGCCTTGGAAATATTGCGAAACCGAATCAGGTCTCGATGGTACTCATTTGGGATAACACCGAAGGGCCAGTTCATTTGGAGGCACTGTGTCTCGTCGCTAAACAGTGCCAAGAGAAAACGGCCCTTCTGTTGCACAATATGCCTCCTCTATGCCTCGAAAAGTTACGAGAAAGGATCGCAGAGATTAAGGTGAGGAATGCTTGTCGCCAGAATAAGTAGTTTACGTAATTTTTATTCGTAATATCTCGGAAAACATTCCAAATTGGTTTTAATTTACTTTCCAGACATTTGCTTCCATTGATGAAGAGGATAAGGTGGACAATATTCACTCAGCCTTAATGGGAATCACGAGGGACGTTCAATTACCGCTACACTTCACAAAAATGCTCACGGTCAGTCTCCGAAAAGATTGCAGCGGACAAAATTAATAATTTAACACCTACCCCATTTTTCCATGGGGTGGGAATGATGCACGAAATTGTGACTAGAGAGGATTCTGATTAAAGTCAATATTCGGGAGATGCACGGCCTCCGAATTCAGATTTCTTATTCATACCAGTCGTTAGTACATATGATTTGATGAATTTTAAAAAACTAGACCATATGCTTTTAAAAAATAAGGGAGATATCGATTTTTTTTACATTTTCCGAGAAACTTTGGTTTTGAGAGCTGGTAACAAAAAAACAGACCACAGGACTATCCTGCATTATTTTTTGCGAGAAATCGCGAAACTTTATCCACCGCCACAATAAAAGGTTAGTTATTTTTCCGTCGATTTAGTGAAGGTTAGGTTAGGTTAGGTTAGGTTAACCTTCACTAAAACGAACATAACCTAACCTTCACTAAATCGACGGAAGAATAACTAACCTTTGCGGTGGATAAATTTTCGCGACTGGGAAAATGTCAAAAAATCGTTAAAGTGAAAAAAATCGATATATCCTTTATTTTTTAAAAGCACAAGGTCTATTTTTTCTTTTTAAATTCATCAAATCATATGTACTAACGACTGGTATGAATAAAAAATCTGAATTCGGAGGCCGTGCATCTCCCGAATATTGACCCTGATTAATTACACACGCTGACAATCCACTTTTATGTTCGTTTATTCACACATTTACTAATTACATTATCCTCTTACGTGAGATCTTCCTCTTCCTTTCACTATTATATGAAACTTGATTGTGAACTACGTTAAGTTTAGGTCGGCGTCGTAAACTTTCCTGAGTCTATCACATATTTGACAATACTATTTTAGTTTTGCTTTTTTCGGAATCATTATCCACTACAAAACTGCAAAAGTCAGGAAAACGCATTTTCCTACGACATCGGGGTATGTTCGACCCAAAGGTGACCTTTATCCTGAACAAAGATAGGGTAAACGGCAAACTCAACCCATGTAGGAGCGGACCTAGAGCTTCACTGTTCAGAGTCCGCCACCGGGCGACCGCGAATATAACGTAATTTTTTATAATTCGGGTTTTTTTTTTACCTCACGTTTTTGGACTTTGTCTTTTTGTCAATATATTTTCGTTGAATTTAACATTAAACACTTGATGTTCACTTTTTTAGGGGGGTGGGGGGGCCGCTAACCAACACCGTAACGGCAGACGTCACATGACGAAGGGAACCTACAGCTTTACGTGGAATCTGAACCATCTAAGGATCACTACATCATCTGGACGCGGAGGACGGTTCACCATTCAACTACTGAACACACCCAACGTTGCTTAACTTTGCTGATCTACGGGAAGTGGTATTGCGACACGGCCACGACGTAGCCCTGAACTTTAAATAAGATATTCAGTTTTACATTTAATGAAAGTGATATACGTGTAAAAATTATGCTAAAATTTAAATTTTATATATATATATATATATATATAGAGGGTGGGTAAAAAAAAGAGAGCCCTTAGAGGTAAACTGTCATATTAAAAAAAGTAAGGGGACTAGAGCTGCCAAACTTCATAGATGCTTGCCTTAGCATATTGTTCGTCTTAATTGATAAGTTGCTCGATGTGTCCCCCCTTCCTGCTCAACGCAGGCCTCCAAACGTGGACGCCACTGATCACTGCACCTGTTTACATATCGTTGAGACACCTTCTCCCAGCCGAGTAGAATTCTTTCGCCGTAGTTCATCTATGTCTTTTATATTGGTACCAGGGATGTAAACTTTGGACTTCAGGGCTTCCCAAACACCATAATCTAGTGGTGAAAGATCGGGGCTACTAGCAGGCCACATATTGGGTTCGATAAAATCCGGTGTTTCGTTCTCAAGGAATGTGACAGTTTAGCGTGTTCTGTGAGCAGGTGCCCCATCTTGTTGGAAAGTATCTCTCTCACCACTAATTCGTTGAATATCAGTTAGATAGAGTGGTAAAACTTGTGAATATACTTTCCAACAAGATGGAGCCCCTGCTCACTGAGCACGCCAAACTGTCACATTCCTTGAGAACGAAACACCGGTTCCGTGCGATGATTCCTCATTTCACGAAGGTCAAGCTTGTCGCCCCTCCCTATAATAAATAAATAAATATATATATATATATATATATATATATATATATATATATATATATATATAAGCAAAGAACCACATGGAAAAGGAAAAGGAAACACGAAGTCCGAGCGCTTTCGTGATATATTCACATTTTCTTTCTTGCCCCTGAAGATGTGAATATATCACGAAAGCGCTCGGACTTCGTGTTTCCTTTTCCCTGTGGTTCTTTGCTTATTAAAAAGATCACGTTTTGCTTTGTGATTTCTTTGCATATATATATATATATATATATATATATATATATATATATATATATATATATATATATATATATATATAATAGGCATTTATGGATTAATTCAAGGACATATTCGAACTAGGTTGGCTCACCAGTCTTGACGTTTTTCTCGGTTTTCCTCTTATCTACTTCACCATACCAACCTAGCATAATACTATCTCCATTCTCACCTCCAATGATATTCATTCCTCCCTTTCCCGAATATCTTTATTCCTCACACCTTATTAGTCTCGACTGCTCTCACTTTTGACAGTGAAGTATCATGTCAAACAGCGTTGGCACTAATATCCCTTTATATCTCTCACTACATTTACGCTCAAGGACGTTCTTACTACCAAGGCTTTTATTGCGTCACGAATTGCTTGACTTGCTCCACTCTGTTTTCAACTTCTTCTAATGTACTTGTACCACTTTTGTCAATCAGACATCTCAATTAGTGAAATTCATAACCTCTTAAATTTCTCCATCCACCACAATATTACACGCAGACTCCGCTATTCCTTCGGAAAGAACCTTATTTTTATTTATATTCCCTTTCAATATTATCTCGCCACATTCGTCAACAAAGTTGTCAGTGCCCTCTTTAACTCGTTCTCTGATTCACCCACAAGTGCGACAGTTGGCACTAGTGCTCTTCCAAATTCAGGCTTACTCCTCTCTCTAGCATTCTTTTTCTTTCATCTCACGCATTACCCAATTATTCACATATTAAACAGCCATGGATACATCCCATAATCCCGTTGTATTCCACACTTTATTGTCAAACTAGTTACACTACTCACCTTTATATTTTATGCAATCCACATAAAAATTTCTCACCGCATTTAACAATTTACTAACGACACCATACATACTATAAGCACTTGCTACGAAGCCTGTGTATTCACGTTATGATATACTCTCACCAAATCCATAAATGTCATGTACACTTTTTTCTTCTTCTTAGCACTTAGTTTTCAGTCGGCTGTCCCACCCTAAACGCTTTGTTAACATATCCTCTTTCTTCTAAGCCGCCTTGTTCATATACAACCAACAGATTCGCATTTTTCTTTACATTATTAGGGTGTGTCAATTTTAGTAAAGTCAACAACAATTCAAAACACTACTAGTGACCAAATGATGCATTTTTATGTGCTAACTCGAAATATGGCTTTAAAATCCAGATTTGACCACTCCTAGCTACTAATATTTGAAGTTGAAGTTTATGAAAAATCAGCAATTTTTGCAAGTATTTTTTTTATTGTATATAACTACATTTTACATACATTACATACAATTAAAGACATTTTGATTGTATTTTAATATTAAAACTTAGAAATATAGATAGGTTTCTTGAACTTTGCCAAGGATGCCATATATAACTACATTTTACATACATACAATTAAAGACATTTTGATTGCATTTCAATATTAAAACTTAGAAATATAGATAGGTTTCTTGAACTTTGCCAAGGATGCCGTGTCTACCTTGCTCTTGTTCCTGGACATGAGCTCCCTACTGGCCACTGATGTACGCCTCCCTCTTCTCTTGTGAGTAAACATGTTGTGCTGCTTCAGTTGTCATCCTTACACACCTCTCTACTGACTGTGTGTGTGTGCATGACTCCAGATTCCTGGGATCTTGGGAGCATTGCTCCAGTAAATTTGACCATGAGAAAAAGTAAATTTGGGTTTGGGTTTTGTTCATCCGCTAGACGTTATGCAATTTTTTTGCGTATACGTTCTTGTACAAACCAATTTTTTTAAATTACAAATTTAGTTATTTTAAGTTTAGTTGGTAATTCCATATTTAACAATTATTTTTATTTTTTGTTAAGCTTCAATGTTTTGATAATTAAAACTTTATTAAAACGTATATTTTTTTAATATAAAATTATCAGGATTGGACTATGTTCCATTGATCTCGGCCAGGTTTGATAAATTGGCCAGATAATTACTTGTGCGGTTTTAAGTAATCCACCATGACTCTAGAATTGAAAAGTTTAGTTAAGTTTAAACTTACTTTTACTTACTTTAACTTACCTACTTTTACTTACTCTTCCTTACTTTTACTAAGTTTAAAGCACTTACTTTTACTTACTTTCATTGAACTATATTTACTTACTTTTACTCACTTTTACCATACTATATTTACTAACTTTTACTTATTTTGTATTTTTTCAGGTAGTCAATAATCAATAATGGATCCTAATATTGATGAAGTTGGAGAGAAAAGTGAGGGTGTTAAAAGGGGTTACTTTTGTGGTCAATGCAAGAACAAATATTCAAAGAAGCAAAACTGGGAGGAACATTTTAATTCCAAAAAAAATATTTGTTACAATACAAGAGGTCCCAGAGTTTGGGCCCACAGCTTAGATATTGCAGTAAAGAAATACCAGGATGAAGTGCAGCAAAGAGATACGGCAAAGCAGTCATTTAGTTTGTTCACAAAATGTGCTAGTGCTAGACCTCAGAAAAATGAACCAACTTCATCAACTGCTAATCTAGAAAATGAAACTTTTTCACTAGATGTTTCACAGACTGAAGAAAGTGCTTCTCCTCCACCTAAGAAACAAAAGGTAAGTGAGGAATCTGCGCATCAGACTAACAAAACTGCTTTAGAGGAATTTGAAAATTCCCAAATCCAGAAGACATTGAATGCAATTTTGCGCCTAACAAAAGAAACTCACCAAGCTGTTGTGGTTAATAAAGAGAAGAGTCAAAATATGCCTTCAAGTTCAAGTGTTGCATCCAAATCTAATAAAGCAAAAAGCAACAAATTTGACATTTCCATAGCCCATTTAAGCAAGTGTAAATCAATACAAGAAATCCTGAACAATGATTTGATCAAATCTACATTCAAATTGGTGGAAAAGAAGGATCTAGGGCATGCTGATGATTCATTTTCAGTACCAAGTGATATAATGGAAAACATTGCAAATAGTGACACTAATATGCCTGATGTAGATATAGCTGTTGAGGATGAAGATGATGATAATCAAGAAGATATTGATGATGCTTCTGATGATAAAATGTTTACATTATATTGCATAGCTTGCACAGACCCCAAAGCATGTGCTTCAGACAAACATTCTAACATAAAAGGTTACTTCAATGTTAAAGATTTAACCTATGTATGCAAACAAGGAGAAAATCAAGAGAGATGGTTTAGAAATCTGAAAACCCACCTGAAGAGACATTTAATTAAACTTCAGCATCATCAAAGAGCTGCTGTTTATGAAGTGATGAAAACATCTTCTCGGAACACTACTAAACGCATAGAAGACTTATGTGGCAACATCTTATACTACATAATGAAAACAAACACTGCATGGGCTCTATATCCAGTACTTCTAGCTGTATTACATAGGTCAGGTTGTGAGGTTGGAAATTTGAATCATAGCACACATGCGTGCGAGACAATTTGTGAGCTATTAGATAATCAACTTAAAGAACAAACTCAGGTAAAGTGGTTCTTAGAACAAACTTCAGTAACAATAACAGCTGACATTGGAACAATTTTGGGATTAAGCATGCTAGTTGTATTAGTTATGAGTGAAGAAGATAAGACTGTAAAACTTGCTGGGATAAATTTAGTACGCAGCAAATCAGGAGTTTATTTGGCCAATGAAATTTTTGATGTGTTGAAGTCTCCTAATCACTTGAAACTATCTGAAGAAGCAATTAAATCCAAGGTATCTGGAATGGTTGGAGATGGGGCTTTTTGTAAGGACAACGAGCCATTTAAAAACGAAATGAAAAAGTTGTTTGGAGAAAATTTCAAATTTCGATGGGACTTAATGCATCTTGTGAACAGAGCCCACGTTGATGCATTGAAGAAAATTTGTAAACTAAGTGAGCTTTTAGACTTTATTCAGAATCACACTTCAAATCTGAGATCAGGCCTTGACAATATCATTGGTTTTAAGAGACCAAAACTCAAATCTGATACTCGCATGGTTAATTACGAATTTGATCAATTTGAAAGATTTGTGGAAAATTGTGTGTTTTTTGATCATCCACAAGAGAAAGAAATTAGTGCCAAGTTCTATGTATTGATTTCCTATGTAACAAAGATTATGTTGCAAGTAGCTCAAAAAACCACAGTTAGTGCAGAATTTGTAGAAAATATATTTTATAAAGGAGGACGAAAAACTGGTATGTTAAGAGTGATGGAAACAATTTCCAAATTAGCTAATGGAGGAAATGCAAATGATGTAGTTTCTGAATTTAAGCACGATACCACAGGGCAGCAAAAGGAACTAACAGCTGAGGATTACATCCTAAATGAAGTTTACAAATACATCAAGAAACGTTCTGATTACTACCAGGTTGTTGAAGTTGCTAGACCATCCAGAACCAGATCTGAAAGTAGTTTTACAAAAGACTCAGTGATAAATTGGCTGACAGAATAAATAGAACAGCTGTGGAAAGGAATCACAGAGAGATTAAAGCATTTTGATAAAGATGGATCAACTGCCTGGAGTGAAGCACCAACTGAAGGGACATTCTCCATTCTTGGTTACATTGTTGAACACAGGATCCATTAAGCCATCTCATTTGACTAAGCTGTGCAGAATTGTGAAGGAGGGTCCAGCTCCAGGCACTAGATCTGCTGTAATGATCACACAGAAAGCCATTGATCAGTGGCCAAGCATACATGGCGGTAAATTCACAACAAATGCCTACATGCAAGGTCTAACATCGTCCACTGTTGCTGCTGCAATGAATAAATAAACTTAAGGTGAGTTATAAACTGTACATTATTGTATTATTATGTTTAGCTAAAACAACTTGTAATTGGTATGTCGTCAATTCAAGAGTTTACTATCATTAACCTATCTAGTGGTGTAAGGGGAAAAAAAGTAAATTCAGAGCTGTGCTCCAGTAAATTTTTTCAAATCTGGAGTCATGTGTGTGTGAGGGCCATGCAGGAACTTCCATTGGTCTATCCAGAAACTCCTTGATTGCAGCAGTGGTGAGGGAGCAGGTCAGAGGAGGGTCAGTCACGCCAGAGTTCCAGTCAATAAGCTCCGAGAGTTTGGTGGCATCTGGGTTGATGTCAGGAGTCTTCCTGGGTCTGACACTGCAGTCTCCTACCTGTGTGTCCTCATCTCCTTCACCTTTGATTTCCAGTAATTTAGGGTGTGTCAATTTTAGTAAAGTCAACAATTCAAAAACTACTAATGCTCAAATGATGTCATATATGTAGCAAACTTAGAAATATCTTTAGTGTTGTTTAAAAAAGCCATTTACCTACTTATATTTGACTAGGACGAAGGAGGACGAAGACTTCATACCAGACTCAGTCTGGTATGAAGTCTTCGTCTTCTCCTCTCTCCTCCCTGCCTCCTCCCTGCCTCCTCCACGCCTCCTCCACTGATGCATTCACAATCTCCAGCATTTGTGACTATGTGAAACTTAGAAACCATACTGCACACCAAAAATAACCAAAGTTGACCACACACATCAATGGCACATTGATATATGATGCTACAGTCATATTTAGGTTATATTTCAAACCTTTATGGTCGAATATAAGTAGATAAATGGCTTTTTTAAACACTAAAGATATTTCTAAGTTTGCTAGATAATATGACATCATTTGAGCCTTAGTAGTTTTTGAATTGTTGACTTTACTAAAATTGATACACCCTAAGTTACTGGAAATCAGAGGTGAAGGAGATGAGGATACACAGGTAGGAGACTGCAGTGTCAGACCCAGGAAGACTCCTGACATCAACCCAGATGTGCCACCAAACTCTCGGAGCTTATTGACTGGAACTCTGGCGTGACTGACCCTCCTCTGACCTGCTCCCTCACCACTGCTGCAATCAAGGAGTTTCTGGATAGACCAATGGAAGTTCCTGCATGGCCCTCACGCACACAGTCAGTAGAGAGGTATGTAAGGATAAAACTGAAGCAGCACATGTTTACTCACAAGAGAGGAGGTTGCTCATGTCCAGGAACAAGAGCAAGGTAGACATGGCATCCTTGGCAAAGTTCAAGACACCTATCTATATTTCTAAGTTTTAATATTGAAATACAATCAAAATGTAGTTATATACAATAAAAAAAAATATTTGCAAAAATTGCTGATTTTTCGTAAACAACTTCAACTTCAACTATAAGTAGCTAGGAGTGGTCAAATCTGGATTTTGAAGCCATATTTCGATTTAGCACATGAAAATGCCTCATTTGGTCACTAGTAGTTTTTTGAATTGTGACTTTACTGAAATTGACACACCCTATTACTTTATCGACATTCTTCCATATACTTTTACAGCTATATTTAAAAGACGTCTGTAATTTTTACATTCATTTTTCACTTTTAGTTTTGTACAGTGACACAATTAGAACTCGCCCAATCGGCTGGGATGCACCAATTTTCCTTCCCCATGTTATTTGACATATCTTCCACTGTACCCGACATTTTTAATAATTTCACTACATATTTCATCAATTCTCTCTTCTTCAGTTTGCTTACTGCTCATTCAACTTCCTCTGGATTCATATTTGCTTCTTGTTTTTCTACCTCACTTACTCGCTCACTAAAATACTCTAATTTTTCACGGTTTTGTTCATCTAGCATTAACACAGTGCCATTATCTTTCATATTACCAGTTATTCCCCATTTCTTTCCAGAATAACATTTTATTCTCAGCATACTGCTCATTCATTTTCCTTATGTACTCTTTACACCACTTGTTAAACATTTTTTTCTTGCATTCTTTCCCAGACTCTTTTCCTTCATTCTTCTGAGATTATTATTTATTCCGGGCACACTGCTTCCACCAGTGTCACTCAGCACATTTCAGAAATTATCCCTCTTCTCCAGATCTATCATGTAAGGTAACACGTGCTAAATTCCCTGTTACTTTCACACGCTTAAACTTAGCATACTTCTCGACAAGCCACTCGTCCTTCGTTAGCAAAATAAGCATTCAGCGTAGCACAATTTTTATTTATGCAATATTTGCGTGAACATTTAGTTCTTGTAACTCATTAGAAGTCGTTTTGATTTGCATTTTAATATTTAAAAGTATTTTCCCATTTTGGACAGGGTTGGCCTTCTCTCCAAGATTCACTAAGCAAATTGTCCATTGAAATACGCGGATTATGGAACATGGATCTCATTTCGATTCAGAAGGATTTGTATGAGAATATTGCGAATTATTTGGCAGAAGTGGTCGGAGTGTGCCACAAAGCAGCTGAAGTGGCCCTGATTACTCCGGATTTGGATGGTCTCACGCTGGCACAACAATTCCAACGGTAAATCCTCTTTTTAATGTATAGTAACCATTTTATTTACACCTTTTAAAAAAAAAAAAAAAAACGGCTAAAAGTACATATAGAACAAAACTACCGACAATTAGAACTAGTTTTTTTGCTTCACTTATGGTACAGTCTGTTACCAAAGTAGACACACACTACTTGTTGGGTAACCGATGGTACTTTTGTCATCGATTATTCATTGCAAAGATTGTGCAGTTGTATCAGCGGCGGTTTAGAAAAGTCGGCCGATGACATTTGCGAGTCGATCAGCAGAACTTTGCCCACGTCAGACCCTGAAATCAACGCTACCATCACCAATATTTATGTGCAGGTGAGTACAGGTTTCGAATTGACCGAAACATTTTGGGGTCTTGGATCATTGAAAATATAAATCTGGCCAGAATATGTATTGAGTTATCGCTTATCTATGAATAAGTGACAAGCTCCTTTGTTATTTCAGATAGCCGAGGCGAATTCCTACTTGGAAGTTTCTTTGATGGATCTGAACAGAATTATAATTCAAACACAAACGAAATTAATCTCCATTGAGTTATGAGTTTAGTGTTGAAAAATTAACACTGATTTTGCGAATTTATATTTTTATATCGAATTTTTATACATAATTAGTGATCTGCCAAAATAAAAAGACGTATCCCCGCCCTTCTAACGGAACATGTATTTAAAGCAGTGGTGCACAAACTTTTTTGATGTGAGGGCCAAGCGAAGAAAATAACTAAATGTATTAGCCTACTTACTTTCCATCTAACTCATAAATTGGGTCACTTTTATATTTTAACTTTTTAATTGAAAAGGCCCAGGGTTTGTGCATCACTGATTTGAAGTGTACTGCTACGAAACAAAGGCAGGAGGTTCTTATTCAAAATAGATATGCACCAAGACGTCTTTACGAGCGTAAGATCACTTTTTGTAGAGTACCAAATGCCTACCCAACCACCGAATTTCAGTTAGTGGGTTGCACCAATTTGGGATTGAAAAAATCTCTGCATCCAGATCCATCCTCCTCGAGCAAACTGGTTTAATCTGAGAAAACGAGTGCCAAAACTGTCCGACTTGTCCTCGTAAACCACTTGTATCGTTTCTTATTAGTCTCGGATACGAGTGGTCCATGCAGATGGACAAGTTCGATCAGTTTCGGTACTCTGTTGTATTTTCAGGAGGATGGATTTGGGTACGGAGATGCGTTCAATCCCAAATTGGTGCAACCCACTATGAAATTCAATGGCTGCTAGTATGGTGTGAGAAAGACATTTGGTAACTGGAAAAACTGACTTGTATTCATAGAGGGACGTCTTAATTCAGAAGATCTGATAAGGACCCCCTGCTTTGGTTTCAGAATGTAAACTTCATAGTTCCAGTACGTCAGGAAGGTGGGCGTCATAGTTTGGTAGGGTACCGCGTTTTCATTGCACAGAGTTGTTGGGTTTGCAAGTAATTATTATTTATAACGAAGCTTTTAACTTAAGAAGAAGGAATAATAAAAAACTTAGTAAACAAAAATTATTTTTAACAGTGTTATATTTGTGATGGGAGTAACAACTTAGATGTTATACAGACATGGCTTCATTAGGTAATTACCTTCCGTGAACAGTCTCGACGACATAAATACCCAGAAGAGCATGGCGGCGAATATGAACGCTCTCCACAGGCTTTCTTTGGATTCATCGATCACAGACGATTGAAAAAATTAACTTCTGATCGATGGATACACTCAACAGTGATGTGCCTAATTGAATTGCTTGGATGCAAGGTTAGGTGAAGATGGATACAATGTACGAATAAAACTATAATATGAGCTACCACCATTGTGGACTGCATATTTAGTTGACCGATAATGAAATGGGTAATATAACCTAATCTTACATTCAAGCAATTCAACTTCTTGTGACGTGTTCAAATCAGTAATATATTCAACCATCGCTCGCCCAAGTTAATTTTGTACATAGCGGCTACACTGCTCTAATCCAGAATAATAATAAAAGTAAAGTAAAGCGTTCACCCAGTCGAAGAAAGCCTGTGAATCGCGATTAAATTTAGGAAGTGAAATTCTCTTGGCATTCTGCTAGACTCCCGTCAAATTTCTGGGCATCCATGTTACCAAGACCTTGTTCAGCTTTTCACGTCATAGACAAGCTATTTGCTGGCGACACATCTGTCTGCATGTCACTGTCAAGAACAGCATTCCGAAGGCCATCTTGACATATTTGCAATACATCCCCACGAGATGCAACTCTCTGATCACGGTTCGATATCATTAAATTGGCGAGGGTCCTTTGGAAACTCATTCACTATCAGAAAAATAAAAATTATTTGATAGTCATTATTAATGAAGTTGTCCTACGTATCGGCCAAGCTTCATTGGTTTTAAGTATTCCTCAAGAGTGAGACTAGAAACTCCTGGTATTGTTGTATAAAGAATTTAATTGTTGAATTTTGAAACTGACTATATAAAATATTGACTTAAAAAAGCCTTTATGAATATTAACCTACATTATATTTTTGTACGTTAAAAGTTTTGCTAAAAATATGTAATAAAATTAAGCAAACAAACGGAGTTCATTTGCTTTTATTTCCTGTTTTTGCATTCCTTCTGCCTTTGTCCTTTTTTCTCTTTTTAGATGGTTCAGAGAGCTCTTTTTCGAGCTGCGAGTCCGTCATGCGAACTGGCCGCTTTGTTCTGCCGAAAATGTGATACTACAAATTACACACGGATTAGTTTCAATGTTTACATATTCTCAGGAAATGGTATTGGATTTAAAGTGAGGGCGGAAACTTCTTAAAGGCGGCACACCACATTTTATCAGATTAATTATTCTATTTGAAACTTGGGGGGAAAAAAAACTTCAAGCAATTCCTCAAGTTAGGAAAAATAAAGGCCTAAAACCAAAAGGGAAGAAGTCATTCCATTAATACATCATCTCAATTTTGAGTTAGAATTGATCAAAACATTCAATTTTCCTTCAAAACCTGAATGAAAAGTGTGTCGAGAAAGTAAAACTTTTAAGCTAGTCACAGCTGTATTCTAAGCATAAAATATAAAGCCTCACATCCCCCCCCTCTTCAAGGTAAGCTAGCTTTGAAACGAACTTGAAATACTTGCCTTTAAGTTCAATGCAATGAAAACCAAAATTACTCACTGGCCAATATTCATAAATGTGAAATTAAATTCACCCCAAGACACTATGATAACGTTTCGTGAACTAAGTTCTTTATAATTCAATATTTCATAACTACTTCATATTAATGCTTAAAAATCAATGTTAAGGAAGTATTTTCAAGGTTTTCTAAATGATCAATAGAGGTTGGTAGCGTCTGCAGCTCAATTGGTAGTACAGTTTCCCTATGAGCAAAGTCAGGGGGTTGGGGGTGAAGAGGGTGTTCGAATCCCGATGATGTGCTAGTAATAACAAAGGAGTTACAGCAATGCTCCGCATTAGTTAGCCTAAACACTATACCAGTTTATGATCCTGACCAGTGAAGATGTAATTCTTAATTTAAATAAATAAAATGCCTTAAAACCACTTCATAAAAACGTTAAAATTACGATGAGAAACCCCTTCAAACTATGATCATAATTAAGGTCCTCCTAGGAAGAAGTAGCTAAGCGACAAAAAAAAAACTTCAGGAAACGCAGTAAAACTGTTTTACCAATTTGAAAGTACCACAGCTTTTGAACTTCTGAAAATATTTTGATGAAATACTTTCTAAAATTCAAAAGTTATGATGCCACTTTCAAATTTGTAAAATTTTTGCTGCGTGTTTTACTTTTATCGCTTAGCAACTTCTTTCTAGGGCCTCAATTATAAATAAAAGCCACAGCAGGAAGTCTGAAGACTTTATCTACACACAAGTTTATCTTCAGACAAACAGAGATTATCTCGCATCTCCAGCTTTTTCTATTGTGGCTTTTATTTAGGATTTGCCAACTTTCTACACAGAAATTCCACTTCCAATCATTAGAGAGGAGGGGCAACAAGTTTGACCTTCGTGAAATGAGGAATCGACGCACGGAACATTCGAAAGCTCTATCTATCTATATACGATGCGGGTAATAAAATTTAACCTTACCTTTTGACTGTAACCACACCAATGCTTCCTTTGGGGTCTTTTAAAGCTTCGTTCCACTCTTTCTCGTCACCTCTGATTGCGAACTCACTCAAATTCTGCAACCCCGAGTGTGAGGAAGCCTTTAAGCTGTTCTCGAAGTCCTAAAATCAAATCAATTCGGGTCATTTTCACGTTCAAATAGTAGGTAAATGGTAAAATGTCTGAACCGAGAGGCATTAAGCCCGACAGAACTGACCAACTCATACAGAAGATACAGGTTTTATTAATAACGCGCGTTGAGTTCATTAAGGCGTTTCGGTTCTACATTGAGAAAAAAAATTTCTATCGTAGTTTATACGCAATTATTTATGGCTTTTGGCCAGATTTTGTCATTAAAGACAAATTTTTATGCTTACAAACGTAACAGACTTAGGAGAAACGTACGTGCGTGCATGTAGTCGAGACCGCGGAGACCGAGACCATGTGCAATTTTTGCATGTATTCAATAGTGCGTAATGCCTAATTCCTAAGCTCTCTATTTCACATTCAGGAATAAAAATACTAAGAGGTTATCAAGTGGCAATCGCAAAACTTACTCATAATTTATTCACAAATTCATAGTTTGTGACATTTTCCAGCAGTTAACTGACTACTTAAAACAAGATAAGTGTTCGTTGCATTTCAGGAACATCAACATTCAGCAGTGACGTAGTTGAGACCAGAAAAAAAGACTCGTGTCCTACATCACTGGTGTGCGCGCGTGCATGCGTGGCTGGGGGTGGGGGCACTGGACATAGAGGCTTTTTTTTTGGTGAGGTTACACCACCTTTGGCATCTCAGACATTAAAAGATTTATATAAAACTGTAGTCTTCACTTCAGCACCGTACAACGGGTGAAATTCAACTTCTGTTACACAGAAGAGATTGTAGACACCAATCAACCAGGAAAGTTCACTCAGGGTAACGTTAGGCAGAAGTGCTGAAACTCCAGTTTCTCCTGTAACTGTCTTCCTTAGCTGATCTTTTTCCGTATCTCATCTATCCTGTGAGTAGCCCAACATGCTCTCAAACACACAATTCTACCCCTATTCCTCACTACACAATGTTTTCAAAATTTAAAACTTTGGACCTTAGTTTTGGCCCTCTTCTTCTTCTTCTATGGAAGGGGGTGGAGCGTTTTAGTGGGCATTCGCCTTTAACCCTTCCTTTCTACATAAAAAAAAAGAATTTTAAATCCCTTACCTGAGCAGTCTCCTCCAAGTCTTGCTCGAGAGAGATGGTGACGGGACTGAATATTTCTCTTTCAACGACTTCCTTCGGCAGGTGTTTAGCGACACTCGTTTCCTGAATCTCTGAAAGGGCTTTGAACAGCCTCTTCATCGCCCTGTTAAACTGCCCAAGGGCGGACTCTATAGGGAGATCCAATTTCTTGCTTACTACTTCTATGGGAAGAAACTGCAACCCACACCCCAAAAGCAACCCCTGAAAAGGACAATTTTACTATTAATTCTTGAAGTTTCAAACCTAGAAACTTAAATCCCTAAAATTGTGAAGGATAACTTACGAGTGAAAAAGAGGGAAGTAATCTAATTCCAGGCATTAGTGCGTCCCAGAAACACCGCTTTGCATTCTCGTATCAAATCAATTGGAAGACACGAGTTACAGCAGCGAAGCCGACAACCCCCACTAAGCAAAACGTGTAAAACAACATTTTGGCTACTACTGACGGCCGTTTCGAGTATCAGGCTTAAAACTAAAACTTTCAAGCGAGCGTCGACGGGATTAGTTCTCCACTTTTTCTTTCAATTTTATAAAGGTTGTTAGTCTTCAGCTGAAACTACTTCATTTCTTTTTCTCAACAATTTATTTAACATTCCAAACCGTTACGTTCACCAAGTAAAACTATCTTTACCGACTGAGTGGGCGACAGATGAACAGAAGGCAATCTGTTATTGAAGAAAAGCGAGGCAATCGCAGGCAGCAGGTCAGTGATTAGATGTCTATCGCTCAGGTTCTTGATGTAGGATTCGATTCTGTGAAGATCGTGGCCATTAACCAAACACTCCAATTCAAACCAATCAATTTCTTCGAGAGAAAAAAAATTAGTCTTAAAATGTCTAAAATCTCGTGTCTAATCGGCCATTTATGAACGAGGCAAATAAGATTTTAATTTACCAACACTATAGTATGATCACTAGTATTTCTGCACTAGCATATTTAACATGAATAAGGGAACTAAATACAAAATTTACGTCATAGTATATGGGTACAGTAACATCTATAAATATATCTTGTCACAGTACGGACTGATTAGTAAGAGTACGAAAACTGAACTTCTTACACACTGAAATATACAGGGTGTCCCATAAGTCTAGTCTCATAGGAAATTTATTTTAAGTTAAATTTACAAAAGTAATACATTAGAACTAAAACAAATGTTCAAATTGAGGTCTTGTTTTGGGACCTTTTTTTTTTGTCGCGGGTAGAATAACGCAATAGCTAATATGAAAGCGAGTTACACTACTGAGGAAAAGACCTCCGCCTTTTACACTCCCGAGTGTAACTCGCTTCCGTATTAGCCATTGCGTGTTATTCTACTTGCAACCAAAAAAAAGTCCCAAAACAAGACATCAATTTGAACATTTGTCTTAGTTCTAATGTACTACTTTTGTAAATTTAACTTAAAATAAATTTTCCTGAGACCGGACTTATGGAACACCCTGTATATTGAGTAGAGTGCTAAATTTGGACGCTCTTCCCCGCGCAAGACAACAACTAAGACTATTGGAAACATCAAAATGAACATATGGCTAAATAAGTCCAACAAATTATAACACAGCTACGTGATTATACGTTATGAAACAATGTGCGTGGAACAATCACTCGTCACTTATACCCTGCTCTCAACACAATTCCTGCCACCAAACACAACTGTAACTCACCTTTTGGTTGTAGAACAATTGTATACGATGAAATGATACTGAGGGCGAGCCGAGGGGAAAAATCTTTAAATGAACCTGCCAAGAGCATCGTGAATCTAGTGAAGAAATCTTCGGTGAGAGGTTTCAACCATTTTGGCAAAGAAACTCGTGCGGTTGATGAAAGGATAAAGGGTTCTTCCGTTATAAGATGGATCATGATGCAATTGTGCTCTCCCGTTATTTTGTTGGTGCTTTGACTTCAAAAGTAAAATAATAAATAGTGAATATAATTAATAAACTAAAATAAAACTCGATAAAGCCTAAAGCTTAAGGGTCAAATTAAATAAAATAAATAGTCCAACTTCACAATTATTTGTCATTGTAAATTGTAAAAACAAAGTATTTATTTTATCATTATTAATAATAAAGGTTATTCAATTCAACTGTATGCTTAGTTCTACGTATCCATTATGGCTTCAACTTAATTAATGAAGTCTATTAACTAATTAAAGATTGTCAATTATTTTAAAGGAAATTAAAAACTAGGGCGAAAATTTCTCTCGTAATCAAATTCAGAGGAAAAAAGGACAAAGGCAAAATAGGTGTCACAGCTTCTATGACTGAACATTAGTTAAATGAAAGGGAGAAAGTTGTGGATATAAACTAAGAATCTTCCCGTAACATATGAACAAAGACTCACCTTATATGAAGAGGTAAAAAATCTGATTTCTTCCAGAACTTAAAGAGAGGTTCTGTTATGCCGTAAGAAACTCCAATATAATCCAGGGGCTCCGGGGTTCTTTCATTCAATTTCATTAAAAGAGGTTCTTCCAAAGTTCTTAGACCTATTTCAAAGACCACAGACCACAATTTTTAAAGCTCATCCACTACATTCATGAATTAGACCTGAAGCTATTGAAGTACAGTAATATGGAAATACAACTAAAAATCTACGAGTTTTGATCACGTCATTTTTAATATCCTTTTAAATCTGACTAAATACCTATATAATAATAATAGGCCTAAGTAGCAATTCCCTGGTACGGAGTGTAAAACCATCCAAAAACTATAAAAACTTAAAACCTGACTGCTAAAGGATCCCAAGACATAAATCAATGAAGTTTTACCTATCAATGTAGTATCTCCTCCATTCTCGTCTTCTCTGGATGTAATTTCCATACGAGTATTTTTTATCTCCTCGTCTAAACTTAAAAATCTACCTTCATAGTACTCCTTCAACAGCTTAAGAGCCCTGCTCCCATAACCCATGGACTGAAAATAAAACATTTTAATTAAATAAAATTATTGACAAACTATTAAAATCTGAATAAATAATTAATAAAAGAGCGAATAAAGAATAATAATATTGTTGTTTTCTTTTCCATCAAACACGTCCCAGACGTTTACAGGCAGAATTTGAAATTATATGGACATTTGCATGAATTTATAAATTCCTAAACTGAACACAGCCAAACACACATGGAACCTAACTAAAGAAGGCTTATAGACTATTTTCACACCTTGAAACAATAAGGTCTCTCCCCCAAACACCATTTTTGCGCAATCTGGCTTTGAACAAGTTTACCCAACTTCATCTAACCATTTTCGTACTAACTTACCAAAATGTCACTACAGTAACTTTTATTCAATCTTACGAGACCTCTGGTTGTTAAAGGATTAAACACAGTATGAAAAAGGGGTCTAAAAGTACGTGTTTATACGATTTATTCATGCGTGCGCTCACTCTTGGTTACCTTACAAAACCGCGGTAATCTTTAGGATACATGCCGACTGCCGAGCTTCACGCAACACGAACGTGCGTGTTGCAACATCAGGGGTGTCGTCATAGATTAACTTTTTTTATTATTTAAAATCAATAGATAATATGAACAAAGGGATATAATGAAGGTTAGGTGAAGTTAATAAGATTACTTAAATTATGTTAAATGTCGACAATCACAATTGAAAACATGAAAATGTTGCCGTTTCGTAGTGTAGCCAAACGTGTGTGCGAGTTAAAACAAAAGAACTTTTGATTACTTTTAACTCACCTGATAATCAGGATGTGTGGCTATCCTTACCACCCTTACTCCTTTTAGTTTAGTGAATTTAGGATTGAAGAACTGACTCGCGAGGGTCCAAGGGATTAGGTCCCCCTCTGGGCTCTCCCCACGTTCTAAAATTGGACGAGAAACTTTGGAAGGAATCGAACCCTCAACACAAACCTGAGCAGGAAAACAATATAAAAACATAGTCGCCTTAAAACTGTAGTAAAAGTTATAGAAGTGTGTCTCGTATATATATACAGGGTGTACACAAATTATCTTTACAACTTCTTTCTCAAATAAAAATATTAGGAAACGAGGTACACACACTGTTTTTGCGCCATCTGTGAGAGAAAGTAATAAAGTTTCACATAACCTCAAACACATTCAACATGAGCACCATTTGTCACACATAAAACGTCCAAACGGTATTCTATCTCCATCCATGAACGCTGCAACATTTCAACGTCACTTTTGCAACAGCAGCAGCAATTCTGGTCTTTAAATCGTCGCTGTTGGCACTGGAGTTGTGTACACGCAGTCTTTCACATAACCCCCATAGGAAAAAGTCACAGGGTGTGGCTGGTGATCTAGCCAGCCAAGAGATGGGCCCCACACGGATAATCCACCGATTTGGGAAATGCATGTTAAGGAAATTTAGTACCAAAAAGCTCCAATGTGGTGGTGCGCCATCTTGCTGGAAAAACACATTAGGCTGCAGTTCCTCTAACTGTGGATAGACGTAGTTCTCAAGCATATCCAGATAATTGATGTTTGAGGTTATGTAAAACTTTATTACTCTCTCTCTCAGACGGCGCAAAAACGGTATGTGTACCTCGTTTCCTAATATTTTTATTTGAGAGAAGTTGTAAAGATAATTTGTGTACACCCTATATACAGGGTGGGCCGTAAGTTTCCATACATAGGAAAAATTAAACGTTTGTTTTTATGTTTCAGATACCCTAAGAATATGCGTTTGACGTAAGATCTTGTTTACTGATGAAGCAAATTTTTACGTCAATGGAGAGGTTAATCGGCAAAACATACGTTATTGGAGTAATGCTAACCCTAACTGGCTGAGTCCGACGAAGATGCAAGGTGCCGGTAAAGTGATGGTGTGGGCCGGGATATGGGGTGACAGAATTATTGGACCAATTTTTTTTGTCAGTGGAAATATTAATGCCGAAAGGTATCTTAACATGTTGCAAGAAGAGATTTTCCCATCCCTGCTAAACGAGGAAGGTAACTTCCCAGTTTACTTCCAGCAAGATGGAGCTCCACCTCATTATGGTCTTCACGTGCGTCGGTATTTGGATCAGCAGCAGTTTCCGGATGCTTGGATTGGTCGGCGTGGTCCTGTGGAGTGGCCTCCCAGATCCCCAGATCCCCAGATCTCACCCCCCTTGATTTCTATCTTTGGGGGCACTTGAAGGCCATGGTGTATCAGGAAAAGATACGAGACATAAATCATCTAAAGGAACGTATCACCAACGCCATTACAAGCATAACGTCAACTGTGCTAATGCGTGTTCATCAACAGTGGGGAACACGTATTGAAATGTGTTTTTCAAAACAATGGCAACCATGTAGAGCATATTATATAAATAAAAATGGTTGTCCATAAAAAAATGTTTATTTTTCCTATGTATGGAAACTTACGGCCCACCCTGTATATATATATACAGGGTGTACATAAAGTCAGGATCTATTTTTGTGAAGCACTTGGAAATTATATGGAATTCAATCATAAAATGATAAAGTGGCAACATTTATTAAATAATTAAGAGTAGGATTCGACGTGACGCCCATCAGTATCCCTGCACAGCTCAAATCGTTCCGCAGCATTTCTAAACACGTTCTGGAGCATTTGCGGGGTTATGTTATCTGCAGCAATTCGTATACGTGTACGTAAGTTTTCAAGACTCGTAATCTTCGTCTGATAGACGTGCGATTTGATAAAGCCCCATGCAAAGAAATCTAAAGGGGTTAAATCTGGTGATCTCGCTGGCCAAGGTCTGTTGCTTCCGCGTCCGATCCAGCGATTTGGAAAACGTCCATTTAGATAATCCTGAACAATTTTGGCATAGTGACAAGGAGCACCATCATGTTGATAGACGACGGTACTAACAATCCTATCCCCAATCAGCTGAGGTTCAAGGAATTGCTGCAACATGTCCAGATAAATAGGCCCCGTAACTGTCGCTTCAGCAAAGAAAAAAGGACCATAAACCTTAGATTTTGTTAAACTCATCCAGACATTAACTTTAGGTGAGTCTCTTTCCCAATTTTGGACGAAATCATTCGGTCTTTCATCTGCCCAAATTCGACAGTTATGGCGATTTACTTTTTCACACGTATGGAAAGTGGCATCATCACTAAAGAGAATGTTGTCCATTAAATTATCACTCCAGATTTGTTCTACGAGATCAGCACACACAGCACTTCGTCGAGGGAAATCTTCCTCATGTAAATCATGTAAAACCTGCAAATGATAGCTTTTCTTCTGCAAATTAACTTTCAGAATTTTGTGCACAGATGACGTCGGGCGGCCGAGTCTGTGTGATGCAGCACGAACGGACGTACGTGGCTCCTCAGTGATAATTCCGCGTACTGCATTCACGGTCGTCCTGATCTTGCTTCATCATTTACAGACCCCGTTCGTTTAAATTTGCTCACCAATTTTCGTATTGTCTTGTCTATTGGCCCCGGCTTATGAAATCTCCTTCTAAACTTCTCTCTGTCATTGTATTTCTTTCCCTCGATTCGCCAAATTACTATTGCCACACGCTCTTCTGTATTCATTCTAAGGGCTTCTGAAAAGAAAAATAGAAAAAATAATTATTTCACAAAAATAGATCCTGACTTTATGTACACCCTGTATATATATATATATATATACATATACATACAGGGTGTCTGAGAATTATCTGTACAATTTTTGGCTGTTATTAAAAGTCAACCATGAAGTGTAGAAATTCCAGTGTTGTCCCATTTTACAGAGAATCTCATTAAGTTTTTTCTGATACCAAGTTTTGACAAGTTTTTTAGAAATTCCAGTGTGTCCGAACATTATCTGTACAATTTCATCTTTTAATAAAATTCTTGATAACACACGTAAAATTCTTAAACAAGATTATTTAGAATCTGTATTTTCAAAAGTTTCTTTTATTAAAGTAACGTTGTTACAAACATTTGATATGTGCACCATTAGTGATTCGCAAAATATCCAATCGATACTCCAAATGTTGCCATGTATGCTGCAGCATATCCACATCAATTCGCTCAATAGCAGCTGTGATTCTTGCTTTTAAATCATCAATGTCTGTCACCCGCGTACATTTCTAAAAAACTTGTCAAAACGTGGTATCAGAAAAAACTTAATGAGATTCTCTGTAAAATGGGACAACACTGGAATTTCTACACTTCATGGTTGACTTTTAATAACAGCCAAAAATTGTACAGATAATTCTCGGACACCCTGTTATATATATATAATATATATATATATATATTATATATATATATATTATATATATATATATTATATTATATATACACGGTGAACCAAAAGTAGGTGGACAGTAGGTTGAATACGGTTTGTGTTATATTATATTATAACTATGGTGTTCATTATAACTATGGTGTTTGTGTTTTATTATATTAAATATTATAACTAAATTTATTTAAATTTTATTTTGTATTATAGTATACAAAAAAATTAAATATGTATTCTCAAAATAAACGTTATAATTTACTGTCCACCTACATTTGGTTCACCCTATATATATGCACTAAAATCACAAAATAACACGTGACCTTATTAATAAGCAAACAACCACAGGGAAAAGGAAACAAAGTCCGAGCGCTTTCGTGATATATTCACATTATCAAGGAGGAACAGAAAGCGCTCGGACTTTGTGTTTCCTTTTCCCTGTGGTTGTTTGCTTATATATATATATATATATATATATATATATATAATATAAACCCCGCAAGGGGGTTCTAAGCTCGTGCTCTTGAGTGCTCGTTTGTACGTGCTTGTTCCTGGAGGTTTCACGTGCGCCCTCCGGGACCTAGCACCCAAGGATGATGGGGCTCGATCCTGCAGTCCTTGGTCTTTTTCCACTTCGACTGTCCCCTCCACCATTTCTTTTTCCCAAACATCGAAATCGCTCAGTGAGCGAAAAAAACAGCCAAACGCATTGTGGATGCACCTAAGTGACCACACACCGATGTCAGATATTTTTCGCTTCATGCCGTTCTCAAACAACCACAACGCGTTGTGGACGATTTGAAACGACCACACACCGATGTCTTTCATCAAATTCTATTTAAACACGACGTATATTGAAATGATATAAACACGACGTATATTTATAATAATGTTATAATGTTTCAGACCAACAAAGACCCTAGGATCCACTCATGGCTGGTCTACCTAACTGTGTTCGTAATTGTGTATGTCCTCCGTGGTGGCGGAGGGGACCTACAATTTTACGTGGGTTCCGAATCACAAAGAACATAAGAATTTTTATAGTGGGCACACTAGAAGCCACTTCGGCCCATCGAGGTGGCTCCACTATGTAAAAACTGCCTGTACATTGGCAACAACCAATTTTTACAAAACTAAATAATTATCAATTTAAAACTAATTAATTATCAATTTAAAACTAAAGATAGAATCTCTGGATCCAGAGGATCAAGTCATAATAAACTACTATCCACAAATATGTTACACTCTATATCTATTTATAACCGACATGCAAATATATCAGATCCAAAGAATCCAGTCAATTTCATTACGGTATCCATCAATACCAGTACCTTGCCAACCAAAATCAAGTCACGGTCCATATCAATTGCGGACCAAGTCACACTTTACAACCATATACATTACAATATATATACTTACGATGAAAAGTGTAGGTGTGGCTGTAAAGACTGTACAGTAATGTAGAAATGTGTGTGCACCCATTTTGGGTCTCATTTATCGATGTATTCACCGATTAAAAAGAAAAGTTAAGCAGATATGTTAGGAAAAAGATAAAGTCCTTTAAAAAATGATTATCAATAATTTTCCCGTAGGTTTCGATTAATTTTAAGCAACTTTAGAATGAGACGTAAATGTAAAAATTAAACAACTGGTTAGGTTAATTGAACGCCCGGTTAGGTCAATTGAGTGCCCGGTTAGATTAATTGTAAGCCCTTGACGATTGGTTAGGTTAAGCCGCGATATTTTCGTTAGTTTTAACGAAAATATCACGACTTAACCTAACCAATCGTCAAGGGCGTACAGTTGACCTAACCGGGTATTCAATAATTTTCAAATCGTCCACAACGCGTTGGGGTTGTTTGAGAACGGCCATGAAGCGAAAAAATATCTAACATCGGTGTGTGGTCACTTTGGTGCATCCACAACGCGTTGTGGCCGTTTTTTTCGCTCACTGAGCGATTTCGATGTTTGGGCGTAGGGCGTAACAATATATATAAATAAATAAATAAATAAATAAATACACACACACACACACCTTACCTTATGAACCTTATGTTGTTTCGTGCGTTGGTCTCTCTTCACACGGAGGTCAAGCTGGTGGCCCCGCCTCTAGGTCTGGCTTGGTGGAGGAGCGAGTTGCTTTCTTGCGCTCTCCATCGTACATAGCCCGGCACGCCCGGCTAATCTGGTACCGTCCTGAGCCAGGCATCCAGTCTTCTCTTGAAGACTTCAACATTGACCCCCGTTACGTTTCTGAGGTCCTTTGGAAGCTGGTTGAAAAACCTTGAACCCCCTGACAACCAATCTATTTTCCTTCAGAGTGGAGGAGGTCCCTTGTCGGGCCTTTAATTTGGGAACACTACACATTCTGCCTTTCCTATTTTCCAGTGTTGTTTGAATGGTAATTGGGTTTAGTTTTTGGTTTGGTACCAGTTTTTCGATCATTTTCCATATGTAGATTATAGTGTACCCCTCTTCTTCTTCTTTCCAGGGAGTACAGATTTAGTTTATGTAGTCTTTCCCAGTAGTTGAGTTCTTTGCAGCCATCAATCTTAACTGTGAAATGCCTTTGCGTTTCTTCTAGTTCATTAGTTTCTTCCTTTTTATATGGGGACGTCAAAACTGAGCAGTATTCAAGTTTTGGTATAATCAGTGTTTCTAGCAGGGGAATCATTACTGTCCTGTCCCTTCTCTTGAACGTTCTTCGTACCTGTCCGGCGACTCTTTTTGCTTTATTTATCGCTACCTGATTTTGTGTTTCAAATTTCGCATCATCTGTCATTATTATCCCGAGATCGATCGCTTTCGAGCTTCTCTGAATTTCCTGTCTATCTGGAGCATAATATGCAGTCTGTTTAAGTTCTTCTCTTCTACCATATCTCAAGAGCTGAAATTTCTCGGTGTTAAATGACATCATGTTATCTTCTGACCAGTATTGTCTTCTGACCAATATATAAATTATATAATATATATATATATATATATATATATATATATATATATATATATATATATATACAGGGTGGGCGGAAAGTAGCTCCCTATTTTGGATTGGTAAAAAATACGTATATTATCCATTTATTTCAGAAGAAATAATATGAAAAGGTAGGCATACATGGTAGGTTTTCTCTAAAATTCAATGTGGGCTCCAAATCTTTCCACCAGCTTCTGGAGCCGCCCAGGAATGGTGTCCACTGATTTTAGCAGGAACTCCGGCGGGATGGAGGACATGACTTCCCGAATTCGGTCCTCCAGTTCTTCCAATGTCCTCGGTTTGGTGCGGTAGACTTCTTCCTTTACCCACCCCCAAAGAAAGAAGTCGCACGGTGTCAAGTCGGGGCTCCTGGCTGGCCATTGATGTGGACCACGACGACCCATCCAACGCCCAGGGAAGTGGGCATCCAGCCACTCACGGACAACAAGAGCGAAGTGCGGAGGGGCGCCATCTTGCATAAATATCAGATCGTCGATGTTCTCCCATGTGCTGACAACCGGCCAGACCTCGTTTCGCAACGTAGTAAGGTACCGCTCAGCATTCATGGTGTTGCGCAGAAGGAACGGGCCCACAACCTGATCTGAGGTCATACCACACCACACCGTTACACTGAACCGATTCTGCCGTTTTTCCGCGGTAACCGTGCGACTTCTTTCTTTGGGGGGGGTAAAGGAAGAAGTCTACCGCACCAAACCGAGGACATTGGAAGAACTGGAGGACCGAATTCGGGAAGTCATGTCCTCCATCCCGCCGGAGTTCCTGCTAAAGTCAGTGGACGCCATTCCTGGGCGGCTCCAGAAGCTGGTGGAAAGAGTTGGAGCCCACATTGAATTTTAGAGAAAACCTACCATGTATGCCTACCTTTTCATATTATTTCTTCTGAAATAAATGGATAATATACGTATTTTTTTACCAATCCAAAATAGGGAGCTACTTTCCGCCCACCCTGTATATATAACTAATTAGCCATCGAACTGAGAAAGGCGTGAGAAGTGCTTTGGACAACTGAGGATTCGAAAGGTAGTTTTTGTTAAATCATTAAATAATGAAGTATGAGCTAATCTATCCTAACGTAAGCTAATCAGAACCAACTTATCTTTTTTCCGACAGAAAAAATATTTATACATTTTTTATAGAATTTCCTTAAATTTTCGAGGTACCAAAAGAGTTACCTAAAAAAATTACCTCACTACATCAGCCATCTTAACTTTAATACTCACTTGAATGACGGAGAAGAGGGTTGGGAGCGCGGAAGACTTTTTCTGCGCCACCAATGGGAGGAGCACGAAGAGGTGGTGTGCGGTGGAGTCACTGAGGATTTGAAGGTCATCGGGGGAGTTTCTATAGTGGGAGGAAACGAGGAGGGAAATAATCTGATGGAGGAAGTCTTCTGTGTCTGGATGACCACTCAAAAGAACGTCTCTGCAAAGTATTAGTATCATCAAACTGTGATGCGTGTTCGAATGTTAAAATGCCATTCCAATTAAAAAAAAAAACGCGCGCGCGCGCACACGCGATTTAGGTCACGTTAAGTTAAGTGAACGCAGTTTACTCCACCTTAAGTTTCAGATATCATTATGTTCACTGAACATTTGAACTTCCCAGTGAAGCTATGACAGACTCTTCCATATACCTGTTGACATAATAAAGTTCACAGGTGTCAGCATGCGGGCAGTGAGTGACGGAAGGAATGGATGAGGTGGCATCCAGACAAAGCAAACGGGTCATCCACTTCTCGACCGGATCATTCGGCTGATATCGAATGCTGGCTTCGAGATTAACCTCGTGCAAAGGTCGACCTTAGAAAAAGAAAACCCGTTTTTAAACTTAATTACGAGACTATTTATGATGAAAATCACTTTTTTAACATTCTCAATTTCTATTAAGCGTCACAATCTCACAGTTCGAGAGTGCCGTATCTTCCTCATTCGTGGACGTTGCAGTGGCACCAATTGGCACCGTTTGTTGACGCAATTGTTTCAAAAGCTTCAAAGACAGAGAACGCCCCCGTGCCTTCGTACCTGTGAATTAACTCGATTAGGAAGTAACACCTCGAATGTCCCAATCGATCTCCATATAGGACCTAATCGTTATGATTATCAAAGAAACTCTATTCATTCTCCGGAATTACGATGAACAACGATGCACTGTAGTGAACCTAAATGCGACAGATACTTCCTAGACATTAGATGTGTGTAGGTCAGTGCCCTTCAAAACTAGGTCGGTGGATGAAACTACAAACCCACTCATTACCCATTGATGGTCGAAGCCATGAACGCGTTATGGAAGCCGAGAAGCGCCTTGACTCGGACCAGCGGAATCGACGCGGCCTCGTCGATGATCACCAGCTCCGCCTGACTGACCTTCTGACTGTCCGCCGGAGAAACGTACTGTCGAAGAGAATTTCACATTAACGTCGTTGACACCGAAACGAGGAATCGCAAAAAATACAATAAATTATTATTAGCTTAAAAATAACAAATGATGGTACTTCAACCTTGTCTTTTGCTACCTGGATTAAACTGTATAACTGTATAGCTTTGACAACAGAATGGAACACCTTCTCATGGAGTAGTTTACTCACCGTGATTAAATCACTGACAGGGGGAAAAATTGAAAGTGATAAACTAAAAGGTGAAAAAAAATTAAAGCTCAAATTTGAACAAGTCACGTCTAATTACCAAAGTATGAAATAGTCACCAAAAGTAGGCACTTGCAGACTTAAACTTTTGTTTCTTGTCCGTTCATATGTCGGAGATGTTTCCCCGAGTAATGACGCAAAACCTAACGCTAATCAACCCTTTTTACCTGGATAACTTGTCTGTGCCTGGCGAAAACATTAACCCTAATGATGGCGTTTCTGAATTCGGGATTCGTGGACTGCAGAATGTCGTAATGGTCATTTTCCTCGTAATCCAGAGCATCAAATCCTAAAAGAAACGAGAGTGAAGGGATAATGCTCCACTTTGAGGTTAGAAATGAAGAGAAAATCCCAACGGTATCCTCAATTATTACATTCCTCCATGTAAAGCATATTTAAGAATATATACGAGGCTCTCCAAGGAAAAAAGTGGCAAAATGGCTAAGCGACGAAAGTAAAAAAAGCCAGAAAACGCAATTAAGTTGTGCCAAATCTGAAAGTGGCATAACTTTTGAAGATATTTCGACGAAATGTCTCCAAATTTGGTACAACTTCAACCGTGTTTTCTGACGTTTTTCACTTTATATATATACATATACATGGTGGGAGAAGTCTTTAAGGATTTTATACATAAAAATAATTTGTCAATAAATAAATAAATTCCAATGATACCACTGCATTGTGTGAGATACTTTTCAAAGCAACTATACAAGGCCAGGACTAACTCTACGTTAGAACAGGAAGGCCCTAAGCCCTAGCCCCAGTCAGCGCCATGTCAGTAAGGATGGAATGCAGCAATGAAGAAAAAATATCTTGTATCGTGGGCTATTTCTTATAGTACAGTAACTGTGAAGAAAGTTTGCTTTTATTTCAACAAAAATATAATAAACCACCACCACCAAATGCAACCACTCTTCGATATTTGAAACTCAAACTTTTGGAAACAGGGAGCCTGGTAAAAGATCGTCCAAGAAGTGGAAGACCAGTAACGGTGACAGGAGACAACAAAAGAAAATGTCATCTCCACTTTTCAAGTCGATCCAACAACTTCAACGAGAAAAGTCGCATAGGAATTGAGTATTTCCAAATTTTCAGTAGCAAAAATATTGAAATTACAGGGGTACCACGATTACAAACCCATTTACTCTCAGCTCATATACGACAATGATTCTGATAGACAGCTGCAGTTTGCTGAGACAATGAGACAAGTTCAACAGTGATTCAGATTTCCTTGCAAAAGTCAAATTTTCAAATGAACGTCTCTGGTTTAACGAGTAAAGGAAACAAATGCAACGTTCACTACTGGGTGAAAAATAAATCCCAAAATACGATGGGTTAACCGTTAAAACGGCTACACTAACAGCTTGGAGGTGCATTCGTTATTCAAGACGAGTTTCCTTTGACATATCGAGAGATACGATGAATGGAAAACGCTATTATCAGGTATTAAGAGACAGTTTTGCCAGTTTACTAATGGTGTTGGTAGGAATTACCTTTAACAACACGGAGCGCTGCCACATTACTCCGCAGCTACCCGCGAGATTGTGGATACGAATCTTGAAGGAAGATGGCTTGGGCGGCGAGGTCCCATCGAGTGTCCAGCCAGATCACCCGATTTAACCCCATGTGATTTCTGGCTTTGGGCTTATTTGCGTGACAAACTCTACACTCCTGGTTTCGTCTGTTCAAATGCGAATGCCCTTCGCCGCAGAATAGATGACAACTGAAGAGGATCCACTTATATGTTCAGAAGAACAATGAAGAGTTTGAGAGAGAAATCCACAAATGTATCGTAGCAGATGGGAGAACTCTTTGAAGATTAAATTACAATTTAACAAAATATTTATATGAACAAAATTCTCATATACTTTTTGTTTGATTTGTTTCATCATCTGAACACTTATCTGTATAATGTTGTTAACTAAATAGTTGTATGTATAAAATCATTAAAGACTTTTCTCCCACCGTTTTTGTGTGTGTGTGTGTGTGTGTGTCGAAGTCGTGATTCTGCCCGAATTGTTCATTTTGACAAAAGTCAAGCTTGTCGTCCCACCTCAGACCTACACTTTACCAGAGAACCCGAACCACGACCCACCCTGGATAGTCAGAAATTACAAAGTCCTTGCCCGGACTCGATATCACAACCTCCTGACTAACAGCCCAGACTAACCACTAGGCTACCCAGGGTACCTAATTACCCACAAACCAATTTTTTTTTGTATGGAATGATAAACAGCTGGGTGAGCTGACCGCCGCCTGCCATCTCCGACAACTGAACTTCGGACCAGTGGAATCGTAGCCAGCGATGCTAACCACACAACTGATATATATATATATATATATATATATATATATGATGAATAAAACCACGAAGGAAAGGTTAACACAGAATGGTGCTCAAGCAATTTCGTCTAATGATGTCAGGAACACTCAGTGTTCCTGATGATATCATTAGACGAAAGCGCTTGAGCACCATTCTGTTTCCTTTCCTTCGTGGTTTTATTCATCATAAATATTTTTTTACGTGCTACTTTCGTGAAATAATTTTTATATATATATATATATATATATATATATATATATATATATATTTATATATATGGGATGAATTTCACAATAAAACACGTGAAATGAATGAATGCTGCAACCCACAAGGAAAAAGAAAAATGATTCCAAGGTCTTTCGTGTATTCAGAGCTACACCTCGTCAGGGAATGAAGATAAAAGGCGAGATGCCCATAGATATATACAACGTACAGGAAAAACAAAACAATTAGCACACACTTAACAAGGGTTAATGAGAGGCAAAAGAAATTTTAACATGATATTGTCAATTTTATACATTCCCGCACTGTTATTGAAATTGTTTTTAAAATTAATAAATGCACATTCTAGAATATTTCTTTCTATTATATCTCTGTTTTTAACAAGCGCTTTAGAACTATCCCACTTGATGCTATGGTTACATCTATACATATGGTTAAATAAAGCATTGGAATTATTAGCTGTTCTACAAGCATATTTATGCTGTTTCACCCTAATATCTAACATTTTCCGAGTTATGCAATATCATGAATATTGGTACTAAATTATGTTATCCTATTTCATTTTTAGATAACTGTCTTAAGAAAGCCAAGAATAGGTATTATAATAATGTAATTGTAAAGGAATTTCAGCGTAAAAATATCCTTAGCCTACCTTACCATGTTAATTTTCAATAACTTCCAACTTTACTTAAAGCAATTGGCATTAATGTAATCTTTAAGTATAATAATACTGTTAAATCATGCCTAATAAAGAATAGCCCTGATAATGTTGTTGGTTGTGTGTATTCGATCGGATGTACACAATGTAACTCAGTATATATAGGCCAAACCGGTAAAACGTTAGATATTAGGGTAAAACAGCATAAATATGCTTGTAGAACAGCTAATAATTCCAATGCTTTATTTAACCATATGTATAGATGTAACCATAGCATCAAGTGGAATAGTTCTAAAGCGCTTGTTAAAAACAGAGATATAATAGAAAGAAATATTCTAGAATGTGCATTTATTCATTTTAAAAACAATTTCAATAACAGTGCAGGAATGTATAAAATTGACAATATCATGTTAAAATTTCTTTTGCCTCTCATTAACCCTTGTTAAGTATGTGCTAATTGTTTTGTTTTTCCTGTATGTTATATATATATCTATGGGCATCTCGCCTTTTAGCTTCATTCCCTGACGAGGTGTAGCTCTGAATACATGAAAGGCCTTGGAATCATTTTTTTTTCTTGTGGGTTTGCAGCATATATATATATATATATATATATATATATTTTTTTTTTTTTTTTTAAGTTCAGGAAGAACCGATTCGCCTCAATTTAAAAGGGCATATCTCAGCGGAAAAACAAAGAAAAAGGGAGAGGAAAGACAGAGGAAAAAGAAAGGGTGGAGGGGACAGTCGAAGTGGAAAAAGACCAAGGATGACAAGGACTGCAGGGTCGAGCCCCATCATCCTTGGGTGCTAGGGCCGGGAGGGCGCACGTGAAACCTCCAGGAACAAGCACGTACAAACGAGCACAAAGAGCACTCAAGAGCACGAGCTTAGAACCCCCTTGCGGGGATATATATATATACTATATATATATATATATATATATATATATATATATCCCCGCAAGGGGGTTCTAAGCTCGTGCTCTTGAGTGCTCTTTGTGCTCGTTTGTACGTGCTTGTTCCTGGAGGTTTCACGTGCGCCCTCCCGGCCCTAGCACCCAAGGATGATGGGGCTCGGCCCTGCAGTCCTGGTCTTTTTCCACTTCGACTGTCCCCTCCACCCTTTCTTTTTCCTCTGTCTTTCCTCTCACTTTTCTTTGTTTTTCCGCTGAGATATGCCCTTTAAATAGAGGCGAATCGGTTCTTCCTGAACTAAAAAAAAAAAAAAAAAAAAAAAAAAAAAAAAAAAAAAAAATATTATATATATATATATATATATATATACTGTATATATATATATATATATATATATATATATGGGATGAATTTCATAATTAAACACGTGAAAGTGAAATGAATGAATGCTGTAATCCACAAGGAAAAAAAACAATTCCAAGGCCTTTGGTGTATTCAGAGGTACACCTCGTCAGGTTCGTCATTCCCTGATGAGGTGTAGCTCTGAATACACCAAATGGGCTTGGAATCATTTTTCTACACCTCGTCAGGTTCGTCATTCCCTGACGAGGTGTAGCTCTGAATACACAAAAGGCCTTGGAATCATTTTTCTTTTTCCTTGTGGGATATATATATATATATATACTGTATATATATATATATATATAATATATATGGGATGAATTTCATAATTAAACACGTGAAAGTGAAATGAATGAATGCTGTAATCCACAAGGAAAAAAACAATTCCAAGGCCTTTGGTGTATTCAGAGGTACACCTCGTCAGGTTCGTCATTCCCTGATGAGGTGTAGCTCTGAATCACCAAATGGGCTTGGAATCATTTTTCTACACCTCGTCAGGTTCGTCATTCCCTGACGAGGTGTAGCTCTGAATACACAAAAGGCCTTGGAATCATTTTTCTTTTTCCTTGTGGGATTGCAGCATATATATATATATATATATATATATATATATATAATTATGCGGGTTGCTTCTACAGAGCTTCAATTTAATATTTAGGAGAAATCCAATGACAAGGAGAAATGTATATGCCATGAAAAGTCTTCTTTATTGCGCAACGTTTCGAGCAATACGCTCATCTTCAGGCTGTTTAATAACAATGTGAAATTAAAATCAATATTGAATGAAAACAAAACAGAAAATTTCTATAACCTATTCGTAAAGACAAATTTTAAAAGACTGAGAAAAGAGGGTTAAATTCTAAGTTATACAGATTTACATATAAAAATTAAGAAGTTATTTTTAAATACATGTAGTAAATGTGAAATTAATACACTGGAAAAATTACCAATAGTACACTGGAACAATGGAGCTATCTACCTTACACAGCAGTATCCGAGGCCGACTAATTTGAGCAGAGGCAAAGAACAGGAAACACGAAGGATGGCGAGGGAGATAGGGGAAGGAGGGATTATAAGGAATTGGGGAAGGAGGAGGGATCATAGCAAATTGAGAGGGACGGACGATGAGTCAACATTCAGACTAGGGGACAATGCTTTAATGAAAAGGGATTCTAAAATTCTTAGTGAGTTGGGACAAGTATTACAACCAAGAATTTTAAAATTGTCTAAAGTGACATCAATTTTGCATTTAATGCTATGTTCACGAATACTCGAGGCTTCCTTAGTTTTTAAAATTTTACCTGTTCGGCCACTTATTCCCATATGCGAATAAAATCTAGCCCTGAGAGAGCGAACAGTGCTGCCGATGTAATTCCCAAGGAGACACCTGGGGCAGGTAAATAAATAATCAACACCGCTACGCAACGAGTCAGGGGTTCGATCCTTCGCTGAGAAAAAGCTACCTAAAGACGTTTTATTAATAATATGATGCGGAAATCAGTATGATAAAAAATTTCCTTAACAATTTTGTAAATTTAAGCTTAAATTCCTTATTCAAGGGACCCATTTCAGGTACCAAGAAATATTTTATATCCTTCGGCACTGTAATACATGGAAGTTGAGGGCTATAACATTATTTAAGAAGGATCTAATTAGTTTGTCTACATATTGAACAGGAAAACTATTATTAGTAAAGTATGATCTTAGATTATTAAATTCATCATTAAGTAAGGTAAAATTAGAGGTCAAATTATATCCTCTGAACAGGAGAGTTTTAATACAAGACATCTTATAGTTGAAATCAGTAAAACTAAAAAAATTCATGCCCAAACCAGTGAAAGTGGGTTTCCTATAAACTGATGTAGTAATAGAATCACCGTTTTTGAAATTAAAAGATCTAAGAAGGGGAGGGAGCCATTTTGCTCAGTTTCCATTGTACGTTATATTGGGGTGCAAAGAATTTAGGAAGTTAAAGAATTGTTGTACCGCAACAATTCTTTAACTTCCTAAATTCTTTGCACCCCAATATAACGTATACAATGGAAACTGAGCAAAATGGCTCCCTCCCTTCTTAGATCTTTTAATTTCAAAAATGGTGATTCTATTACTACATCAGTTTATAGGAAAAAACCCACTTCACTGGTTTGGGCATGAATTTTTTTAGTTTACTGATTTCAACTAAGATGTCTTGTATTAAAACTCTCCTGTTCAGAGGATATATTTGACTCTAATTTTACTTACTTAATGATGAATTTAATAATCTAAGATCATACTTTACTAATAATAGTTTCCTGTTCAATATGTAGACAAACTAATTAGATCCTTCTTAAAAATGTTTATAGCCCTCAACTTCATGTATTACAGTGCCGAAGGATATAAAATATTCTTGGTACCTGAAAATGGGTCCCTTGAATAAGGAATTTAAGCTTAAATTTACAAATTGTTAAGGAAATTTTTTTATCATACTGATTTCCGCTCATATTTATTAATAAAACGTCTTAGGTAGCTTTTTCTCAGCGAAGGATCGAACCCCTGACTCGTTGCGTAGCGGTGTTGTATATTTATTTTACCTGCCCCAGGTGTCTCCTTGGAATTACATCGGCAGCCACTGTTCGCTCTCTCAGGGCTAGATTTTATTCGCATATGGGATAAGTGGCCGAACAGGTAAAATTTTAAAAAACTAAGGAAGCCTCGAGTATTCGTGAACATAGCATTAATGCAAAATTGATGTCACTTTAGACAATTTTAAAATTCTTGGTTGTAATACTTGTCCCAACTCACTAGAATTTTAGAATCCCTTTTCATTAAAGCATTGTCCCCTAGTCTGAATGTTGACTCATCGTTCCGTCCCTCTCAAATTTGCTATGATCCCTCCTCCTTCCCCAATTCCTTATAATCCCTCCTCCCCTATCTCCCTCGCCATCCTTCGTGTTTCCTGTCCTTTGCCTCTGCTCAAATTAGTCGGCCTCGGATACTGCTGTGTAAGGTAGATAGCTCCATTGTTCCAGTGTACTATTGGTAATTTTTCCAGTGTATTAATTTCACATTTACTACATGTATTTAAAAATAACTTCTTAATTTTTATATGTAAATCTGTATAACTTAGAATTAACCCTCTTTTCTCAGTCTTTTAAAATTTGTCTTTACGAATAGGTTTATAGAATTTTCTGTTTTGTTTTTCATTCAATATTGATTTTAATTTCACATTGTTATTAAACAGCCTGAAGATGAGCGTATTGCTCGAAACGTTGCGCATAAAGAAGACTTTCATGGCATATACATTTCTCCTTTCATTGGATTTCTCCTAAATATTATATATATATATATATGTAAAAATGAATAATGACTAATCCATATTCATTTTTACATAAGAAACCAAATCGCCTAAGCGAGTTTTGGATAAACCAAATTTATTTGTAGTTCCTATTTTTGTTTGTATCATAACCTTACGATCTCCCATTTTATGGTTAGTCCGTATCCATTTTCCATTTTTAATTTTTTGTTATAGAAGTTATTATAATTAATTATGATTGTCTTGCATCTCAACCCTCGACCCTAGATTATGCATACACATTGCATGTAACAGGATTGGAACCGTAGTTTGTACTTCTTAGTCATAATACCCACTCTTTGTCTCTAATTCGGTCTTGTAAGTCTTCTAATAATGATTTTGTACTACACGTCACAAATTCAATAACTATGATGTCACATTTTCCTGTCATTAATTTCCCTTCATCATATCTCTAGTATTCATGTATTAAAATCTTTATCATAATAATAAAAACTGTACACTCTATAGAAGTCATTATTTATATGTTATGTAGTATAAATATTACTATTCAACATATTCATCCATACGTATGTGCACCATGTACTTTGTATTATATTTCTAAATCTTAATTGTCTATTAATATGAAACACTGTAACAAAACAAAAGTTATAGTAACTGTTAATTATAATTACTGTAATACTTTTAATTTAATATAATGTAATGTACTTTAATGAAACTGTACTTAATGATGTAATATACAAATAACGTAGTCAATGTACTTTAATGAAATTGTAGTTAACGATAATAAATGAATTGATAATTATAATCATAGTTACAGTAGACCAAAATTACAATGTACTCATGTCCGACCCGACATTATGTCGCCATAAGGAATGTAGAATCGGCGATACTGTTGTTTTATTATTATTATTATTTTTCCATTGGCATAAATTTTGATGTGCTTTCTACTTTGCCAAATAATTGATGACCTGTTATTTTTAAAATTCATAATCATCTTTTTAGATTTAGCTTAATAATGAATCCTGAGTAACTTTGCCATGTCATGTTTTGTATACATTCTTTCTTCGTTATAAAGATGAAGTCATTTCTTACCTAAGCATTAATTGTAAATCTTAAACCTTTAATTTTTACTCATATGCATATTTAAGTGTAAAGATGCATAGTTCAATTTCCACTTTTAGTTTAACTTGGCAGATCATGATAACATCAGATCTGAAAATATGCAATTTAAGATAAAATATGGCTTCATCTTCAAATACTTGTTTATTCGTTTAAACCTTACCACAGCTAAAAGATTCTCTCTCTTTCAAATATTGTGCAAAAAATAATGCAGCCTCTTCAACATTAATAATGATGATGTAGTTAGAATTGGGGTATATAAAGCCCACCAATTTCTTCCATGTTTGTTCTGATTCCAACTACGAGGCTGAGCATTACCTGTAACAGTTTAGGAGTAAAACCCAGTAAGAAAAAGTCTTTATCTCTCCTTCAAGCCGTGCTCTCTTCAGAAACTTAGTCATTAGAATCTCCCGATAAGTTACAAGAAGAATCGGGGAGAAACCTCAAAGAATTAATAAACCTCTCAGAATCCTCCGAGCCACTAAAGAAGAACTCGGAGAGTAGTATAGAAGAAACGACTGCAAGTAACAGATCCGTTGCTGCCTCCTAACCAGAACCCCCGTCGACTTCGAACCAACCCAGGGCCATAGACAGAGGGGTTAACATATATATATATAGGGGAGGATGATGATCCGAGGCCAAAAACTATAGGCCAGTATCGCTTACATCCCATCTCACTAAAATATTTGAAAGAATAGTTAATTAAACAGAAAATCTATGACTTTTTGGAAACTCAGAAAAAATTCAATGATAACCAACACAGGTTTCGGTCAGGCAGATCATGCCTATCACAACTGATGGAACACAACAACAACATTATTGATTCACTGGAAAGTAATGAAAACTATGATGTACTATACACAGACTTTGCTAAAGCGTTTGACAAGTGTGACCACAGAATCATAATACATAAACTGAAAAATATGGGAATAGCAGGAAAAGTAGGGAAATGGATATATAACTTCCTTAGTGAGCGGCGGCAAGTCGTTACAGTACAAGGAGTAACTTCATCAGAACCAGAGGTCCTCAGCTCAGTACCACAAGGAACAGTATTAGCTCCACTACTCTTCATAATCATGCTAACTGACATAGATGAGGATGTTACCAGAGACATCACAGTAACATCCTTTGCGGATGACACAAAGATCAGTAGAAAAATAAGAAACCCAGAAGACATAGGATCTCTACAAACTGACATAAACGGAATCTACAAGTGGATGGAAGACAACAATATGAAGTTTAACACTGAGAAATTTCAGCTATTACGGTACAGAAAAAGAGAAGACCTAAAATCCATGGAATATTATACCCCAAATGGACAGGAAATTCAGAGAAATTCTAGAGCAAAAGATTTAGGGGTTGTAATGACAGATGATGCGAAATTTGAAACACAAAATAAGATAGCAGTAAACAGAGCAAAGAGAATAACGGGACAGGTATTGAGAACCTTTAAACGAAGGGATAGGAATGTAATGATTCCTCTACTGAAAACCCTGATAATACCCAAATGGAATACTGCTCTGTCCTAACATCCCCATATAAAAAAGGCATTAGACAGCTGGAAGGGATCCAGAGAAGCTTCACAGCCAAGATCAATGGGTGCAAAGAACTAAATTACTGGGAAAAGTTACACGAACTAGACCTATATTCACTGGAAAAGAGGATATATATATACACCATTATTTACACTTGGAAAATAATGGAGAAACTAGTCCCTAATCTTACCCTGAACCCTATAACTCCCCAAACAATGGTGGAAAGTAGAAACGGTAGACTGTGTCATATTCCCAAATTGAAGGTGAGACAGAGAACATTAGGGCATATCATACTCTGGGTTCAGGGTTGAAATTTTGGAAAAACAAAGTGGCTAATATGTATTCCTATGTAAAAATTAATTCTAAGATGGGTTTATTATTTGCAACTTTTCCGAAAAATCTCATTTTCATGGTCAAAATCACGATTTTCTGATTTGAAAGCTGCTTAATACAGCCTCAGGGCACCCAAACCAAAGCGCACAGTTGTTCTGCATATGATTTAGTCTAAAAGCTGCTTTTCTGACATCATCTTTGCTTTCTTGCGTGTTTCAACACCTCTGGGTGCTGAAAAAATGTTTAGATTTCACGTAAAACTTAAGAATTTTAAGTTTTTCTTCAAAGAATAGGCGCAGCTCACTAGCTCTACTCTGATCGAGTAGCAGGAGACTTGCCACCTCCACATGTAGGTTTACATGCCTGCTCTTCCTGGATCCCTGAAAAGCGTGGCCTCATAAGATCTTATATTATGATCTTATGAGGACTTTCAGCTCTTATGAGCATTAACGATGGCTTCAGCCTCCATCTGCCACTCGAACCTGAAAAACTCTTAAGTATGCCCTGCTTCGATCTGAACACTGGGAGCATTTCTCAATGGTCTATCCTGGCTCTCACCCACCCATTTCTCCTCTCATGATCGTACACAGCTTGGGAAGCAATTGAGACTTCCTGTACAGCTCTCTCGCAGGACTGAGTATGAACAGAACAGAGAAAGCATCCACTTTGAGTGGAGTTTTCCTGAGATCCTTGAGCTCAGTCAAGGTCATCTTGCAGGTGAAAATAGGCTTGTAAATATTCTCTGATTCCCAGTTGATGAGATCCTCAGGTGAAGTGGCTTGCAGATTGACTTTGGGATTTTTATGGGGCCTCACTGTCATATCACCAAAGTCTCTTCCTTCTCTGATCTTCTCTATTGGCTCACAGCAAAAGCTCTCTGATGCTCATCCTCATTGCACAGGAATGAAGCCAGGATGTTCTCAGGATGTGTGGTAAGCTCCTCTTATCACTGCAGTAGAGATGATGTTCATGACCTCGGTAGTCTGGTTCCTCAGCAGCATCAGGCTTGAAAAAACGTGTGCAGGACCAAATTTGAGGTGGTGCTTCACTTTGATGTTGTAGTACATTTTGAAGTAGAAGTTAAGGCAGAACTTCACGAGGACCTCAAGCCTCCACAACACCTCCCCCTTCAGTCCATGCTCCCTCATCCACAACAGCAAGATGGCCTGTGCAGTAGTGAGCCACCTGGATCGGTTCAGAGGTCCGCACTTGAGATCAGCCAACTGTGGACTGAGACTTCCAGACTTGATGGCTTTGATCAGAAGATAGCAGTTGTGCTGGTCTGTGGAGAGAGATTTGACTATCTCTGCTGGCAGCTCTATGATATCTTCAGTTCCTTCCACTGGTTTGAAGTTGAAGTTGACCAAATTCATTCACTTTCTCAAGAGGTTTTCCAATAGGCCCACTGAAGCCTGACCAGGGAGTTACAGGGCCATCCAGCTTGATGATTAAGTGCCTCAGGGGGAGCTCATTCACATGGAGCTGACAGATTATCCAGTGGCACCTGCAACCCAGCATCTTCTCCAATAGGGCTATGGCACCTCCAGACCACCCTGTGTTGATGTTGGTAGAGTCTCCTCCAATCATTACAAGGCTCTCATCAGCTCCGTGATCCAGGAGCCACTCATGCAGGCCCTGAGCGATCTTATGAGCAGGCTTTTCTCCTTCCTCAGGTTCCTCGGGAGAAATGGAAGAGGTACTTTTTTTGAGGCTCCCACATGATAGTGTGATGCTCCTCGATCACTTTGTCAGGATGAAATCTCCCTGTCACTTCATCATATTTCAACACCTTTGTGTTCCTATCCTGCTTGCCATCAAAGAATATCCCAGAGATCTTCTCCTCCTCTGACCTCTGCGTGAGAGCTTCAACTGATGAGGCCATTACTTCCTCCTTGGCCCTCCAGACTTTCATGCCATCTACGGGCAAGTAAGCCTTGTCTTTGGAAAAATGACCAGCCTTGATGAGGTCATTCAGGAAGCCAGTGGCAACTGCAGCTGCTGGGACATTTGCCACCTTGTACCTCAAAGCTACTGAAGCTGTCCCTTGGATCTTCATGTAGTTTCGTGTAGCAGAAGTTGGAGTTTCGGCAGGTACTTCAGCGGGAATGTCCATAAGAGCTTCAGTAGCCTTAGCATTGCCAGAGGCTTCTTTTGCAGCTTCTTCCAAGTTTGACTCTTTGTCCTCCTCAAAGTCTTTCATGAAAAGCTCCTCATTCTTCTTCCTCTTTTCAACAGAAGCTTCTTCAGCCTCCTTCCTCTTCGCTGTTTTGATCTGTCTCCTGCTGTCTTCGAAGTCTACAGAAGACATCTAGATTCCTGAAGCTTCAAAAGTCTTCACTCTGGTAGTACAGCCACTGAAGGTCCAGTTTAGGAATCTTCACCTCCAAAGGACAGTTGCAGTTCACATGGGCCTTGAGGGAGCATCCTGAACATCCACTCTCCTCTGAACCGCACAAGAAGATCTGATGCTTGCAAATGCAGACTCCACAGAGTTTATCCAGATCAGCCATCCTCTTCTCCTGGGTAGCAGACTTAACTCTCCCATTCACAATGTCTGTCATCTCCTTCCATTTCAACAAGATCTTATATGAGAGCGATTTTTCTGAGATTGTCACAGGCAGGGAGAACTTTACATTCGACTTCCTCCACTGAGTCATCACAAGTGAAGCCAGCTCGTCAGTCATCTCTTGGATAGGGTATTTAGACCTTTGGATGTCATGAATGAGGAACTTTTCCTCCTGCAGACAAATCCCTCTCTGAAGAACGGCTCTCCAAGTCGGCACCTCGCTGGGAATGAACTCCTTCCCCAGGCCCACAACATCCGAGAGCTTTGAACCTGACATTTTCTGGTTTTGGGGGCAGATTCGGCCATCACCTCTAGTCAGTGCTTATTCTCGGTCTTGGCCAATCTGTAACAAATTCATATCAGTATGTTTAGTGTTCTTTCGTCATAAATATAGACAAGGAATATAATTTTTGGTTATAATCAGGGTTGCCAACCAGCATTTTTAATTACCAAATTAACCTAAATTTGGTAATGAATATTTATTTTGGTAATAGAAAACTGAATTTGGTATTGCAAATTTAATTTAAAATTCGTAATAATGGTGTAACTTAAGCTTAACCCTTTGTCATTCAGTAGGGTACCATTTAATTTTAGCGTAGGTTCACTTTTTACTTGAAATATGCAGAGGAGGTATATACTGGGTGATCCAGATAAATGGGACCCATAAAAAAAAGCCAAATATTCTTAATATTTAATTCCTTTCATAAAAACTATATATCATTCGAAAGAGTAGAGTTACAAGTTTATGAAATATTTATTTTTTTAAATGACTCCTTTCAAATGTGCTCCATTAGTTGCCAAGCATTCCAGTGTTCTCGCTTGTAAGTTCTGCATCACTTTTGCAAGAGTGCGCGGTGGTATGGCCTGTATCTCATTTGCGATGGTGGCCTTCAATTCTTGCAAGGTGGTTGGGTTATTTCTGTAGACCCTACTCTTTAAATATCCCCAGAGATAATAATCTAAGGGAGAAAAATCCGGAAGCCTTGCGGGCCATTCAACGTCTCCAAATCTTGAGATTAACTCGCCTGGAAACGTTTGACGCAAAACTGCCATGCAGTTCCTCGTGGTATGGCAGGTAGCTCCGTCTTGTTGGAACCAGTGGTTTTCTAGACAAAGATCTCTTAATTTAGGAATAAGGAAATTGGTTAACATTTTTTCATAGTGATCACCATTTACAGTGACCGTGTTTCCGGTGGAATCCTCAAAAAAGTACGGCCCTATGATCTGAGATGCAGTAAGACACACCAAACAGTTACACGCTGACTATGCAATGGGACTTCGGTAATATTCAATGGATTTTCTGTTGCCCAGAAATGACAATTTTGTTTGTTTACAGTTCCATTCAAGTGAAAATGGGCTTCGTCTGACATAATCAAAGTTGCTAGAAAATTGGTGGTGTCATTTACCTTCTGTTGGATCCATTGACAGAATTGTCATCTTCGTACGAAATCTCCATCGTTTAGTTGTTGCACTGTTTGAATTTTATATGGAAAGAGCATTAAATTTTGCTTGAATATACGTGTGTTGTTCCATATCCAACTCCTAACAGCTGAGAAGCACGTCTGATGCTTATGTTAGGATTATCCTGTACAACTTCATGAGTTCTGTTAATGATCTCGTCTATCCTTGCTGTGCGCACTCTTCCAGTTGGTTTTCTTTTTCCAATGCTGCCAGTTAGGGAAAAATTTCTGACACACTGACGGATTACTTTCTTAGAAGGTGATTTTGACATCTGAAAATTTGTCTTGAAAGATCTTTGAGCTGAAACTACACTTCTTCCATGCTCATAATATTGCTCAGTTATGAAACGCAACTGTTCCACAGTCCATGCAGTCATCTTGAAGGGTTAGTTTTAACTAACACTTTTATTTTGTTTTGTATCTTATCTTGTCTTGTATTGTCAAAACCTATACAATCCTGTACAAACTTGTAACTATCCTCTTTCGAATGATGTGTATGATTTTATAAAAGGACTTATACTTTAAGAGTTACAGGGGTTTCTTTTGGGTCCCATTTCTCTGGATCACCCTTTATAAGCATTTTTAGCAATCTTTTTTTTTTTTAAGAACATTTCTAAACGAAATAGTGTCTGTGTCCATTAGTCAACAAAGGTCTAATAAGGTAATTAGTGGGTGGGGTGGTAGTTAGTCTCTCTCTCTCTCTCTCTCTCTCTCTCTATATATATATATATATATATATATATATATATATATATATATATATAATATATATGGCTATTCAAAATGATTCACCTGATTTCAAATGAGAATATTTTTAATGTTACAAATACAGAATGATTTGTGATACATCAACCAAAAGAAAAACTGTCCAAATTTTGTCTCTCACCTCATAAATGCTCTATGTGACTTCCCTAGTTACACGAGCAACGTCAACACGATAGTCGAATTCCTCCCATACTCGCTCCAGCATGTCCGTTGTCACTGACTCTACGGCAGTAACAATGCGAGTTCGGAGCTCATCCAAAGATGTGGGCAATGGTGGCAGTACACAGTATCCTTAACGTACCCCCAAAGGAAGAAGTCGCACGGTGTAAGATCCGGCGACCTAGGGGGCCAGCTGTGGAGCTCAAAAACTGCAACACACAAAATGCCTTCTGCTGTGCGGACGCTATTTTCACACTGACTGTTTGTTGCTAGGCTAGGCCACAGCATGACTTTGGAGCCCTCTCGCAGTGATCTTGTAAAACTCGGAGATTCCCTCTTTCATGTGGTGTATGCCCAGTTGATGCACGGTTGATAGGTACGGAAGTATTCTCAGTTGAAATCGGATGAATCATTTTGAATAGCCCTGTATATATATATATATATATAATATATACATACAGGGTGTCCACAAATGATTACCCTGATTAAAGCATGCTATAAATTTTAAATAAACACTCTTATTCAAACAGTTTTAATCCTAAGTAGATAAATATACAAAGTTTTAATACATAGTTAATGAACTTAATAAGCTTCCACATGTGCACCCCTAGTGGCACGTAAAATGTCTCTGTTTCCGCAACTGTGTACCTGGATATGCTCACCAATTACACCATCCCCAGCTGCAGGACAGGCAGCCAACTTTCATCTTCCAACAAGATGGGGCACCCCCTCATTGGGCCTCATTGGCCCCCCAAGATCACTAGACATTACCCCACTGGATTTCTTCCTCTGGGGTCATGTTAAAGATTTGGTTTACGCAACAGTTGTTCCAGATATCAGGACATTGCAAGAATGCATTATGAATGCAATTGCAACAGTTAACCCACAAATGTTGGAAAATGTGTGGCGTGAGTGTGAATACCATTTAGACATTTTACGTGCCACTAGGGTGCACATGTGGAAGCTTATTAAGTTCATTAACTATGTATCAAAACTTTGTATGTTTTATCTACTTAGGATTAAAACTGTTTGAATACGAGTTTTATTAAAAGTTATAGCATGCTTTAATCAGGGTAATCATTTATGGACACCCATATATATATATATATATATATATATATATATATATATATATATATATATATATATATATATAACAGTACATAAAAACAATCAAATAAAAAATTCTTTTCATGTACCCAACTGGACACACGTGTTATCATAGACAGAAATTTACCCTATGAAACTGTGTGTCCATTTTGAAACAAACTCTGAATAGTCTTTCTTCACAGTTATTAAAAATATTACTTAAAGTAAACAGGGAGCTTCCTTAATACTTCTAGAATGAAATTATAGTCAAAACAAATAATAATAATGGTGATTAAACTTAGGAAAATTACAAAAAACACTTACCAAAAAAAATGGCATCCACTCACTTCTACTTCACAATTATAACTGGCATAATTGCTCAGAGCCATCTATTGAGAGAATGTTGAACTTTGCCTTCTGCATCCAAATGGTTACAAAGATTCAAATGGCATAGATTTTTTTTCTTATGTATGTATCAGGTCATTCCATAAGTAATGTCATTTTTTAGATTGGAATTTGAAGGACAAAAAAAAAAACAACAAACTTTTTAATCTAGTATATATTTTCCATCGGAATCAATGACACTGCCAACGTCCTACAAACTTTTCAATGCCATGTTTATAAAATTCAGGCAGTTTTGAGGCAAGAAACTTACAAAGACTGGTGTACAGGTCATCTAAAGAAGTATACTGTTTCTCGTCAAGATAGTTTTGCAGACTCCTGAAGAGATGATAATCTGAAGACGCAATGTCTGGAGAATATGGAGGATGTGGAAGTTTTTCCCACCCAAGCTCCTCAATTTTTGCAGAAGTGATCTGAGCAGTATGAGGACATGCGTCGTTGTGGTGGAACACGATTCCTTTCCGATTAACTAAAGAATGTCTCTTTTCTTTTAGTGCAGTGTTCAATTGATCCAGTTGTTGACAGTAGACTTGAGCGGTGATTGTTTGGTTGTGTGGTAAGGTTTCAAAGTGTATTCACCACCTTTATCCCACCAAACATTAAGCAACACCTTCCAAGGGTGAAGATTTGGTTCTTGCTGTGGTGTCACTGGTTCTCCGGCACAAACCCACTGTTGATGGTGCTTAACATTCTGGTACAGTATCCACTTTTCATCACCAGTCACTAAACGGTGCAAAAACGGATCTTGGAGTTCACGGGAATGAAGAGCTGTGCTAATGTTTACCCGCACCCTCAGATTGTCGACCAACAATTCATGTGGCACCCATTTTCCTAACTTAGGCACTTTTCCGAGTTGTTGCAAATGTCGATAGATGGTGGATGGGGATGAATTGAGTTTCTGGGCCAATTCTTTGACAGTTATTGAACAGTCTTCTTCAAGTGTGGCTAACAGCAGGTCATCATCAAACTCAGCAGGGCGTCCAGAGCGTGCTGCATCTGTCAAACAGCAGTCACCATTCCTAAACTTTTGAAACCATCTTTGACATTTCCTCACATGAAGAATATTGTTGCCATAAACGTCCTGAATGTTTTGCATTGCTTCAGTAGCACTATTCCCTTTTTTGAACTCGTAAAGCATTATATGCCTGATATGCTCTTCTGATACTGCCATGTTTAATGAGGGGTTCACATAAAGCAAAACACACGTCTTCACTGGTCAAGGTCTGTAAAGTATGTAGTGAAACATGATAGATCTCCTCTTAGATATAACCTTCGGAAAATTTATGCTTAAACCGAGTAGGACTAGTTTAAACTTAATCTATCGCAAAAAATGACATTACTTATGGGATGACCTGATATGTACGTATTAAACCTGTGTAAGAGTTAAGCAAAGTTAATGTCCAAATGGCAACAAATTACGACAAAGGGTTAAAAATATTAGGTTGTGTGAAATTGAATATTTGTTATTTCAACATAGAACAGAAAACCGCAATTTTGAACATGATAACGCGATTTTGGGGAAAAGTTGCAGAAAAGAAACCCCCCTCACAATTAAATTTGACATAAAAATACATATTAGCCAGAGTGAAATTCGGACTCGGAAAAGTATGATATGCCCTAAGGAAACATCCTTAACCCTGAAAGAAAATAGTTTTGTAGTGAGAGGACCAAAACTGTTTAATCAGTTGCCCAAAGACCTAAGGAACACAAAGGGAGTTGCAGTGGAAATCTTCAAAAGAAGACTAGCTACCTGGCTCGGAACAATTCCCGATGAGCCGGACATACCTGGCTATGTGAGGTGGAGAGCGCAAGAATCAAACTCACTACTTTACCAGGCCAACTCGAGAGGAGGGGCAACAAGCTTGACCTTCGTGAAATGAGAGATCATCGTGCAAAACCTTTGTAAGGTTGTAAGGTAAGGTTATATATACAAGAAAATTTCAGTATAAACTCTCCAAGTGCAGGTAACCATACTTGGAACACTTCTGGACTGTGGTTAACCACAGTTCTAAGCTCTATATATATGGTTACGGTGGCAGACTCCGAGCCATGTGGCGCTGGTTCGCTTCTGGCTGTCAACAGCCAGAGTTGGGTGGAGCTGAGTTGGCCACTTATTCTGTTTCTGCTCTGGTACATGTGACCTTTGAGGTACACCCACCCTGGCATCATGGGTAAATGAGCGTCTTGGGTGGATACATACATACATACATACATGGTGTCCAGGAAATAAATATGCGAGTTTTCAGTGGCATAACCTCAAAACCCTGATATTATTTTGTGGTCACTGCATATATAATTTAAAGGTTTGTTCTTAGTGAACTTTAATTTAAGCCTAAGCATAAACAGAAGAACCAAAGCTCTTATAATTTTTCTCTATTTAGTGCAAATGCTTCAACAGTGTCTTCCATCATCAGTCATACATATAAAAAGAGTTATTTCTTTTGTCGTCGTTGTTGGTGTTGGTTAGCCGATCAGCCCACCCTGATCGAGGAAGCCGGCGGCACGTAGGTAACTGATTGCCCTCTCTGGAAAGGACCAGAGGTTCTGCGCACTAGTGATGTTGTGTTGTGTTCTATGTTGTGCTGGAGCGGTACAGTCTGTCATAATGTGCTCAATTGTTTGTGGTGTGTCCTGGCACAGGTGGCAGGTGTCATCTGTGGAGTTGTCTAGTCTGTGTTTACATGTCTGTAAGTTGGGGTGATGTCCACATTGGAATCGTGCTAAGTTAACTCGATCCGATCTGCCCAGGCTGGTCTCTGACCTGTTAATGGGTGGCAGCTTCCCACCTAGGACCGCATTCGGACAGTCATATCAGTGCTTTGTGGGTTAGGTGTGTGTGTATGTGTTTTCTGTACTGTGTGATGTCTGTGGGGTGTGGTATGGAATGGAATATTTGGTTATAATGTGTCTCTGGTGTTACCTTAATGGTGCGAGGTGTTGGTGCATGATTGTACATGTAGTGGCAAGGGTGTTGTGGGTTAGTTGTCGCTGCTGCCATGAATTGTGTTCCCCTCATGTCTAAATGTTCCCTAACTTTTAGTATTTTTGTTTCTGTGTGCAGGTGTTCTATTGGTGTTGTTTGAGTGCATCCTGTGATGATATGAAGTGCGTTGTTTTGTATTGTCTGTAAGGTGTTTGTGTGTGTTTGAGATAATGGGTGCCCAGCATGGGCTAGCATAGTCCATAACTGAGCGAATATATTGTTTGTATATGAGTGTTGTTGTTTCCTGCTGGTGTCCAAAGTTTATGCCTGTTAGTACCCTAAGTGTGTTAAGCCTTGATGTACATTTGTTTTTAATGTCCTGAATGTGGTTTCCAAAGATAATGTGTTGTATGTGACCCCAAGTATTTTGGTCCTGTGAGTGTGTGGAGTGTTGGTGTTGTTTAGTGTAAAGCTGTGGAGTTATCTGGTGTTCTTTTGTGTTGCTTGTAAGTAAGGTGATGGTTGATTTTGTGGGCACTAACTTTGAGTCTATTGTGTGTGAGCCAATCTTGAATACTGTTTATTTATGTTTGCAGGTTATTTGTAGCGGTGTCGATGTTGTTGTGGGTGGATGTTAGAGTGATGTCATCTGCATATGATGATAAGGTAAGCTTGTTATCTATGGGTGTTGGAATGTCATGCATGTATAAGTTCAACAGTGTTGGTGAGAGAACAGAGCCTTGAGGGACCCCATTTGGGAAAAAGCTTATTTTTGGATGACTTGCCATTAAATGTGATGTGTGAGTATCTTCCTGAAAGATAGTTGCTCAGCCACCTTTTGGTGTTATTGTGCATGTTTGTGTTGAGTATTTTGTTTATGAGAGGGAAGCATGGGATAGCATCAAATGCTTTACTAATGTCTATTGTTGCTAATAGTGTATGTTGAGCTGGTCATCTGGAGTTGATGCCACCCATGATGTGCTGCGTAAGGATAGTGAGTAATGTCATGGTTGAGTGGAGAGGTCTGAATCCATGTTAAGTAGGCAATAGTGGTATGCGTGGGTTGGTGATTTGTAAGATTAGTCTTTGTATTACTTTGGAAGGTGTGCATAGTAAAGTAATGGGTCTATAGGAAGCTGGTTCTTTCTTTTGTGTTGATAGGGTCTGTGAAAGAGAATGGATGTATGGGGTGGTTGAAGGAGGGATTGTTCGAGGATGGACGACTTGGATTGTCTGTTTAATTAATTTAGTTCTGTCAGCAAATACTTAATACTAATAACTTTACCTTTAAAAAGGAATTGAAAATACGTTGACAAATTTTCTGGTGAGGGACTCGTAACATATATATTATTGACACCGAAATAAATGGCAGCAGCAGTTGCCAGACCCAAAGCTGAAGATTTGCCTCTGCCCCTACCAGCTGAGATGGCGACTGTGGATCTGCCATTTTTGTCTGTTATAACGTCAATCATTTTAAGAACAGCTTTGGCCTAATGTAAAATAAAATAAATAGTTTGAAATTAAATTACATTTTCAATAAAATGAAATGATGCAAGTTCCAACATTGCGAAAGTTCGTCGATCAAAGGATTTTTTACAGAGCAAGTTAGTTGTTATTATTACTATTTATGCCTAAAATTAAGCATACCACAAGACTATATAATATATACATGACTAACTTTATACCATCTTCAAATGGTAATCCTAAAAATATACACACAGTATTTGCTATCAGTACAAACCCCAAACTTTGGTACTTATTATTATTAATTAACACCAAGTCTTAAAAAATAAATCCCAATCAAGAAATCACTTCACCTGATCCACTGTACGACACAACTTGGCCAGCTGTGGCAAAGGTTTCTCGGCATCGGACAAACTCGATGAAAGTTCCTTCAACTTCTCTTCTTCGATATTCATTTTGCTTTCTTTCTGAACAACACTCTTAATGGGCTTCTGCGATGCCAATTCAAAACATGCTTTCAACTCTCTATCCAGAACCAAGCATGTTTTGCACCACCCCAAAGACAACACAAATCTAATTGATGAGGAGACTGAATGAATTTTTTTCGTGAAAAGATATAAAGTGTAAAGTCAAGAAAGTCAGTACGTTTCAGTATGATGACCAGATGTCATTTGCTCATAGCTCAAATTTTATGCAGTATTTTGAAATGAATCAAAACATCAAGTAATGTGAAAAAAAAAAGGTTATGAACTGTAACTGCTTTCATTAAAAACGATTATCATCACAGGGGCTCGGGGGAGGGGAAGGACCTATTTCTTACCTTTCATTAAATTTATGGTCAACATTCGGATGTGAGTAAGTCTTCAATTTGGAGTGGACATCCATCGGAAGGTTGAAAAGACATTTCAAATTGGAAATGTTTTTTGGTAACAAAAATACTACAGCACCTCCGCCACTCACAGTTTCCATCATGCGACACAAAATATTTGGACTCAAACCTTCAAAATCCTTTTGATAAAAAAAATTTATTTATATATATATATATATATTATATCATATTATATTATAATCACTTGCTCATGACCCATTGCCCTTCTGACTACAGTGGATTTAATTTCCAGTGTATGTATGTATGTATAGGGTGTTTCAGGTCAACCCTAGAAATATGGAAATTGGCAGGGTTACTATGACACACTTCAAATATCAAATACAAACTTTCATATTTCTCAGGTCGACCTGAAACACCCTGAATATACAGTATATAATGGTACTCATAAATTTCTGTTACATGGATATTTTGCTATCTGTATAGGGTGTCCACAATGTCTTGTCATCTCCAGTAGAATACCAAATGATTTTCATTTTTCTTTCAGACCCATTTGAAATGTGTGATAGCAGCAACTATACGAGTGAACAACACATATTGGCTAATACCTGGGTCCATGAGTGACCATGTAATGACAAAACCATTAAAATTATTCATACATACTTCCAGGACCGATTCAATGGTGCAGCTCCTCTAAAAGGAGCTGCACCACTGAATCAGTCCTGGAGGTCAGCACAAATATTTTCTATGGTTTTGTCATTATGTGGTTGCTCATGGACCTGGTATTAGCCAATATGCATTGTTCACTCGTATAGTTGCTGTTATCACGCTTTTCAAATGGGTCTGAATGAAAAACGAAAATCAGTTAGTATTTTACTGAGGGTGACAGGACATTGTGGACACCCTGTACAATCAATACCGTACATAGGAGAAAATCAACATTCCAGATTGTCATGGGGAATTATTTTTCTGCATTCAGTTTTAATATATTTGCGTGTATAGTTATAAAGGTTCAGTATAGTTTTAATAGTAGTAAATATTAATTGTGCAAATTAACTACAGGTGACCCTCAGTATATACGGGGGTTAGGTTCCTGAAAACACCTGTGTAAACACAAATTGTGCATATGGGGACTAATACCTTATGGTAAAAAATACAATCAATCCCTAGACCAACTATATTTCCTCATACATCACTAAAACACATACAGAAACACCAAAACACATACTATACATACATGTATATTTATATATAACTGCACATAATATTATTACTGCAGTAACAAGAAAAAAATGGTTTAACTTACAAATAAAGGTAGGCAAATTGGGTAAAGTTGCTGTGGACAATGTTTACTGGTGAGTGTGTTGTTATTTATTGTGATTATTTGTTGTGATTTATTTTTTTAATTGTAGTACTAATAAAGTATAAAAATACATTGTAAAGAAGTTAAAATCATTAGAAATGCATATATTTAACAATGATTAATTAAAATATTGGATAACATCCTTTATGTGATGTATAATTTGTAAATTTACAAAATTGGTAATAGAATCCTCACCACAATTAGGGTAGGGAGGGGAGGGGTAGAGCGACAGGCCACCACACACAGCTGTGTCGGCTCGGGAAACTGTGTATGGACGAGATCCCCTCCTGTGTATACAAGGGGGTGGGGAGCAATACCAAAACAGTGTATAGCTGAAACCATGTATACAGAGGGTCAACTGTATGGTATTTAATTACAGAGGTGACTTCAAAGTTTGGGTGGTGTAAAAACCTACTGTCACCCAAGTTACTTTTTTAATTAAAACCACACAACAGGTGAAATTTAAAAACCTAATCATTGTATAAGGTGCAAAAGCAAATTATTTAATTGAACCCCCCCTACATTGATGATAGTGGTGTAGGTGATTAAAAATATGAAAAAGTAAAAAATAGTATATCCTTATTTTGCTACAGAAACGTAATCACTGTAGCAAAGAAAACTAAGACAACTCTGTATGCAGTTCTAAACAGCTATACTACAGTTCAATACAGTAAAGAAAGCTATGTATCTAACCTACAATCATTACCTGAATAACACACATGCCAAATGTTTTTCCCAAGACATTCTGAGTTTCAGTAAAGTTGCAAAATGTGACTCGAGTTGAAAGAAGAAAAATGTGGAAAGCATTTTCAGCAGAAATATCACATTTCCCAGACTTTAAGCTCTTTTCCAAGTTTTTCAGCACACTTTTACTAACTCTGAAATAAAGACAACCAGTCAGAGATAATTTGAAACAGAGCTAAAAAGTAATTTCAAATTTGTGTGTCATGTTACAAAGCAAGAAGTCACTACACCATATCTTAATAGTGTTCTTTATTGTATTTTATCATTATACTTAGTGCTTCATAATAGGCCTGGCCAACTTCGTAGCCTACAGGACCCTGTAGAGTAATTACTACAGTTAGTTTGTTCAGAATTAAAGCTCCTGTGCTGTAGTGACTTAATATATACTATATGCAATCAGGGCCATAGCTAATGATAATCTTCTGGGGAGGCTACATAGTACTGATAATATAGGGAATTCTTTGTAAAAATAAAATGCATGTTAACTTTCTAACACCAACTGGGTTGAATACATACTGTTTCAAATACACACATTTAGACTTCAAAAACATTCGTCGTTAAAGGGTTAAATTAACATTTTATATATACTAATTAATTAATTTTATATAACTATTAATTAATTATCCATAACTTATAAATTATTCTCGGCAATTCAGAAATCACTAATATCAATCATGGAAATTTCACACACACTACCTCACACCACTCAAAGACTGGATGGTCACTAACCATCATGCAACACTACCAAGATGGCTCATTATATATACTAGTTACGTTACTCTAGTGGATGGATGCCTTCTAGAAAATTCAGCACATTTATAGCTCATGCACATGGACCTATCATATCACCACAAACTTTCTAGAACTTTCCAGTCCACTACAATTTTTAAATTTTAATTAACATTTTGAAAACATTTTTCACAAATATTTTTATTTGGGATGACAGAGGAAAATGTTAGTAGAATTAATTATTAGCAATTATTACAATCAGTAAAAATACTGATATTAGTAAAGATTGTAAAGTATGGTATTTATTTTAGTTAATTTATATTTAGGGCTTAGGGGATGCTCAAAATTTTCTAGGGGAGGCTCGGCCACCCCTGGTGGGCCCCAAGCTATGGTCCTCTATGCAATGTGGTGATGGGGCAGATGCGGAACTTAGGTACCTACCTCAAGTTCTCACAATCAAAACCATCCACCTTCTAAATATCCCAAGATAAGTAGCTTACCATCATCTCAAGACCCAACCTAAACTATAATTAACGCAATTCACAAATTTTTCTTTCATAACTGCACTGTTCATTGAACGTGGGAGAACAGTGATACAACATTTAACAAAAATTTCATTGTGTAGCTAAATGGTTGATTTGCTATTCAATATTCCTAGACTTTAACTTACGTACATTTAACTTTGTATAACTGGCCATGGGAATCATCTTACATTTATGCCTTTTGAATGTTAAAACGTTCCGCATAACTGTATGAAACTGAATACATACTCAGGGAAGAGAAATGGTTTTACCATTTGAATAAAGATAAAAATTCATAAAGGCTATGGAACAATTTTGTTTCAGTGAATCTTAAGTGGAATTTAATGCTCAAAAATAAGAAGTCATCCATGTTGGCAGACATAATGCAAACTTTGGTTACAGTACGAGATGTGCCTTTAATGAGTTTCCTCACGAGTTAGGAAAATATCTAGGCAATACAACTGATAGTGACTTAAAAGTTTTCTAAGCAACATTTAGAAGCTAGAAATATGACAAATAAAATGCTAAATATTGTTAAGAGGAATGTTAGTTACAAAGATAAGGAGACCATCCATAAGTTGTATAATTCTTGTTAGGCCTCATTTATAATATTGCATTCAAACTTGCTCAGGATATCTATATGCTTGAAAGCGCGCAACATAGGGCAACCAAACTTACCCCTAGCTTAACCCTTTAATGACAGAATTTTCTGTAGGGTTGTTATGATTGCGTGTATTTCGAATGTTGCAAATTTACACCATTTATCCAAAAGGAGTTAAGAAGGTTAGGAATATTAAGAAGGATTAAAAGAACTGGGCAATGAAAACCATTTAGGTTAGATAAAATAAAGATGGTCAAAAAATCTTAGGTTTAGATAGTTTAGACGTAACTTATTAGAAAATAAACTTCTAGACTGGATTCATGAAAATTTACTCCTTTAGTCAGAATATCAGATTTCTGCAATGACTTGTTACATGATGTAGCAAACAATAGCTTCTTGGATAGTTTTAAGAAATACTTTCATGAATAAATAACCAAGAAGCTTTGTAAAATGTAAATATGTAAATAATGTATATTTTAGCTAAGGTTTAATAGGTGGAAGTACTACAGTACTGTAACTGTAAATAGTCTAATCATCATTAGCTGACAAAATAAATACTGTTAAAACTTCTATCACAAAATATAACTATAAATCATTAACTGACTTAGATAACCTCAAAAGGCACAGGTAACTTCAGGCTGTCCATATAAATTTAATGTAATGCTTTATAAGCCATCTTGATACTGTAGCTCCACACAAACTCGAACAAATTTGCAGTTTCTGAGCATGAAGTAACGATTTTAGATACATCATTAGGACCTTGGCCTGTCTAAAATTATGTAGTCTTGTATAATCCACTGATATGGTTGGAAGGATTAAGTAATCATCTGTTCTGAACACCAAGTAATACATATAGTGGAGGTGTAACCACAATTTTGTTCCAAATCCATTTTGGTTTTCATTTTGAAAATAGTGAGTTATAGAGGTTTCAAAAGTTTGTATTCTCTCCCACTCTTTACTGTTATTTGCCTAATTTCTTACATTTACATGGAAAAAGAATGGTTACTGTAACAACACTCCTGAGGATGATTGTATGTAGGCTCTTTAGGTCTATCTTTAACCAACATTAAATTTGTTAAGATAAGCTTATACTGTATCATATTGCTTAAACTAACGCAAAGCACAGGATATAGACTAGCCTTAACAAGTACTGTACAGTGTAAATTTCAAACTAAAATACATTCACATAAAACTTAGCACCTACAACTATTTAAACTACTACTTGCCTGAAAGAAATGCAGTCTATTAATTACTAAATGGCAAATGTGTGGATTGAGACTGAAGTGTCATTTGACATCCCATTCACTTACCTAGGTGTTTCTGAGTGTTTCTTGTGACACCACAAAATGCTTGGCCTTTCAGAGAAGAACTTGGATATTAAATGATGTATGACCATTACCTTCAAAAATACAGAATAGGTTTGATAAAGAATCTTAAAAACTGTATCTTATGGCCTACCTGATAAATCTAGTAGTAGTTCATAACAAAACCTACAGTATGTATGTGTGGTATTAATTTCCAACAGTAATTAAGTCCTGGCCCACACCTCAACCTCTCACATACTAGATAACCAAAGTACCTAAAAATTACCCCCTTTCTCATTTCCAAGAATTCAATCCTTAATCAATAAACAATTTGGTGACTAAGCATTCCTAGGGAAATTTTTATAATTAAATTTAATTTAGTTTCAAGGAGCATTGGTTATGATGTTTAAACTTAGACACACTCCCTAAACAGGTTTTGTTAATTCTGTATCATACTCCTGTTCTTCCTTATACAGTATAACATACTGTAGGGTAGGCCTTGTAAATTCCACTAACAAAGCTTTAAACAGTATCTTTGCCATCCAAAACTGAGCAATAAGATGCTGATTTCCATGATCATTCAAGCGCATTCTTTAAAGAGCTAAAACTATTGAAGCTTAAAGATATAATCAAACTGGAACATTTTATTTTCATTTATGAATGCAAGAAAAAATTATTACCTTACAGCGAGTAAATAAATATCATAATTCATCAAGATATCCACTCATATCACACTAGAAATTGATCAGAGGATGTTTGTCTTTTCTTCATCTCAAAAATTATCCATTTTCATTGGACTGAAAACTATGGAATGATTTAAGTGCTGATATAAAAAATAATTTGAACAAATTTTTTTCAAAATAAATTTAAATCTCTTTTAATAATGGAATACTAATAAAAATATATGATTAAATGTACATTACTGTTACTCATTCATTCCTTGTGTCTAACTATCAATTCTTCACACTGTATTGATACCTATCAGTTCTTTGTACTGTATTGGTATCATATCTACAATAATGACTGTCTATATTTGGTTTCAGGGTTAGTTTAATTAGGAACAATGCAATTGGTTCAAAGTGCTTTTTCTTCAGAAAAACCCAAAATACACTAAACCCCAACTAATTTGTGACCCTCAGGGCTCTGGCCTAATCAAATTACTGAAAATCACAAATTATCTTAAACATCACAAGCTTCTTTCCCAATTCATGTTTTTTCCACACCTCTCTTCACTATATCATGAAAAATTTGTGAGAACCATGGAAATTTCTGATTATTACACTAAAATCATGATTATTCAGAAATAACCACTCAATACTGCTTTATTTTCCTCACTAGCTACCACTTTATATGGACGCGTTTTGATGTTTGACAGTGGGAGGCCAACCAAGAACAAAGAAAATTAATAAATCAGTGCCAGGATAGCTGAGGTTGGGGGACACTTACGCTGACACAATCATACAGGAATTGTCCTGTATGCATTACCACGTGGGTCATTTCATGATTTTCTGACTAATTCATGATTTTTGTTCACTCACAAAATCTGTTTCACTATTTCTATAGCCCAACATAAATTACGAATCATGAAATAGCAGGGATTTAGAGTCAGGGTTGGCAAAAACCCAGGTTTTTCACAAAAAAAACAACCCAACTGGGTTTTTGGTTTTTTGATGGGTTGAAATTTTTTTTAGAAAGGTTTGATAATTATTTAGTACCTAATATATCTATTATTTTATTAATTTATTTATCTAATCTACAATATATATTAAAAAGACATCTTTATTTCACAGAAAGTTCAGATATGAGAGATAATAATGACACATTAGAATTTTCTCCATTTTAATTTTAGATCTTTCCTTTATTTCTTAACAGCAGATTTCAGCTTATTTAGACCTAACTCAAATTTAAATTTTTAAGATGCCAAACTCAGAGTTATAGAGGTGGAAGATCTAAAGTTAGCGAATGGGATGAGGTCACTTTATTAAGTGATCAGGCTACTAGAGTACTATGCAATTATTGCAAAGAAAGTATCACTCAAAAAATTGACAGTGAAACATCATTTAGAGAAATGCAGTAAAAGAAAAGTTGAATGTTTTGAAAATGAGGCAAGAGGTATGCCGAGACTCGAATTTGGAGCATCAGTTGAAACTGATTCACTTCCTCCAACTTTGGCTTCTGGCAAAGATGATCCAATGACTTATGAGATCTATTCATAGTTGTCCAGCCAGTTCCGGATCATTGGAAAGATTTTTTTCAACATTTGGCTTGGTATGGAGTAAAATGCGAAATAGGTTAGGGAAAGAAAAGGCAGAAATGTTGGTTCGAATCTACCACCACCTAAGGTCAAAAGATGCTGAACATACTGATCAATAATCAATATTAGGTACCACTTAAATTATTTAAATTATAAAGTTGAAAAGAAACACTATTTATTTTTAGATATAGGTAGCCAATTAGAAGATAGATAAATTAGATACAGTATTAGATATAAGGTTCATAATGAAACATGTCAAATAAATAGTTTCTCGAAATTTTAGTTTATATTGGCCTTATCACATTAATCACAGCTTATAGTTGTTAATATATAAATAAGGCTGCATAACCATATTATAAAAATGCCAAGTTAAAAATAAGATTATGAGGAGTAAATTGATGGGGTTTTTAGGTTTGGGTTTTTGCTGGGTTTTTGGGTACCAACCGTTTAGAGTACAGTATTAACTCTCCATACCAGACTAATGACTATCTTAGCGGACCAGTATTTTTTTTAATACCAGAATTATTCTGGTATTAAAAAAAATGTCCAGTAACAAAACCTCACTTGCTTGACATGATTTGGTGGCCCTGCATTAACCCTCCCCCCATTGTAAATGCCTTCCAGTGTGTTAGAATGCAATTTGATGCTACAAACAAACATAACAGTGCGGTATTATTTGATGAGCATGATCAGCACTATTATTGTCATCAATTTGCATATACTGCAGCTGGTCCTCCTCCTTCGTGTGGCACCTGTTGTATTCTTGTGCCAACGCCACAGCCCGCTCGGCATGGTCGTTGTTCACGGACAGGTTCCGGACCACCTCGGCAGCCGCTTGGAATTGCTCGCTGTCCGGCCATTTTGACACATCCTGTTCCAGGAATCCACATCACAATTGGAGTCGGTCGAAGAACTGGTGAGTCCTCCCCGTCACGAATGTCTCTAATGACAGGGAAGAGCACGCCAGGACCGACGCTCTCTTGGGCGGGTCGTCTTCCTCCTCCGTTGGCTCCTCCAACATCGCAGCAGTCATCACCTTCTTCGTTTCCGGAGGAACATCGTCGTCGAAGAGAGCCAGGGCCACCAACTCCTCGGACAAGTACCACAGGTGGTTGGCAAATTTTGACTTGGCTGCTTTCGCCACCTCCTTGTCTTCATATTTTTCCAGAGCCTGGAGGAGCCAGAGATCTCTCAGGGGGGCCTTCGCCGCGTTCGGGGCCTCCATCCACGCCTTTGTGTAGAACTTCACAGCGAACACGCTCAGGCGCCGAACTCCGGCCTCTTCCTTGGCTGTGAGCCGTAACTGCCGCCGGAACATCCATACCTTCAGGGCGTACAACACCTTCGACATCCAGCGGGCCTGGTGCATCGCACCGGACACTCGGAACCGAATCCCACGGGGGGGCACTCTGCCAAGGAAGATGATGGTGAGTTCCAAGAGCTCCAAATAATCATCCCGGGGGTGACCTTTCTGCAAGGCCTTCTTGCAGAACTCGATGATGGAGTCTGCATCCTCCTCAATGATTTGACGAGTGTTGGCATCACTCATGATGTGGTCAAAATCTTCTTGGTTCACAAACTCCCATTGCACCTTGAATCACTTGAAGAGCTGAACCTCGGGTGCCAACGACGGTCCAAGGACTTCTGTGAAAACTGCACTGACAAGAAGCTCCAGGACATGGTGATGACATGCCAGATAGAGGAGGCTTCTCCCAAGTTCCTGCTCGATCAGCACGCATGCACCTGTGTTCTTTCCTGTGTTTGAAGCCGTAGTGTCGAACGAGAGGGCACCAACTTTGTCATCCAATCCCCAGTCTCGCAGAGCTTCCACCACAGCTTTGGCACAGTTTGCACCAGTACCGGAACCGAGCTTGGCGACCTGGAGGAGCTGCACCTCGCCGCCACAAGAGACCAGGATCGGGAGTCGATCAACCTGTTCCTTGGACGTCAGATCCGCCATCAGCTTCCCATCCCAGTGAACAATAAGCGCAGCTTCTCGATGGAAGGGCTCCTTGAGCTGAGTGGCAACTTGTTGGCATTGCGCCATCCTCTGGCGCCGTATGGACGACCGGTTGATGTTCAACTCATCAATGTTGTGGCCAAGGGACTGAGCCGTCTCACCGAGCATGTAAACGGTGTCGTGGTCGGTCAGTTTCGTGCGGTCCAAGCTAGCCGCCAGTGCCGGTGAAATGATATTCGCCGGCCAACTGCGCTTGGGTGGGCTGCAACCTCCGACAGCGCCACGGGTGGGAGAGTCGCTGGGGGTGAAGAGCTCGAGCTGGAAGAGGCCAATTCTGCTGTTTGAGAAGTAGTGGCCATTTCTTCAGTCGCACGGCGCCGACGGCGTTGTTCAGCCTCCCTCCGCTGCGCAACATTGTGCTCTGTGCGAGCCAGGACCACATCAACTCCTCCCATGGTCCCCCTGCGGCCGGGTTCTCATTGGGCAATCAGGAAGGCCTTGTCCTCCTCGATGTTCAGTGCATCAGCATGGGCGACATCAGAGAAGTTGCAGAACATCTACTGGAAGGAGGCTTCCCATGCAATCTGGGCATCTGAGCGTCGATTCTTGTTCTTCTTGAGAAGCTTGTATTCGCCATACAACTTCTCTAGCTTCTCAGTGATGTGGTCTCGTCTCGTCATTGGAATCTGCGCTTTCATCCACAAGATAAGCACTTCATCAGCAACGGCCGTGACAGCCTCCCTCATCATCATTGCCGCCTTCGTGCTCAGCTTGTGCAGAGTCAGGCCGAGGACGTCGCCGATGGATGGCAGCTTGCTCCCCGTGAGTGCAGAGACTGGCGTCACAAGGAAGTCTTTTGAACGTGTACTGGCCATTTCACCAAAATAACACCTGGGGAAGATACATTGGAAACGTTTAATACCAATTCTAAAGGCAAGCCAAAAAAAAACACTAATTTGTCAATGGTGAGAGCAACACCACACACAATCCAACCCTCTCAGCAAGGCGTGTCAACGGCCCACATAGGGGCATAACTTCAACCTTCTTGAGCACAGGGTAATTATTATTATTTCTCAATGACATTTTAACCACAATGTTTTTATGCATAACCTCACAGATTGAGACCTGGGAACAAGAGAAATATACGTTTGAAAATCCCCCCCTATGCTTGAGGACCACCCTAATATATATATATATATACGGTATATATATATATATATATATATATATATATATATATATATATATATATATATATATATATATATATATATTATATATATATATACTACTTTATTAACTTTTAATCTTAATTTTATTTTTATATATCGAAACTTGACTCTAAAAGGCAAAGTGTTAAAACCCGGGTAGATTTCCAGTATAAATTTGTATTTTTAATTCATTTGATCTTGTGCTAAAAATCGATATTTTTCCTTACAAATCTGTATGCCTCTTTGTTAATCCTCTAATCTTTAATTTTTATTTTTACTTCTCCGTTTATTGTATATATACAGGGTGAGTCAAAAGTAGCGCCCAATTTCTGTTTTTTCGGCTGTCAGATTCTTTCTGGGAAGTCATGTTGTTAATAATTGTCTTGCAGATTATTAATTTTCTTAGTTTATTTATTTTTGTTTTTGTTTTGCAGGTTATTGCTGAGAGTTTGGAAAGTTACTGAATTTGCACCAAATTTAACCATGAATTACCTTTCAATGAATCAACGCATTGCGGCCGTGAAACATTACTACAAATGTAATGAACAACCAACGATGGCAGCACGCCATTTGGCACAGGAATTCAATATTAACTCACCCCAGGGAAGAAACATACGATTGATTGTCGAGAAATTTGAAGAAACAGGGTCGGTAGCCACTGCAAAGAAGTCCGGTCGTCCAAAAACGGCAACGAATGTAGCTAAGGCTGAAGAAGCCATCAGGAGACTGGAACAAAGTCCGCAAAAGTCAACTCACCGTTTATCTGCAGAGTTGGAAGTGAGCCAATCAAGTGTTATCCGTATCCTTCACCAGAAAAAATGGAAACCTTACATTCCACGCTTACTGCATGCCCTTCATGATGGAGATGACGACCGCCATCTTCAATTTTGCGAAGAGTTCTTAGCTAAACTTGACGAAGAGGACACAATGCTAGACAACATCTGGTGGTCAGATGAGGCATGTTTTAAGCTTAACGGCACAATTAACAGACACACTTGTGTCTACTGGGCTGCGGAGAACCCAAGAGTGACAGTTGGGAAGGAGGTAAATTTACCTGGTGTGACAGTTTGGGCAGCCATATCTCCATTAGGGATAATTGGACCCTTTTTCTTTGAGGGATCTGTCACTGCAGAAATTTACCTGGATATGCTGCAAACCTTCTTTTGGCCCAGGGTACAAGATCAGGACTGTTATTTCCAGCAAGATGGAGCTCCACCTCATTATGGACGTCATGTTCGTCAGTGGCTTGATGTAAACTTTCCCGGAAAGTGGATCGGCCGCCGTGGTCCGATTAAGTGGCCGGCACGCTCCCCAGACCTTACACCTCCAGATTTCTTTCTTTGGGGGCTCATGAAAGACCTTGTTTATCGTGAAAAGCCTCGTACCATTCAGGAATTGAAGGCTCAAATCACTGCAAAGTTTGAGGAAATTCATATCGAACTCTGCAGGCGTGTGTGCCACTCTGTGCCTGCTCGGCTGCAATTGTGCATCGATCACGAGGGAGGGCACTTTGAAAATTGCAAGTAAAACAGCTTGGTACATTTCCGTAATAATTTTCCCCCGAATAAATGGTTAGATAAACATGTCATTCATTTATTTCTACCTTCTTGTACACTAACACAAATGGCAAACAAACAACAATCAACTGACAGAAATCGGGCGCTACTTTTGACTCACCCTGTATATATATATATATATATATATATATATTATATATATATAATATATATGTGTGTGTGTGTGGATATGTATGTATATATATATATATAATATATATATATATATATAATATGTTTGTGTGTATGTTATTTATTTATTTTTTTTTTTCTTTCTGTAACCTATATATAGGCCGTAACCTTTTATGTACTTCAGTGTTCCTGAGAATGTCATTAGACGAAAGCGCTTGAGCACCTTTTTGTGTTTCCTTTCCTTCGTGGTTTTATTCATCATATATATATATATATATATATATATATATATATATATATATATATATACAGTATATATTATATATATATTTTCATATATACACAGGTAGTCCTCATTTTACGAAGCCCCTTTATACAAAATTTCACACTTATGGAAATTTTATTTTAGTACCAGTTGAGCTCCATTATACAGACAAAAATTCTGTAGTTATAGAAATTTTTTCAGAAAAGTTAAAAATGAAATTTCACTGCTGAGCAATGATACAGACTACAGTGGAACCTCAATATACGAACGCATCTCTATTCGAACAAATTGGTATACGAACAACTTTTTTGAGAAAAAATTGTCCTTGTATACGAACCATTCCCTCATGTCCGAACTGAAAGAAGCTGGTCAGTTTCTCTCCAGCCAGCATTCGGTGCGCATCGCTTTTTTTTTTAGCTCCGTGAAACGTTTGTGAATCTTGTGAATCCACCGTTATTCATTTATTTGTATAATATTGCATTATTTATTGTTGTTACAGGTTTCATGTATGATTTTATGCATGTAAGTCTTATTTTACAGGTTTAATTAACCAATATTTTGACTTAAAAATGTTTTGTAAGGGGTAACTTTTGGGGGTCTGGAACGGATTAAATTAATCCAATTTACATTATTTCTTATGGGAAAAATTGATTCAATATACGAACAATTCGATATCAGAACAACCCTTAAGAATGGATTAAGTTCGTATATTGAGGTTCCACTGTATATTAAATGCCCTACAAGCAAAAAAAAAAAATGCAAGATTAGATGATTTTTATGGCTAGATTACAAAAGTACATGGTTAAATCCAAAAGTAAATGGCATCACAATGGAAATATAGAAAACTTCATTTTTTGAAGGAAAACTACGCTATATAGGGAATAAAAATTTCCAGCCAAATACGCAGCAAAAGGGTTAAATTAAAACTAACAAAAAATAAACAAAATAACATTCACAGTTCAGCTATGTTCAGCTGTAGAAGCGAGTCAGACTACCAAATAATGAAAACTTAACTTCAATCTTCTGAGACATGCTAACATGATTTGTGATGTTGGATACATGTCATGACATGTATTTCATACAACCAGTGGCATCAGTCCGAGTTATTTCTTGCTTTTAAAACTGTTTTAGTAAATATAGCCCATCATAAACATGGAAAAGAAATGCCCAAGCACCAGTGCTCATGAAAAGAAAGTTAAGAGGGCCCATAAATCTGTTAATCTTGAAACAAAATTAGAAGTTCTGAGGCATTTTGATGCTGGTGATAAGCTCAGCCACATTGCAAAATCTATGAATCTGGCTACTTCCACAGTGGGGACAATAAAGGACAACCAAGAAAAATAAAAGCCACTGGTGAAGCTGCAGGACCTGCCAGTGCAAAAACTATTACCAAACACCAAAGTGGAGCTGATGGAAAAAATGGAAAGAATGCTAAACATCTAGTTAGATGACTTATGTGAGCAAGATGAGAGCCCTATGACTATTATAACAGGAGAAGGCCCTAAGTTTGTTTTAGGATCTCAAATGAAATGCAGGTGAAGGTTTCAAGGAAGAAACCATTTGTTGCAAGTAAAGGGTGGCTACACCATTTCAAGCAGAGGTATAATTACCACAGTGTTAAGTTTTCCCATTGAAGCAGCTAGTGGAGATAAGGAAGCAGCTGCTGCATACCCTGATATGCTGAAGGCAATTACACAGGATGATGGTTACACAGCTGAGCAGGTCTTCAATGCAGATGAGACTGGACTTTATTGGAAGCAGATGCCAGACAAGACCTTCCTTCACAAAAAGAAGAAGACAGCCCCTGGATTTAAAGCTTCCAAAGACTGTCTGACATTGATTTTGGGAGGTAATGCAGCTGGAGATTTTAAATTAAAGCCTCTGTTAGTGTGCCATTTGGAAAATCCTAGAGCCCTGAAGGGTTATATTATATTGGTTCAGTAACTTCTTTTGCCCACTGTCAAAAGATACTATGAAAGGAAAAACAGCCTACAAAGTGTTACTGTTAGTTGATAATGCCCCAGTTAATCTAAGTGACCTCAGTGATAATGTTAGGGTGGAGTTCCTGCCTAAGAATACCACAGCTTTAATACAGCCCATGGACCAGGGTGTTATTTCAACCTTTAAGGCGTACTACTTACACAGGACATTCAGGAAACTTATTCAAGTGGTAGATAGTGATGACAAACCTTCCATCAGGGGCTTTTGGTGTAACTATAACATCAAAAGTGCTGTGGACATTGGACAATATTGCAGAGTCATGGGCTGAGATAAAAGACAAATATGAATGGTGTTTGGCATAAAATACAGCCAGAATGTGTCCATGATTCTCATGGATTTCCAGATGTGCAACCTGTGGTAAAAGATATTGTAGGTTTAACACATTCTGTTGGCTTTGAAGAAGTTGAAGTGTTGGATGTGGAAGAGTTATTAGATTCTCATGGAAGAGAGCTTTCAAATGAGGATTTGATCAAGCTTGATCAAGAGAAAGCAGCAGCAGCAGCAGCAGCAGCAGCTCCAAATCAGCTAGAAGAACTAGAAACAGAGCCTCAATGCCAGTTAATGACTAAGCTTCTGTCCATGCAGATCAAATGATGGACATCTTCACACAGAATGATCCTAATCATGAATGAAGTCTGCAGTTCTGTAGAGTGCTAACTGATCTACTCAGTAACTACAAGCAGCTGTATAAAGAGAAGACAATGCAGGGAAAACAGACAACACTTATTTTTTTCACCTGCAAACATCATCACCACCACCCATGGCAACCACATGCCAAGATGATGGGTCAGAGAGAAGCTGATGACCCTCCATTGCTCCAGCTACAAGAGGAAGCATCTGATGATGTGGAAGAGGAAGGTGCTACCCCTTCATCAACCACCTTCTGACTTCCTTTCCATGACTCACAACACTACCACCAAGCACCAGTTTTGGGAGGTGAATACAACTATTTATGCAGTTTATTTCCTCCAGTACAATATAATTTATAAAAATATATTAAAATATTAGTGTTTTCTATTTAAATGTATTTAAAAAGATCAAAAATTATGTTTATTATGCAGTTTTGGGTTGGAAAAATCTTCCATTGTAACAAATCTTGCATTATATAATGGGATTTAATAGGAAAATAGGGTCCATTATACAGAAATTTGGTTTACGGACAACTTTTCAGGAATGCAACCCTTCCACATAATGAGGACTACCTGTATTTACTATATATATGGAATTTCCAGATTTGCCATATACCAGAAAATTCTTATACCAGATTGCAATAGTGGATTTACGATTTTAAAAAAAAAAAGTGGGGTGGGAATTAAAAATATACATGTTAACTCTTTAAGCACCAGCACACAAATTTTTAGCATTTACTAAAATGTAGTTAAAGACCAGGTAGTAAATATTGGAACTAATTTGATTGACGTTATCTAATCCATCTGTTCAAAGTATTACCTGAATCAGTCATTTAGAGAGAGGAAGCTCATGAATGTGAATACTATACAAAGGGTTTACAAGCACATTAACCTCGTGTCTACAAATACTTACAACCATTAATAAATAAATATGTAAAGCTGGAAAGCATAATTTAATTGAGTATATGAAGGGAAATATTATTTTTATACATATGATAATAAAAACCCACTCTAATAGACAGAGTTTATTTTCACAACAGTTTCAATGCCCACTGGCATCCTCTTCAGGTGGATACAGAAAAATGAATGAACCAAAAAACAAGAAGGAAAACAGTCCAGGGACCATTAAGAAATTTGCTCCTAGGTTAGATCCCTTTCTCCCGACACTGGAAGGGCATTTTTATTAAAGAGACCCGCTTATAAGTACATTTGCACAAATTTAAAACTATCTTCTTGTTCTATACATACAGATTCTATTATTTTTACATAATTATTACATTTATTAAATTTATTACATTTAATATTTCATTATTATTTATTACAGAAATTATAAATTTATTATTACATTGATTATTACATTGTTGTTTATTATACAGAAATTAAAACCAAAAAATGAATGAAAAAGGCGAGAAGGAAACAATCCAGAGACCATTAAGAAATTTGCACCTAGGCTAGATCCTGTTCCCCTGACCCAAGAAGGGCATTTTTATTAAAGGGTCCCGCTTATAAGTACATTCGCACAAATTAAAACTATCTTCTTGTTCTATACATACAGATTCTATTATTTTGACATAATTACTGCGTTTTCCCTCTTGTTTTTGGTTCATTCATTTTTCTGTATCCACCCGAAGAGGATGCCAGTGGGCATCGAAACTGTTGTGGAAGTAAATTATGTCTATTAGAGTGAGTTTTTATCATCACATTTTGACCTTCACGTAGAAAAAAGTGAAATTTTTTGCATTTATTTTTATACGGTTTTTAGAAATAAAACTAGAAGGTAAGTTGCCAGGTATGGTATTTACAAGGGTGGTGTTGATATTTTTATAATTTAAAAAGTATGTACTTTTTTGCTTTTAGAAATTAAAAAATTTATTATAGAAAATAAAGCATTTGGAAAGGGCACCAAGATTGACCAAAAGGGTAGGGGGCCTGCCCCCCCCCCCTAAATCCATTAATGCCAGGCTGGCCAGTGGCCACTCACTAATTATTCCAGTATAGAGGGTAACACTGTATTTGGGTGTTTTTTTCATAACTTGCTTTTTTTTTCCCCCCCTTTTAAGATAGCTACACTATTTTTTTATAAAGAAAACTTTTCATCATCTAGAGAGACTTATTTCAATCATATAAACCATTTTTACTATTTATAATAATATAATACTACAAATTAAGTTCAGGAGGTTCAGTAAAAGTTAACAGGTTCTTATTTGTCCCTATCTTGTAATGTATAAGCTAAACAATTATTATAGCTTGGGTTTGCATATTTTTTAAATAAATAATTTATATTACAAATATGAGAGATAATACATAATTGGTAAAGCAATTGGGTCATTCCATGTCAGTTCAATGGCAAAAAAAATGTGACCAATTTTTTTTAAATTGGCACACTTATAAATCTCTGTGAGGAAAACAGAATGACGCTTGTTTCAACACTCTAGGTCAGGGGTGGGCAACCTTTTGTTCAATGTAGCCACAGGTGCGGTGAATGAAAAGTAAAATTTGCCACACCATACATAAATTGAGAAACTACGTTGATAAATCAAAATATAAAAAAGAAAAATTGTTTAAAAAGTTTATTCAAAACATGTACAATCTCATGGGCAATTCGTCACTTGTGGCGATTGGTGACAGGGTTGCCCACCCCTGCTCTAGGTCATATGGTTCTGGAGATACGGCCCTTCAAATTTTGTAAAAAAAAGTCAATTTCCAAGGTCATACCATATTTCAACATGAAATATCTCGGCTCCTATTGCACTTACAGAGACCATTTAAACACTATTTTAAAGCTTTTAAGCAGATCTACAACTTTGTATCTATTCATATTTTACCTTGTGTAGGTCATTTGATGTTACAACCAATTTTTTTTCTCCTTTCACCCAATTTTGGGTACACATGTCTATCTTAACCTAAAACAAGATTTTTAGTGTTGATTAAGTTAGTATAGACACTACAGCCATTTCAGTGGACCATACCCACCTCCATTTTGACCAAGTACCTTTTTCCACCAAACTTTGGAGCACCGTATCTTTGGAACTGTTTGAGCTAGTGTTGAGAAAAATACCATTAGATTTTTCTTACTGAGATATATAATGTCTGCTAATTTTCAAAAAAATTGGTAATTATCTAACCTAACCTAACCCAGTTATTTGGTTGAATAAGTATCCGGCCCTATTATAAAAAATTTTTTTTTTGGTATATTTCAGAGAATTATATAATATAGGTAATTTAAATTACATAATTAATTAATTTATATGGACATTCAAAAGTGTGAAGAACTTTGAACCTGCTATCCTGTTTAAAGGTAAAGCTATGTACGTATATAAGTACCTTATACTAGGCTATAGGTACTACCCTATAGAATAAGTTCAGTTTTAAGAGTTAGAAGAGTTTTAATAGAATTACTTAACTTTGTGTATTTATTCATTGTGTACAACAGTAGTACCCATGTGAAAATAAGCTTATTTAAACCTTGGAGCAAGGATTTTTTGACATCTGTATTTATTCCAATCTGTAAATCAAACTGCACATTTTTTCTTGTTGTAGACCTCTGAAACAAGATCAGTAGGTCCCAAATTTTATTTGTGCCATCTAAGCAAAAATAGTTTTTAACAGGGTTGGATACAATGAATAATTATAATTGTATTTTTAATTAATTGATCCTAATTTCCATTAATTGTAATTCATTCAAAATAAAATTAAAATAAAGGTAATTGTAATTGATTTTTGAGCTATAACTGATGTAATTGATCAATTAATGTCAATTGTTAAAAATTATACCCTTAGATCTGGCAGTCATACATCATCCAATAAAAATAAACCTTTGATAGTTTATTTAGTTATACTTAGATATACCGTATATTTAGATACCTATATAGAATAGATAGTTATATTTGTGTAATTGTAATTGATTCAGACAAAATTAATTGGAATTGCAATTGATCTTGAAATTGTGAAGTACAATACTAACTGTAATTAATTTGAAGAAAAATAAAAAAAATTGTAATTGTTTCCATTTTGTATAATTGAACCCAACCCTGGCTTTTAAGCTACATATGTTTTTTTTTCTTCTTAGATAAACATGGATTTCAGCAGTTTGAATATGGACAGGTTCTGTTGTGACCCATTTAAAAAACACAAAGGAAAAGTGAAAAAAGGCATTCATGCACTGACTAAAAATTTGATTGATCAAAATCCTGAATTGAAACTAACAAATAATCATAAAGCATGTGCAACCTGTCGAAATATACTAGCAAATTGTCCATCCCCAATGCCTGAATGTGAACCACTTGAAAAATCACCATCCACCTCATCAAGTGCCCCATCTGAGCTAGAAACTGTTGGAGATGTAGTTGAAATGCAGTATGAGCTTAGTAAATTCAATGCTTCATTGGCCACATTTGATGAGACCCCAATAAAACCATGTAAACTCTCTGACAGCGCTGGTTACGCAAAGAGAAAGTTGAGGAAAGTAGGAGTTGTGAAAAGAAAGCTTGAACTTGCAACTAAACAATCAATTTCATGTAGTGACTCAGATGATACAGAACTGGGGATTCTTCAACAACTAAAAGAGAAATTTAATCAAGTGACAAGTCAAAGTGAAAAACTGACAATTCTTACTTACTATCCTACCAAAAAGATGGACACAAGTAAAGATCAGAGAAGAATTTAATTGCTCAGATTACATGGCTAGGCAAGCAAAGAGTTTGGTGAGGGAGAAGGGAGTGCTTTCAACTCCTAATCCACATTTGGGGAAATGCCTGAATAGTAAAACTGCTGCCACCAGATGTGAGTAGACAAATGCCAGGGTTGAAAGACTATGTTTCTGTAAAAGGAGCTGATGGTAGGCGGGAAAGAAAACAAAAATAAAATATATTGTAAATACCTAATAACTGCCTTTTTTAAATATAAAGTTATGTTGATGCTTCTTTTTTCATGGTTTCACCAAGCTAGACAAGAATCAGTTCTTGTAACTCAATTGGTAAAAATAAAGGAATAGGTTATTTTAATATACATTACATATTAAAAGGCAAATTGTCTTAAAAATAGCAGACATTACAGATCTTAGTGAGACAAATCTAATGGCACTTTTCTCAACACTCTAGCTCAAACAGTTCCAAAGAAACGGCGCTCCAAAGTTTGGTGGAAAAAGGTACTTAGTCAAAATGGAGGTAGTTATGGTCCACTAGGGCATATCATACTCTGGGTTCAGGGTTGAAATTTTGGAAAAACAAAGTGGCTAATATGTATTCCTATGTAAAAATTAATTCTAAGATGGGTTTATTATTTGCAACTTTTCTGAAAAATCTCATTTTCATGGTCAAAATCGCAATTTTCTGATTTGAAGGCTGCCTAACGCAGCCTCAGGGCACCCAAACCAAAGTGCGCAGCTGTTCTACCTGCACATGATTTAGTCTGAAAGCTGCTTTTCTGACCTCATCCTTGCTTTCTTGCGTGTTTCAATACCTCTGGGTGCTGAAAAATCTTTTAACTTCACGTAAAACTTAAGAATTTTAAGTTTTCCTTCAAAGAATAGGCGTGGCTCACCAGCTCTACTCTGATCGAGTAGCGGGAGACTTGCTGCCTCCACATGTAGGTTTACATGCCTGTTCTTCCTGGATCCCTGAAAAGCATGGCCTCATAAGATCTTATGAGGACTTTCAGCTCTTATGAGCATTAACAATGGCTTCAGCCTCTTCATCAGCCACTCGAACCTGAAAAGCTCTTAAGTATGTCCTGCTTCGACCTGAACACTGGGAGCATTTCTCGATGGTCTATCCTGGCTCTCACCTACCCATCTCTCCTCCCATGACCGTACACAGCTTGGGAAGCAGTTGAGACTTCATGTACAGCTATCTCACAGGACTGAGTATAAACAGAGAAAGCGTCCACTTTGAGTGGTTCCCCCCCCCCCCCCCCCCCCCCCCCCCCCCCCCGAGATCCTCGAGCTCAGTCAAGGTCATCTTGCAGGTGAAAATAGGCTCGTAAACATTCTCTGATTCCCAGTTGATGAGATCCTCAGGTGAAGTGGCTTGCAGATTGAATTTGGGATTTTTATGGGGCCTCACTGTCATATCACCAAAGTCTCTTCCTTTTCTGATCTTCTCTATCTGGCTCACAGCAAAAGCTCTCTGATGCTCATCCTCACTGCACAGGAATGAAGCCAGGGTGTTCTCAGGATGTGCGTGGTAAACTCCTCTTATCACTGCAGCAGAGATGATGTTCCTGACCTCGGTAGTCTGGTTCCTCAGCAGCCTCAGGCTTGAAAAACGTGTGCAGGACCAAATTTGAGGTGGTGCTTCACTTTGATGTCATAGTACATTTTGAAGTAGAAGTTAAGGCAGAACTTCACAAGGACCTCGAGCCTCCTCAACACCTCCCCCTTCAGTCCGTGCTCCCTCATCACAACAGCAAGATGGCCTGTGCAGTAGTGAGCCACCTGGATTGGTTCAGAGGTCCGCACTTGAGACCAGCCAACTGTGGACTGAGACTTCCAGACTTGATGGCTTTGATCAGAAGATAGCAGTTGTGCTGGTCTGTGGAGAGAGATTTGACTATCTCTGCTGGCAGCTCTATGATATCTTCAGTTTCTTCCACTGGTTTGAAGTTGAAGTTGACCTCAAGTTCATTCACTTTCTCAAGAAGTTTTCCAATAGGCCCAATGAAGCCTGACCGGGGAGTTACAGGGCCATCCAGCTTGATGATTAAGTGCCTCAGGGGGAGCTCATTCACATGGAGCTGACAGATCATCCAGTGGCACTTGCGACCCAGCATCTTCTCCAATAGGGCTGTGGCACCTCCAGACCACCCAGTGTTGGTAGAATCTCCTCCAATCATTACAAGGCTCTCATCAGCTCCATGATCCAGAAGCCACTCATGCAGGCCCTGAGCAATCTTATGAACAGGCTTTTCTCCTTCCTCAGGTTCCTCGGGAGTGAAATGGAAGAGGTACTTTCCTTGAGGCTCCCACGTGATAGTGTAATGCTCCTTGATCACTTTGCCAGGATGAAATCTCCCTGTCACTTCGTCATATTTCAACACCTTTGTGTTCCTATCCTGCTTGCCATCAAAGAATATCCCAGAGATCTTCTCCTCCTCTGACCTCTGCTTGAGAGCTTCAAATGATGAGGCCATTACTTCCTCCTTGGCCCTCCAGACTTTCATGCCATCTATGGCCAAGTAAGCCTTGTCTTTAGAATGATGACCGGCCTTGATGAGGTCTTTCAGGAAGCCAGTGGCGACTGCAGCTGCCAGAACATTTGCCACCCTGTACCTCAAAGCTGCTGAAGCTGTCCCTTGGATCTTCATGTAGTTTCGTGTAGCAGAAGTTGGAGTTTCGGCAGGTACTTCAGCAGGAACATCCATAGGAGTTTCAGTAGCCTCAGCATTGCCAGAGGCTTCTTTTGCAGCTTCTTCCAAGTTTGGCTGATTAAACTTAGGAAAATTACGAAAAACACTTACCAAAAAAAATGGCATCCACTCACTTCTACTTCACAATTATAACTGGTGTAATTGCTCAGAAATATCTATTGAATGTTGAACTTCCCCTTCTGCATCCAAATGGTTACAAAGATTCAAATGGAGTATTTTTTTCTTATGTATGTATGTATTAAACCTGTGTAAGAGTTAAGCAAAGTTAATGTATTTAAATGGCAGCAAATTATGACAAAGGGTTAAAAATATGAGGTTGTGTTCAATTGAATATTTGGTATTTCAACATAGAACAGAAAACCGCAATTTTGAACATAACACAATTTTTGGGAAAAGTTGCAGAAAAGAAATCTTCTTAGAATTAAATTTTACATAAAAATACATATTAGCCAGAGTGAAATTCGGACTTGGAAAAGTATGATATGCCCTAATGATCCACTGAAATAGCTGTAGCATCTATACTAACTTAATCAACACTAAAAATCTTGTTCTAGGTTAAGGTAGACATGTGTACCCAAAATAGGGTGAAAGGAGAAAAAAATCAGTTGTGACATCAAGTGACCTACACAAGGTCAAAGGTAAAAAATAAGATCAACTTTTTTTTTACCACTGAGGTAAAATATGAAGAGAAACAAAGTTGTGGATCTGCTTAAAAGCTTTAAAATAGTGTTTAAATTGTCTCTGTAAGTGCAACAGGAGCTGAGATATTTCATGTTGAAATATGGTATGACCTTGGAAATTTACCTTTTTTTACAAAATTCTAATGGCCATATCTCCAGAACATTATGACCTAGGGTGTTGAAACAAGTGCCATTCTGTTTTTCTCACTGAGATCTATAAGTGGGCCAATTTAAAAAAAATCGGTGATGGTCACGTTTTTTGACCCAAAATTCCGTTGAACTGACATGGAATGGCCCAATTTTTGTTATAGAACTAAAATTTAGAAACTACCAACTTACCCCCTTCCCTTCTGAATCTTCAGAATGAGATTTTTCACTTTGTTCAAGACATTTGTAAATATATACAACCTACTGAACTTATGTTTGCTAATCTAACAATAACTAGATCAAGATACAGTAAAACTCCTTTAATCCAACACCCATGGGGAAATGGTGGTGCCAGATTATCAGAACATTTTTGTACATGCGCGTGTATATACACTTAGAACTTAGAATTTCACATTGCTTATATATATATAATAGTATCATGAGAACTTTCTAGTTTCAACGCTTCTTGGAGTCTCAGAATTTGCCATAAAAGCAAGCAAGTTATCTTTCTTTTCGTTGATATCATAGAGCGTGGAAGAACCAATGCCATACTGCTGCATAATATTATTCCAGTTCTCACCCTTCTCAATCTTCTTAATTATCTTGATTTTTTGTGTTGTAGTTAATGTAACACATTTTCTCTTACCACTTGTCTTCACTGGTGTTTCCATGATTATAATATTATAAAAGAAATATGTGTGTGAGACTAATAATGCACAGTAAAGCACAAAGTATTTTTATAAATAGCTCACAAGATGTAGACCATGCGGGTAGTAATGGCAAACTAATGAACAAAGCAAAGTTGGTTGAGAACTGGTGCGCAGAAGTCCAGTAGAAAATTCCAGATTAAAAACACAGTGGGGGGTTTTGGCACAAATGCAGACCATCAGATTTTCCAGATTAATGGATGCTGGATTAAAGGAGTTTTACTGTAATACAATCCTGGGCTCCATTTGAAATTTCAGAAATTTTTTTGGACATCTAGGCTATATTCCTAAACCATGACAACTGGCTGGTCAAACTGATCAATTTTTGTAGTTCACTTATGAAAAAAGAAAAATACCCTAGTGGTTGTTGAATGGTTAAACAATGCATAAACAAATTTTATACATTACCTGTTCTCCAGCATGTCCTTTCTCTAACCAGTCTCATGATAAATAAAAAGGAGGATCTGTGACCCAGTGTGGCAGAATTTTCAATCAAGGTCTTAAGCTGAATATCTACTTTAAATTTATTATTTTGTAACATTTTAGTTGAATATATCTGTGATGAGTGAAGTTAGAAAGTAAAGATTACAATATTAATGGTCAACATTAATAATGAATTGGACAAAATATTTTGTTTACCTGGTATCCTATAAATAATTCCCAAAGATCTGAATTAAGTTAGGCTAGGCCCTGTGCTGTACCTATAGCTACCAGTAAAATGAAGTTTGGTAGAATTGAGATATATTCTAAAAAATGGAGCAAAGCCATGCAAAGGGGAAGGGGGCCACAGGAGCTTGAGCCCCTGCCCTTTTCCCTCTATGACTCAGAAGTGACCTTTTTTAGCACCCCAAAGAAGAGCCCTTTTTTGGCCTTGAGCCCTCCTCCTTAAATGTTCTCTGCATGGCACTGAAATGGTGTGAAATGACTCAAATCCTATAGAAAATTACAAAAAGTCAGCAGTGGACTGGCCATTGTGTCCTGCATTAGGGCCAGTCCACCCCCCCTCCCCTTAGTGACCAAAAATTTTTAAAAATTGCCTTTCTTTCAACCACATTTGTAAACAAAAACAAATATTTTCTTGTGACTGCAGCACAAATAGCATTACTTATCAATTTATTCAACCAAACTGTACAGTACACATCTTTAGTTTATCAGTCATGAATTAAGATTAGGGTAGGGTATTGTCTAATTTATAATTAACTGTACCAAGTTGGTACAGTGCTGGATGGACATGCTTGCACTCTCTCTCATTTGTGTTATATTGATGAAACAGATTGTCAGCCCTATCTTTTTGTAGTATTATGACAACCACATGGCTAAGGACCCCTCCCTCTGAAATGGCAAGCCAGTCCAGCACTGCAACAAGTGGTGCAAATTTTCTATCTAATACCATACTACTATTCATTAAATTAAAAGTGACTCTTGGAGGTCTAAAACAAATATTTTAGTTTCAAAAGTGACACACCAGATCTTGTAACTTCCTGACAAACTCCTTAATTTGGTACCATACTGTAGCTACAAACCTATAACTCTAAGACCATTTTATAGTAGTCTCTTTTATCAAATTATATATATATATATATATATATATATATATATATATATATATATACTGAGATATGCCTCAGTGGTGTAGTAGTTAGCATCGCTGACTACAGATCCATCAGCCCTGGGTTCAAGACCTACTGATGGCAGCCAGCATGCAGCAAAACCCAGCTGTTCATCCTTCCACACAATAAAGAAAGTGGTTGGTAGATAAATGAGTACCCTGGGTGGCCTAGTGATTAAGACGCTGGGCTGCTGGTGGGATGTGGTTCAGATTCCACATTAAACTGTAGGTCTAAGGTGGCATGAAAAGCTTGACCTTCATCAGAATGAACAATTCAGGCAAAAGCTAATGAATGGTATATATCAGGGTTGGGAAAAACCAAAACCCAGTTGGGTTTTTGCTAGGGTTTTGCCAACCCTGGTGTGTGTGTGTATATACAGTAGACTCACAACTTACACAGATTTTTCTTACGTGGGTTATAATTTCACAATTTCTGTGCTTTAAGGCAGCATACACATGTCTCACCTTCATCTGCAACGCCATGGAGGACAGCACTAACAAGAGTGTTATGGCATGCTGGAAGGAATTCAACATTGCCAATTGCATCACTTTTGTGTTATAGGTATGTTATACATATAACAGAGTTACAATATATGGTGATTTAAGGGCGATTTAGGGGATTTTTTTTGGTTTCTGACTTTAAGCAGTTTTTGGCCTTATGCAGGGTCCCAGGAACGTAACTCCCGCGTAAGTTGTGTCTACTGTATATATATATATATATACAGTAGACTCGCAACTGTGTGTGTATATATATATGAAGGTTCTACCCTTAAATACTTGTAGCCTACAAAATAAAATGAATGAATTTTCTTCTTTAATTGCTTGTAAAGACTATGCTTTAATTACGATAAATGAATCATGGCTTAGCACTGAAACATGACTTTGTAGGGGAGTATGAAATCAGAGGTCATAGACTTTTGGTTAAAAACAGAATAGGTAGGTGAGGAGGTGGTGTTATGTTGTATATCAAAGATAATATTGCAAAGGTCATAGAAGTAAAGCACAGAATTCCAGAACCGATAGATTTGACTATAGCAGAACTTGAATTGAATGATTTCAAACTTCTGTTGCCATTATATATAAGCCCCCTAATCAAACAGCTGATACAAATGAAGCGTTATATCGTGAACTTAAGAGAATATATTGTAGGTAGTGAGCAGGCCTTAGTTTGGGTGACTTTAAATGCACCAACGTGGATTATGATACAATGCAGGGAGATGCAGAGGTAATCGTTTTAAGTTAATTTCTTGAGGATAGCTTTCTTATTCAAAAGGTTGGGGAACCTACGAGGTTGGACAGTATTTTAGATTTAGTAATAACTATGGACAATAGGCTAATCACTGATCTTCAAGTAATAGAACCATTAAGCAATAGCGATCACAATATGGTAGAGTTTGTCCTCTCAGTAAGTCACTCAAAACCAGCTAACTCGACTAAAATTCCTAACTTCCAGCACGCAGACGTTTGTAAATTTAGAAACGAATTGTCACATGTCAATTGGGAAAATGTAATGGGGATCTCCAACACAAAAATAATGTGGGAATCATTTGAAACAGTATTTAGGACTATAAATGAGGAATGTGTAGTGTACAAGATTAAGCATGTGAAAGTAATAATAAGCCCTTGTAGTTTAATTCTAGAGTAGGGGATATCATAAGGAGTAGATATAGGGCTTATAGGCTACATAAGTACGATAAAGACAATTTGTGGTTATGAAACTACATATCTCTAAGGCGTGAAGCAAAAAGCATAATAAAAAAGTCCAAGCATGATTTTGAAATTTCCATAGCTCATGACAGCAAAGAAAACCCAAGTGATTCTTTCAATATGTTAATGATAGCAATCCAGTAAAGAGGGTCTTGGGTCTGTTGAAAAATTCTGATGGAGAACTAGTTTCTGAAAAAAAGCAAATGACTACTCTACTAAATGAATTTTTACGTCAGTTTTTACAATACAAGATGTAACGAATATCCCTACAGTCATAGACATAATACCTTTTGACAATGGTAATACTTTAGATAATATTGTGGTTAGTGAAAAGGAGGTAATGCACTATACTGATAAAATGAAATACGTAAATCACCAGGGCTGGATTCCATTATATCCCTTACAACTAAAAGAATTAAAAGAAAGCATTGTTGTGCCGCTAACAAAGATTTTTAATACATCTATTTCTTAGGGGGTGCATACCAGATAATTTCAAGTTAGCAAATGCAACACCTATTTTTAAGAAAGGCAATAAAAGTGCAGCAGGAAATTATAGGCCAACCACTTTAATGTCTGTTGTAGTTAAGCTACTGGAATCAATAATTAGGGATTATATAGTCAAACACTTGGAATTGCACAACTTGATTAGAAATACACAGCACAGTTTTAGGCAAAACAAATCTTGCTTAACTAATCTTTTAGAATTTTTTCAAAGCATGTTTGAAGTTTATGATCATCATTGGGCAATAGATGGTGTATATTTAGATTTTCAAAAGCATTTGACACCATACCACACAAAAGACTGAAAAAAATCTATGGCTCATGGAATCAGGGGGGTAGTAATAAATTGGATAGAAGAGTGGTTGCGAGGTAGGAAACAGAGGGTGGTCATTGATGGAGCAGAGTCATCTTGGGCTAATGTAGCAAGCAGCATTCCTCAGGTTCTGTATTGGGCCCCTTAATTTTTATATATATTAGCAATTTAGATGTCTGCCTAGTCAGTACAGTTTCAAAGTTGCAGATGACATGAAGTTGGGTGGTAGGGCAATTAATGATGAAGATAGAGGTAAAATCCAGGAAGAACTAAACAAAATAATCATTGATTGGTCAGTCACATGGCAAATGAGATTTAACATTGATAAATGCAAATTTTACATATAGGTTCATGTAAGGGTAATTTTGCGTATAATATGTCAGGGAAGGAGTTGGCAAGCGTAGAACAGGAAAAAGACTTAGCCATTATCATCACTGGTGATTTAAAAGTGGCAAAATAAAGTACAGCAGCTGTCAATAAGGCGAATAAGGTGCTATGTTTTATAGCTAGGAATTTTTAGTACAAATCGCACGATATTATTGTTCCTCTTTATAAATCATTAGTTAGACCCTATTTGGAGTACACAATCCAATTTTGGAATCCACATATGCGCAAAGATATACATAAAATTGAAAGATATATATATATATATAAAATTGTACAAGGATAGGCTTCAGGAGTTAAAATTGACTACACTCGAGACTAGGAGGCTAAGGGTGATGATCTAATCCAGGTTTTAAAATTATGAATGGGTTTGATAATGTAAATAGAGATAGCTTTTTCAAAATATCACAATATAGTAGAACTAGAAATAATGGGTGTAAGCTGACAAGTAGAAGATTCGAGACAGCAGTTGCCAAAAACTTTTTTACACACAGAAGTAAACAGCTGGAATAGTTTGCCAGTAGAAGTAATTAGTAGCTTCTCTATAAACATGTTTAAAAATTGATTAGATGCATATGTTGATAGAACCCATGTAAAATTGTAGGTCCCCTTCACCACCATGGAGGATGCACAATACACAATTACAAACACAGTTAAGTGGACCAGCCATAAGTGGATCTTAGGGTCTTTGTTGGTCTGAAATATATATATATATATACAGGGTGTCCGAGAATTATCTGTACAATTTTTGGCTGTTATTAAAAGTCAACCATGAAGTGTAGAAATTCCAGTGTTGTCCCATTTTATAGAGAATCTCAAAGTTTTTCTGATAGCTACCAAGTTTTTGACAAGTTTTTTAGAAATGTAGGCGGGTGACAGACATTGATGATTTAAAAGCAAGAATCACAGCTGCTATTGAGCGAATTGATGTGGATATGCTGCAGCATACATGGCAACATTTGGAGTATCGATTGGATATTTTCGAATCACTAATGGTGCACATATCAAATGTTTGTAACAACGTTACTTTAATAAAAGAAACTTTTGAAAATACAGATTCTAAATAATCTTGTTTAAGAATTTTACGTGTGTTATCAAGAATTTTATTAAAGATGAAATTGTACAGATAATGTTCGGACACACTGGAATTTCTAAAAACTTGTCAAAACTTGGTATCAGAAAAAACTTAATGAGATTCTCTGTAAAATGGGACAACACTGGAATTTCTACACATCATGGTTGACTTTTAATAACAGCCAAAATTGTACAGATAATTCTCGGATACTATATATATATATATATATGGGATGAATTTCACAATAAAACACGTGAAATGAATGAATGCTGCAAACCCACAAGGAAAAAGAAAAACGATTCCAAGGCCTTTCGTGTATTCAAAGCTACACCTCGTCAGGGAATGAAGTTAAAAGGCGAGAAGCCCATATATATATACAACGTACAGGAAAAACAAAACAATTAGCACATACTTAACAAGTTGAAAAAGAAAATGAGGGAAGCCTACCTTTTCTTGATCTAAAAATTTGGAGATGCTCTAATCAGTTCAAATATGAAGTCTACCGTAAGCCTACTAATAATAACTCTTACGTGCATTTTTATTCTGACCATCATCCTTCGATTAAATCCTCTATTTTCTCTGCTATGTTTCTTCGAGCATTGAGAGTTGTCAGTCCTGAATTTTTAGATTCTGAGTTATGCAATATCATGAATATTGGTACTAAATTATGTTATCCTATTTCATTTTTAGATAACTGTCTTAAGAAGCCAAGAATAGGTATTATAATAATGTAATTGTAAAGGAATTTCAGCGTAAAAATATCCTTAGCCTACCTTACCATGTTAATTTTCAATACCTTCCAACTGTACTTAAAGCAATTGGCATTAATGTAATCTTTAAGTATAATAATACTGTTAAATCACGCCTAATAAAGAATAGCCCTGATAATGTTGTTGGTTGTGTGTATTCGATCGGATGTACACAATGTAACTCAGTATATATAGGCCAAACCGGTAAACGTTAGATATTAGGGTAAAACAGCATAAATATGCTTGTAGAACAGCTAGTACTTCCAATGCTTTATTTAACCATATGTATAGATGTAACCATAGCATCAAGTGGGATAGTTCTAAAGCGCTTGTTAAAACAGAGATATAATAGAACGAAATATTCTAGAATGTGCATTTATTCATTTTAAAAACAATTTCAATAACAGCTCGGGGACTTATAAAATTGACGATATCATGTTAAAATTTCTTTTGCCTCTCATTAACCCTTGTTAAGTATGTGCTAATTGTTTTGTTTTTCCTGTACGTTGTATATATATATGGGCTTCTCGCCTTTTAACTTCATTCCCTGACGAGGTGTAGCTTTGAATACACGAAAGGCCTTGGAATCGTTTTTCTTTTTCCTTGTGGGTTTGCAGCATATATATATATATATATATTTGGAAATGATCACATTATTATTATTATTTTGGGGGCATTCCAGGACAAATCATGCTGTGCATGACACCACACCATCTTCAATTTTCTTTTAATCTGGTATATGGCATTATCTAAACCAGGGCTTCCCAACCTCTTTTCAGCTGTGTACCCCTCCTCACTGGCTTCAGCCCCATACCACCCCCCTACTCAAAATTGCTCAAAAGACAGTGTTGCCACTACACCATCTTTTGAGAGTACTTTTCCATTTGAAAATTAGTTCCAAAGGAGGATGGGTTATCCATAACCCTTACTTGGGAACCCCTGGTCTAAACCAACAAACTCAACATATAAAATTAGAGCTCAATCACAGTTAGCTATGGTTCAAATTTACGGCCCCCATCTAATTTGAGGAGTTTCTGCATACTAATAAATTTCAAACTGTCATATCTCAGTCCCTAACTCAGAGGAGAATGATTCAAAGTACATCTGAAGGCAATTTTCCAAAGTATAAATAATTATAAGCACAAATACACCTACAAGTCAGTGAATAAAAAGTTTGATAATTTTCTCATTTTAGGGGATATAAATGAAAAATGTTTACTTTGAATGAATTGAGTTCAACTATTTTTCTATTAATGGAAAGTGAGAAAACCTGTTTTAGCATCTAAAGGTAGTGTTTTTAGATTTAAATGATGCTAACTTCACTGAAATTATAACATTTCACTTTTTCTATAGTTATACATTAACACAGGGAAAGATTAAAGGAACTAGGTACCATATGTATTTTCAGTTTTGGACACATTGAGAGGAGCTATAATACAGATGTTCAAAATGTTTCCAGGTTTGGACAATATTGATGTACCATAACTTTTCTCATTAGAGACTGATGGAATAATTGAAAGGCATAATAAGAAAATTAGAAAACAGACTTGTAGGGTGGATCTTTCAAATACTTTTTCGTCATAGAGTAGTAGATTTTTGGAATGGTTTGCCATATGATGTGGAAATAGTAGCTCATTAGTTAGTTTTAAGAAAAATTTGGATGCTTTCATAAGTGAGTATGTGTGTGTTTGAGAGTGTAATAGTCTATCTTCTTAAATTAAGTTATGTAAGCTACTTTGGTAGTTCAGTAATAGTTTTGCACAATTAATTAGGTGACTTGAGATTGACATTTTGCACATTTTATTATAAAATATAGGTCATGACTTGGATAACCTCAATAGGCCTGAGTGGCTCCATTTTTTCCAAATGAAATGATATCTAATGTACTGTACATCCTTCATCAAAGCTGCTGGAAAGTGTAAACTGCTAAAGTACGAGTACTTCAATAAGTATCCGCACTTTTTATTTTAGTGATAATCTATATAATATAATAAGAGAGCTATCCGTCTGTCTGTCTGTCTCTGTCCATCCATCTGTCCGTCCATCCGTCACACTTTCAGAAATTGTAAAAAAATTCAGAATTGTATTACGGGCGGCAATGTAATAAAGCTCAAGATTTTCATGACTGTGTTCTTTCTGTAGTTTAGCAATGGGGAAGGGTGGGGGGTGGGGGTAATGGGGGAGGGGTTAGCCCCAAGTTGTATGAATGGGGTGAGGAGGTTTTGGGAGATACCGATTCAAAAATGTTGACCACAATGTGAAGCTCAAAATTTTCACGGCTGGGTTATTTTTTTGTAGTTTAGCCTGTCTAACCGTCGCGAAGCGGCGGGAACTGTACTAGTATAGTATATATAATATATATGGTACTCATAATAATGACCAAACTGAGATCTATAGTCTTATTTAGGCTACTCATAGCTGTCACATATCGTACGAGTAGTGAGCATGGCTGCGCCACTTTCAATTTGTACTCTGGAAGGAGAGAGATCATGATATTTTCATTAGTTAAGAATAGCAAACCTCAAAGTTTCCATGTCAAGAATAGGGAACCCAAAATTATCCATGTCAAGAATAGCGAACCTAACACCCTATGGGTTCGCTATTCTTAACGTGATCTGAAACTTTTCTTCTATGAGTTTCCTCAGCAGATGACTGATGACTAAGATATCCATAGATAAAATTGATATATGGTATATCCAAGAATTTTTCTAAGTCTAAAACTGTCTTCTCTGTCTCTTTTGGGACTCTCTCATTCATTCATTTGTGCATTTCTCAAGGAAATGTAACTGCACATGCACCACTGATTTTAATTTAACCAATCACAAATGGCATCATTGTCTTAGCCAATAAAATTGAACCACCCTTGCGCCAGGCTTGATTTGAATTTGAATAGCTCACTTTAGCCATGGCATCAGTGTGTGGAGGATGCACTCTCTCTCACTACAAAATTATAGCTTAATTCTACCAAAAGAACAGTGAAACAGTTACTTTTTTTCGGGAACACAGTGTTTTGCCACAGTCTGTTATGTGTCCTAAGTGTAATAACCCTTGTAATTATCATGAAGACCGCCATCAGTGGTACTGTGATCACAAAGTAAAGATTGCAAAAATGAAAAAAATGCCATGCTTGTGGCAGTTAATATTTACTAAATGCCATGAACTGAACCTGTGATTCAAAATAACTTTTTATGAGGTAGTTTTAGTTGCTTTATTCAAATTTGCTACTCATTTCTGGGGCAAATGCTTATTTATGGTAAAAATTATGATAAGAATATATATAAATACATGCATTATATATTGCGCAAAGAATCATAATTTTGGGATTTTTGTAGAGGGAAATAGTGATGTCATATGACGTAATTTGCTATACATTACTCACATGTCTCACAAACCATCTTCATGGGTTAGTTTTTCTAGGATGGCATTGTGCAAAGGGTGTGGTGTGATGTACATTCAAGCAATTGAACGTTTTGGCCATAATAATCCAGCTTCAATTAAATATTTTCAAGATCACAGCATTCTCATATGCCCAAGATGATTAATTGAATGCCCAGTTAGGTCAACTGAATGCCCGGTTAGGTCAACTGAATGCCCTTGATGATTGGTTAGGTTAAGTCATGATATTTTTATTAGTTTAAACAAAATGATGGGAGCAAACTTTTCTGATTAATTTTGAGGTGTTTTGCACGTTTCCTGTAGTAATGCATCATTTACGAGATCTCATAACATGAACATGTTAGGTTATACTTTATTGTGCAAGTAGCTATAAAATATAGTCAAAAATACATTTTTCAAGTGTATTTTGGTATGCTTTGTTTGAATATGACCTTCATTTCAGTAACTGTATACAATATCCCCCTCACCTCAGTTTCTAATAAAAATTATTGCAATGCGTAGAAAATAATAAATAAAACCTTTCCTTTAAGTAAAAAAATTTCCAGTCAATCATATTTATGGAAATATTTGCTTCTGAAATTTTAATTAATGATATCCATTTGACATGACATCGTGTCAAATGCGACTTTTTTTCATAAAATATTTTTCTTGATTGGGCTATTTTTTCGCTACTCTCTGACTTAATTACTTGGTTGGTTTTTGTTCTGGTTATTTTTTTTTTTTCTAATTGGATTCAGTTTGGTCGTGTTTGTGATAGAATTATGACATGCTGTTTGTGTGGTTTCAACTTTGAGAACTTGATTCATCATGTGCCCTAGATGAAGACTAAAAAAGTGCATAACTTAACATGTTATTACATTATCATTTGTATAATTTAGGTCTCAGGGGTACGGGGGTAGAGCCCCAGTACCCCTGAGACCTAAATTATACACATAACATGTTAAGTTATGGTAATTGTATACAACATCCCCCTCACCTCAATTTTATGAAATTGACTTCACAATCTATGTAAAACCTTTATTTATAGCATGTAATTACTTTATTTAACGTATCCCATTAGGGTATGTCTTAGGGTTAGGTTGGTTTCCGAAAATAAATAAAGTAATTACATGCTATAAATAAAGGCTTTACATCGATTGTGAAGTCAATTTCATAAAATTGAGGTGAGGGGGATGTTGTATACAATTACCTTCATTTCTTATGCAAATGAACAGAAATACAGTTGTCATTGCATGGCCCAAACATGTATTTCTGTTCATTTGCACAAGAAATGAAGGTTATAATTGAACAGAGCACACCAAAATACACTAGAAAAATATATTTTTTATTTTAACTTCAGGTCATGGCATTTTGTAAATAATTACCCTTGTGGCTTTGCAGTGAGTGATTACAAGGGTTCATTCCTTGATAAGATCCTGGTTAATATTCGTTTTTTGACCCAGTCACACCCAGCTATAACAGCAATATATATTGAATAACCAATCAAAGCTGAATAAGAAAATATATATATTATCTTGTGCAAATTTGTATAAAATGTACTTTTAAAAAAAAAATATCTTCTACTTTCTAATATGTATGTATATAAATTTCGGTTGGTTTGTTTATTTAGGCTACCTTTTTTGGACTTTTTTGGAGAATTTTCTTGGCTTTTTTGGGCTACTTTTTCTTGCTTTGGCTACTTCTTTCTGTTTCTGGTCAGTGTGGTGGTTTTCATTCTAGTGGTATGATGTGTGAATCTTGTGAACTTGATTTCGAAGACCTAATCCGCCTTGTTGGCCTCGATGAAGATAAAAGTTTAGATGTTTTTTCCAATCACGGCATAATTCCGACATCCGTGATTTGCCCTAAATGTAATACTACCTGTATTTTAAGACAAGACTCGAAGGTATTTAGGTGCCATAAAAAAAATGGAAGGATGTGAAATCATGGGTTTTACGTACTGGGAATAGACGTCCTCATTACAAATATTTTGCACGATACTTGTTCCTGGCAGAACATCCTGACGATTCTACAGTTCTGCATCACTTCCTTACTGCAATTGCAGAACTATATCCTCCAAAATAAGGTGACTGGTTAAGTTAGGTTGTTAGGTTAAGTTAAGCATGACTGCAAACTTTTATGGTCGATTTTGAGGTGTTTTGCACGAATCTGCCATCCATTTCCTGTGCAAATGCGTAGTTTTCGAGATGACAATATCTCGAAAACTATGCATTTGCACAGGAAACGGATGGCAGATTCGTGCAGAGCACCTCCAAATTGACCAGAAACGTTTGCTCTCATTATAAAAAGAGACTGGGTCAAAAAACGAATAATTACCAAGATCCACTTTGAACTGTGGAAGTTATTATTGCTTATCAACGCATGGCTACAGAAGCAGTTTCACCACAATGAAGTAATTGAGAATCTTCATATATCTAGTCAGACGAGTATGAATTAGTGAAGCTTCTGTTCCAAGGTGACTATATTTTGTATGGACAATCAGGAGCCTATCGGGGGCCCTGGAATTGTAGTGGAGATACACAAGTCAAAATATGGAAAGGGGTGATATTTACATAATTTCCTACACCAAGCAACTCAACTTTATCCTCCCCAGTCAGCGAACAGATGAACCTCAGCCTTCCACCTTGCAAAGCCCCCAGTTAGGAAAATGTGGTTATGATAAGGTTAGGTTTACAAGCCTTCTTTGGTCATCCAATTGTAAAATTTCTGATGAAAAATATGTTTTTTTGGGTGTGTTTTTAGGCGATTTGAATGATTTTGACCAGTTAGTTTAATTGAATGCCCAGTTAGGTCAACTGTACGCCTTTGACGATTGGTTATGTTTAGTCATGATATTGTTTGTTAAAACTAACAAAAATCACGCTAACTCAAAAACGAGTGATTTGCTATAGAAGCAATGGTCAAAATCATTTGAATCACCTAAAAACACACCAGAAAAACACTGTCCAGTGACTATCAAAAATTGACCCTTAAGATTATCCAGTTACCAAATATTTTATGGTTTTGCAGTAAGTGATTAGATGAGGTTATGGACATGCTTAAGGCAAGGTTTAAAAAAGCTCCCAGCTCAGAGTCTAGTAGGCCTAAGTTAGTTGGTCCTATGGTTGATAGTATAGCTAATGATTAATGAAAGTTAGGCCAGAAAATGAGTCAAATACAAGAAATACTAATGCAAGTTGCTGTGAGGTTGAGCCTAAGCCTAAGCCTAACCCTAGTGTCAGTAACAAGGATGCAGGCCCAAGTAAAGTTCAGCCTAAACTTAGTGTTAAGGAAACTTAACATCACACATGGATCCTGAGCAATGAAAATTATATTTTCCACTATTTGGAACACTATTATTTCTCCCACCCCTGACCAAGTTCCTTACGCTAAGCGCCTTAGAAATATTATGAACAGCTTTTGGTTAATATTCGTTTTAATGCTTTGTTCGTTTTCGATAGAAGGAGACATTCTATGACAATTTAACATATAAATTCGTATTCAGGACACCTTGAAATCTCAGGGAAACTGATAAAAATCAAGGAAATGTAATAATTATTTTTTATGGAAAAAAAAAAAATTTAGACGTAAAAAGTAGTCATTATAGGCCATTGACCGAGTGTTTAGCTCTTAACGCTGTTAAAATTTTGCCGGTCCTCGTCCTCTCCAGTTTTATGGGGAGACATCTCGTGGCAAAATTAGGAAACATAGGTCAAATCAGCCAATTAAATCTGTTTTTGTTTCATGTTACCTTATCCGACCAATCAGAGATATGCATTTTGAATCTCCAATATTGCATACTCATTCCAAAATCCTTATTCAGTTCGGTTTTTGCTATGGTTTGTCTTGGGTGTGATTTGGATTACTTATAAAAAAGAAGATGGTGCTGAAGTTTTCTTTACCAGTCAGTGTTTTATTTGTCTGCAGTGTGGTCATGAGTGTAATTATAGAGAAGTTGCTGACCAATATTATTGCAGAAGATTGACTAGGGACGAGCGCGGCAGAAAAAAAAGTGTTCCTTTTACTTCGATGTCTGTGAGCATTGGCTAGGCCAACAAGTTCAAATTGGTGGGCCTGGCGAAATCGTCTATTTATTCCTGTTGGTCGCCGCTGATTTGTACAAACATCCCAATACTGCTATTGAAGGTTAGAAATTGCGAAAAAACGCGGGTTAGGTTAGGTTAAGTCTGAACCAAAACATATTTTCCTGGTGTTTTTTAGTGTGATTTATTCAAATCTGAACTTCGTTTCTTTGGGAAATGAGCCATTTTTGAGAAATTTTCAATTTTAAAATTTCTCAAAAACGGCTTATTTCCCAAAGAAATGAAGTTCAGATTTGAACAAATCACACCAAAAAACACCAGAAAAATATGTTTTGGTTCAGAAAGGAGAAAAAGCACTAAAACGAATATTACCCAGCTTTTTATATTGTGTGAAACTTCAGCAATTTGCAAAAGGCGAATTTCTGAAAAGAACAAAAGAAAACAAAAGCGTTGCACGAGATCTGGGCAGATTTTGAAGTTTGGACTAAAGTCCAGTATCTACATACATATATTTCACGTTCACACGTTGCAAACAAACACTAGGCTTTCTTTGTGACTACATCTTACCAATGATTACTTATAACAAGATTTGAAACCCCGCCCACTTTTGCATTAACTTTTCTCTCTTCTGCCATCTAGTGTTTTGAAGGGAATTTAGTGTTTGGAGGGTTATCAACTGAAATTATATTTTAATATTTATTATTATATAGTTTAATGTATAATCAAATATTGGGTTAATTAATAAATTAAGCCTATAGGTTGTATTTTTTTAAGATTAATGTAATAATATTTGTTTTTTGGTAATATATCTCTAAATCATGAGAGTGCCCCCTTGTGCAAAGTCTAGTTCTCACTCCATCTACCAGGTGGCGAGTACCTATTGTTCATTTGTGGGTTAATGCGATAATAATAGAAAATAGAGTCAGTTTCGTATCTTTGTAAATATTATCCTTGGCTTTATTTAGAAACCGAATATAAAGAAGTGACAACTAGAGGTGGAAAGAGTACATCAATACTCGAGTACGTGTAGTTGTTGTACTCATATTCAGGGCCGGCTTTAGGAGTGGGCAAAGTGGGCAGCTGCCCATGGGCCTCCACATCTTGGGGGCCTCCACATATTGACAAGCCATTATCAAAATAGAAAAAACCCGAAACTAGAAAAACCCGATAGATGATCAACAAAAAAACACGCACATCCAATACCACTGTAGTACATAAACTTTTACCAATTACTATTTGTTGTGTACTGATTATTGTTTTGTTTTTATTACTCTTTTAGGCCTACTCTCACTATAATGGAATACCCGAGTAACCCGAGGCTTTCATTTTTTACAGAAATGAGTGGAATGGACAGACACAAGAGTGCACGATGTTTTGAAAGTGTATGTATGTTAATTATATTATGAATCTTATGGATGACTTCAATTATGTCTTCCCCTAAGGTAGGGGGGCCTCCACATGGAGGCTGCCCAGGGCCTCCACACGTCTAAATCCGGCTCTGCTCATATTCACACTCGAGGTAATCTGAAATAGCTGTAATCGTACTCTACTTGACCAATCAACCTTTCGTGACCAATTACCACGTGCTACTAATTTGTCTATGCTTTTCGGTAACTATAGCAACCTATAGCTTCCAGAATGTTCTAGAAAGCCTTCAGCAGACTATAAATGCTTGCGCAGGGCATCGCGTTGACACAAAATCGATTGGTCGTGTGGCCTCGCTGGAGATAGCGATCTTTTCTCTTCCATCCTCCGAGGTGTCGGTGTTCTGCTACCGGCATCTGTTGTCACTTTTTTAGGGGGCCTACTTCCTTTGTGGGGTTAATAGGCCTTGGGGTTCGGATCCCCAATCTACAAAAGAGCTTGCTCTTAACGCCTGCAAGTGTTAGTTGAGCCCGGGCGCCTGCCTTCTACTCACGCTCTCGTTTCTGTTCCACCCTTACTCTACTTCTGAAAATGCTCCAACTAACAAAACTTGGCGTATAACTAAATATTTTCAATGTTTTCAATTGATACATGTTAGGGATAAGCAGGGCCGGATTTTCCAATAGGCAACATAGGCCATTGGCCTAGGGCCCACCAGTAACTGGGGGCCCACTGGGGACCTCCTACAATCCCTTGACACAAACAGTATCATTGACAAATTTGCCATAGAAAAAAGCAGGAAAAAGTTATTTTGAACTTCACATAGTTGTGCTTGCAAAATTTATTATGCTTCAGTTTCATTGTATTTTTCCATTATTCCTATGTGTAAGATGTACATGATATGGAACTTGATTTACTTTGATGTACTTGATATGGAACTAATTTGATTAAAAATTATTAATGTGTAATGTATTACATTATGTTGTAATTCTTATTGCAAAATTTATTATGCTTCAATTTGACTGTATTTTTTTCCATTATTCCTTTGTGTAAGAATAAGTTGTACATGATATAAAACTAATTTGAATAAAATTATTGATGTGTTACATTATGTTGTAATTTTTTTTTTTACATAACAATATTACGATATATATATATATATAATATTTTTTTGGGGGGGGCACTGATAAGGTTTGGCCTAGGGCCCACAAGCAAGTAAATCCGGCCCTGGGGATAAGTATAGATCTAGAAATGAACTTCGAATGTCATCTCTGATTTTGTGCATATATTTGTAAATAAACTACAGTTCCGAATGCTCTATATTAGAGGTTTTCAAACTATGGTACGCGAGCTCCCAGGAGTAAGTTGATATAACTGAAGATAACAACTATACACACGAGTATGCTCAAAAGTCAAAATATACTGTAAACTTAATAAAAAGAAAATTGGGCAAATGACAAAAGTTTTACGTAGCATAGGGCATAGGTGAAATTTCGCTCGCTCGCTCTATACTTGTAAATTTTTATTGAAAGATACAAATTTTGAACATATTAAACTGTAGGTATTAAAATAAAACCAATAAAATAAAACAAAACGGAGAAATAAAAATAGTTTGCATTTATGATTTAATAATGTACGGATAACTAAAGAAATTAAGTGCCCATTTTCTTTCTTTGGAAAGCCAATGGGGGATTGGTATTCTTGCTCTATAATGAACAGCGTTTCATAAACACTTTTAATAAATAATCTTAGTGTATATATTAGAAGAAGGAACTTCGTTATCTTATACCATAACTATGGAAAAACTATACGCGCTTACAACATGGTATCATATGTGGTACATTTATTTCATAATTAAATATAAATTATTAATTAATTGAATTAAATATCTATACAAAGTTGCCTCGGGATTGGCGACATAGCCTATTGGGAATGAAATAATTGAATTGCCATACGTACAAAGAACCTGTATGTATGAATCAGCCTCACATAGCAACAAGAAAACCCAATTTATTGTTTAGTCTTCCACAGAGGAGTAGACCAAACAAAATTTTGCTAGTTCGGCAAATAATACAAGCGAACCAAGGAACGGCTCAGGGCTGTTTATGTTACAGCGAACGCTTTAAACAGGGAAGACGTGTTTAAGTTTTCCCTCAAGTTCTGAGTGAATTCCTTATAATATAAAACCTAATGACTATAAAAGGATAGGCCTATTCCTTCAGGGGCTTATATAGTGACTGCCTATATTGATTACCTTAAGTAAATTCGCCGCGTAACTCCATCGTAACAGCCCTACATCTAAGAAGACCGTCACGCCCTACATCGAAACAAACAAAGACCCAGCAAAAATAAGGTGAGGCAAATTATTTTCATTCTAATATACTGTAGGTCGCGCAAATCCCGACGCTAGAATTACCGTAATCAATATAAATATAAAGAGGTCATTTAAAGACCTACATATTCATAACTCTCTAACGAAAAAGCATAGGGCTTTTGTCGGTAACCCTCCACTGAAGTCTGCTGGAAATTTCCAACGGATGAGGGCACAGGCAATCAACCCATAGCCCTACAGTGCCCGCGAAAAGTATCCGATCACTCAAGAAAATACAATATTTTCCCTTGATATTCAGAGACACATAATTCACTTTCTATTTGTTGTAGCGACATCTGGTAACTTTGAGGTTGCTCGCTGTGATATGAGAGCTATCCAACGCATTCTCAAATTAGTGTTCTGGTAGCCTTCGTTGCGGGTGGCTGTGTCTCAAAGTTGTCAGATTTCACTGTTTGTGTAAATTTATTGATATTTTGTTATTTTTTACAGAAAGTGGTGTAAATAAAATTTATATATAATGTGTGCTAAAAAACAACTTAAGAGTGATTGTCGAGGTGCTATTGTTGCTTTGCATACATGTGGGAAATCACAGAGACAGATAGCTAAGGAATTAAACATATCCCAAAGTACCGTTAATTTATGGGTTTCACGGGCTAAGAACATGCCGGCCTAACCACGCCAGTCCCTAAAAAACGATCTGGCAGACCGAGAAAAACAAATTCACGAACAGACAAACTTATGAAACGTTTAGTATTGAAAAACCCAACAATAACTGCGAAAGAAATAAAATTTAATATGAATAATTTGTTATCTGGTGTTTCTGAACGAACTATCCAGGAGCGGCTCCAAAAAGAACTCGGATACCATCTCGCCATGCTGCTAAGAAACCGTTCATTAATGAAAAAATGCGTAAAAAACGTGTCGCATTTTGTAAAAAATATATTCATTGGACTGTTGATGACTGGAAGAAGGTTTTATTTAGTGATGAGTCGACATTTTTGACATTCAGAAGTTGTCCAAAAAAGGTTCGCAGGCCCATTGGCTCAAATAGGATGGACCCTAATACACCCTAAAGACAATGAAACACCTTCCAAGTGTGATGGTTTGGGGTTGTTTCGGTTACTATGGGCGTGGAAACCTATATTTCTTCCGAAGAACACAACTATGAATGGTGCACGGTATTTAGCAATGCTACAGGTTAAACTTCCAATGGCAATGGCAATCCAAAGGACAAAAAACATACATGCATGATGGTGCACCATGTCACAGGGCCAAAATAGTGACAAAATGGATACTGACAATAAATTTGATATTTTGGATTGGCCTGGTAATAGTCCAGATCTCAATCCGATAGAAAATATGTGGCTTATAATAAAAAAAAGGTTGAATGCCACGACACTGGCTCAGTCGAAAAATTACAAGAAGCCATCAAAAAGGTATGGTGCAAGGAAATATCAGTGGAAGTTTGTCAAAACTTGATTAAATCCATGCCAAAACGTCTAGAACAAGTCATCCAAACCAAAGGACAGATGACAAAATACTAATATAAGGTTAGTATACATTTAAACATTGTTTTTTATGTAAAAAATACAAATTTCCAGGGTGATCGGATACTTTTCGCGGGCACTGTATATAGTTTTTTCATAATAACCTTTCATAAAACTTTGGTACCCTTTACTAATAGTTTTATCTAACTATAAATTGCATTAATAATAATATTAATAATAATAATAAATTTGAGTCATCTTGGACATCCAAAACGATTTGGAACATTTTCAAATGCTTTTTCTAATAATTTTCTAATTATTTTCTAATAATTATGCCCATTTCATTTCATTTACCAAGTAGCCAAAAATGTAACTTGATATAACTCGTTTGTCAGAAGAAACAGAAGATGATGATAGAGCTCTAAATTCTATGATCAGCAAAAGAATATGATTTTGTCATTATATATCTTCATCATTAAAGTACTTCTGAATTAAAATCAAGTTCTGGTTTTTGATTGATGAAAAAATTGTTTAAATCTTCTTGGTAGTGAAAGTAAATATTTTTAATAATACATTCACCGCCACATGAGCCACCGGTGGATCACATGGGGTTATCATGGATCGCCACATGAGCCACCGGTGGATCACTCTTGTAATGGCTTGTAATGGCCGTTAAAAGCATTGGCGCTGCTTTAATTAAATATAGGAAAAGATAGGAATGTAAATCGCAAGATTGTGTGCACACCATTTTCGCCTGCAGAGCCAAAAGCAGTTTTAAAAATCTATTCGTTTTTACGTGTAAAGATAAAACAAATTTAACGAAAGATTCGTCGAATTATTATTATTACTATTATTTTGTCAAATTTTTAAGAGCTCCAAAACCACACTGAACGCCGAGATGGCTAATTCCAATTATTTCAAGGGAAGTCGCCTAGTTAAAAGTCTGCATGCACTTTGACCGTTGTATATATCGACTAATGAAAAACTGAGGTGGTCCTTCCAGAAACGAAACAGGAGTAAATCCATTTTTTGTTATTGGGAATTAATATATATATATATATATATATATATATATATATATATATATATATATTCGCCTGTTGTCTGTCCTTTATGCAAGCAAGCGCAAACCGTTTTTGACCTAGAGCTACCAAATTGGCACGGGAACCTTTTATGGGATGAAGAATTAAGATAAATCATTTTAATCAAATTCAACCTTTTGTCTTAAACTTTATTTTATTTAAACTGGGGATCTAATGTGAAATTTATCCCGGGCAACGCCGGTACCTCAGCTAGTATATATATATATATATATATATATTATATATATATATATATATATACACACCTTTGGTTAGCTTCCCCCGAATTGTTTATTCTGACGAAGGTCAGCTTTTCACTCCACCTTAGACCTACAGTTTAACGTGGAATCCGAACCACGCCCCAGCAGCAGCCCAGCGCCTTAATCACTAGGCTACCCAGGGTAACCAATTATCTACCAACCACTTTCTTTATGTGTGGAAGGATGAATAGCTAGGTTTTGCTGTGCGCCGGCTGCCGTCACGGGTCTCGAACCCGGGGTCGATGGATATATATATATATATATTGCGCTCTCCACCGTACATAGCCATGTACACACGGCTCATCTGGTACCGTCCTGAGCCAGGCATCTAGTTTTCTCTTGAAGACTTCAACTTTGACCCCTGTAACGTTTCTGAGGTCCTTTGGAAGCTGGTTGAAAATTCTTGGTCCCCTAACGACCAAGCTATTTTCCTTCAGAGTTGAGGAGGTCCCTTGTCGGGCCTTTAATTTGGGAACACTACACATTCTGCCTTTCATATTTTCCAGCGTTCTTTGGATGGTAATTGGGCTTCTTTTGAAGTTTGGTACAAGTTTTTCGATCATTTTCCATATGTAGATTATGATATACCTCCCTCTTCTTTCCAGGGAGTACAGATTTAGTTTACGCAGTCTTTCCCAGTAGTTGAATTCTTTGCAGCTATCAATCTTGGCTGTGAAATGTGTCTGCGTTTCTTCTAGTTTATTAATTTCTTCCATTTTATATGGGGACGTCAAAACTGAGCAGTATTCAGTTTTACAATAATCAGTGTTCTCAGAAGGGGAATCATTACTGTCTTGTCCCTCCTTTTGAACGTTCTTAGTACCTGTCCCGAGACTCATTTTGCTTTGTTTATTGTTATCTGATTTTGTGTCTGGAATTTTGGCATCATCGGTCATTATTACCCCTAAGTCGACCGCTTTCATGCTTCTCTGAATTTCTTATCTATCTGGAAAATAATAGCCAATATGTTGAAGTTCCTCATTTCTACTATATCTAAGAGCTGAAATTTCTCAGTGTTGAATGTCATATTGTTGTCTTCTGACCATTTGTATATTTTGTTCGTGTCTTCTGCCAAGGCCTCCACTTCATTTGCATCGCTGATTTTTCTGCTGATTTTTGTATCGTCCGCAAATGATGTTACTATACTGTTGCTGTTTACTCCACTGTCTATGTCTGTTAGCATGTTAAAGTGGTGTACGGTACTAAGTAAAAATCCGTGTCGAAAATCCAAATCCATGCATAGTCGTCATCTGAGGTCAGGCCGGAAACAGCAGGGACGGGTCACTGCTTAGAGGGGGAGTCATCCGACATGATAATGTTCTCGCTTGCCACTCGTACGTCGCAAATTTTCTCGGAACTCGAACCAGATTTTAACATTGAGGTCGCCTCGTATGTCGAAATTTCGTTAGTCGAACCCCTCGTAACTAGGGGGTCCACTGTATATATATATATTGGTTAATTACCTACTATAGAATATCTCCATTTTTTTTTACCTGATGGTAATTAAAGAGAATCTGCGCTTTTCTCTCGCATCCATTGTTGCAAATGAATACTTCTCTTCCTTTATTTTGGTTGCAATGATCGGTAATGGTGGGAACAAATGTCCATAGAGAAACTAATTAATTTTTATTTAAGATGTCATATTAATGCTTTCCCTCGTTAAAATATGTTATAATAATGAAATATATTTGACACGAATAAAAAATAAAGTTTAAAAAGTTTATCTTCAGTGAATTCATTTAAGCGTACTTACTTTTAGTTACCCATTAAAACTATAAAACCTTTCTAATAATTTTTATTTTTTTATTTTTTGGGTGGTTGTGGATTAAGATGCAAAATAGTTTTTTTTACTTACTTTGAAAAATAAAATTTTATATCTCTAGTTTTTAATTTTTGCTTCAAAGTATCTATTCAGAGTTTTATTTGGTAAATTGTAAAATTATAACTAAAATTTGGAGGTGCTATTCGCGCCTTTTATTAATTATGAATAAATAAGGGCGAAATTTGTACGGTGGCCTATTTCGTTATGCTGCAAAGTGTTGGTTAGTCTTCTTGGCATATTTTTAGGGGATTTCCTTATTTCTTTGGGATTAGTTGGCCCCGGTACTTCAACAAGTTTGGGAATATAATCTCCACCTAATCCCGAAAGATAGAAATACAACAGAGATTGTAAGGAGTGACTGCCTCTCCAGCTACATGGACAGTAGCTTTTACGTGCCAGCCAGGAAATTGGTGGTATCTCCGCACTTATCGCCTCTTGTAACAGGGAAAGACGCCTGGGCAAGTAGTTCCCCTACCTCCACCGTAGAGGTGACACTAAAGCCCCTAGGGACTTATGCCCCAAATGAACATGGAGTTCAGAGAAACTCTAAAGCAAAAGATTAGCCCCGATCTTTCACCACTAGATGATGGTGTTTGGGAAGTCCTGAAGTCCATAGTTTACATCCCTCGTACAACTATAAGAGACATAGATGAACTACGCGAAAGATTCTGCTCGGCTGGGAGAAGGTGTCTCAACGATATGTAAACAGGTGTATTGATCAGTGGCGTCCACGTTTTGAGGCCTGCGTTGAGCAGGAAGGGGGACACATCGAGCACTTCTCAATTAAGACGAACAATATGCTAAGGTAAGCATCTATGAAGTTTGGGAGCTCTAGTTCCCTTACTTTTTTTAATATGACAGTTTACCTCTAAGGGGTCACTTTTTTTACCCACCCTGTGTATATATATATATATTATATATATATATATATATATATTAGTGATGTAGCGGATGTCATTTTTTTCACATCCGCGGATGCGGATGAGGATGTTTGATGTCAACATCCGCGGATGCGGATGTCTACATTTTCGTTATTTTTTAGGATATATTCGAGATTTGTTGTGTTTAACGTATATAATAAGTTATTATAGAGAGAGCTGTAGCTATAATGTAGTATAATTGATTAATTGTACAATAATTGCTGTACTTTTCTCTGAACATATAAAATAATATCAAGCATCTAACTAATATAGAAATCAATTAGTGAATTCGTCTGCAAATAAATTCGTTATATTTTGTTGAGTTTCAGCCACAATTAGAAACCATAATTGTGTTACCAGGATGCGGGACGTGAACCCAACTCAAATGCACCCCACCGACCTCTTTCCCCAACCTCCTCCACCCTTATAGAAAGAGATCTTTAATTAGCTTGATAACTATTTATATTAAGTTTAAAGTTTTATTAGGCATATTTATAAATGAGTAATTAAAATAAAGTAAACTAAGATGTTCATCGTTTAATGTTCAAACTTAATTATAGGAAGGTTATGCTTAAGGAACATTAACTTTTCTGCCTTTTCTGCCGCCAGTCTGTTTTTCTTTTCATCATATATTAATCCAGCACTGCTAAATAATCTCTCGCTTGGTACGTTTGTTGGAGGACAGGCTAAATGTTTCCTTGCAAGTTTACTCAAGTATGGATAGATATTCTGCGTATTTTTCCACCAACTAATAGGATTGTCACATGCAGCAGGCGTTTTTCTTGGTGATAGCTCTCGATCATTTTTACTACATCTTTTGACATCGCGTAGGTCTCGTCATTGCTGCTTGACTCAAGAAACTGAGAGACAGATTCTGTGATAGATTTGCTTGTTGACGGTGTTGGTTCTGTCACTGAAACTTTTATTCTTTTGGTGGGTGGCGAAGCGACAGATTCAAGAGATTGAAGCTCTTCAACTGCTTTGCCAAGTGATGATTTAACTCGTTCTAATGTACTAGGTGAAAATAACTTAGCTTTGTAACGTGGATCTAAGTAGGTTGCAAGAGAGTAACTTCATACAAGAACAGCCTCTCGTCTTGACGCTTGCATCACTTTTGCGCACAATGAACTAGTTCTATTAATATAGTAGAATTTGATAATTTCCGCTTATTAATGGTTTTATCTCAACGGTCCATATCCGCACGACATCCGCAGTCCAAAGTGCGGATGCGGACGCGGATGCGAGAAAATGTGCGGATGTTCCGCGGATGCGGATGCGGATGTGACCTACATCACTAATATATATATAACAATGAACACTAAAATATCAGACCTATACCCATTTCGACATTGAAAAACTAACAATCTAACCTAACCTACCCCCACACTAACTTGATTGTTTGGTAGTGTCGATGCATTGTACGCATTTGGTACAAAGACGGCACTATTGCAGTTGGGTATCCCAACCCAACAAATTCAATTACATTAAAACAAAAATTTTAAAGGACAAATAAAACGAATAATTCACGCTATGGGATATCACGACTTAACCTAACCAATCGTCAAGAGCGTACAGTTGACCTAACTGGGCATTCAGTTAACCGGAGGCCGCACGGCAACCACGTAATTTAAACCAAAAATTACGGGATACCCAACTGCAATAGTACCACAAGGACTAAACAGCATTTCATAAAAAACTTGCAGTTACACAAAGAGCTCGAGTGAGTATTGATTTTGGTTTCCGTGAGTTCAAAATAATGAGCTAAATTTAACTTTCCTAACCTAACCTAATTTAGTATTGAATAACTTGTCTAAGGTGTAAAAATACATTGTCGTGATTCTGATATTTAGCCTTGATTTTAAATATGACAATATATTTCACACTTTTAATCGTAATTTGGCTACACATTTATAATTTGATACTAAATATGGTATTAAAAATATTTATAAGTTATTCCACGGTTATTATGAATTGTAAGCAATTCATCTTATAATACAACGAATGTATTCTTTAATCACATTTTTGTCAACAAGTCATAGTTTATATATATATATATATATATTCTAAAGGTTACATACATACATACATATAAGGAATGCGCCTCGGTGGTGTTGTGGTTAGTGTCGCTGAGTACGAATTCATCGGCCCCGGGTTCGAGACCCAGTGACGGCAGCCGGCGCGCAGCAAAACACTGCTGTTCATCCTTCCACACAATAAAGAAAGTGGTTCGTAGATAAATGGGTACCCTAGGTGGCCTAGTGGGTCATGGTTCGGATTCCACGTTAAACTGTAGGTATAAGGTGGAGTGAAAAGCTTGACCTTCATTAGAATGAACAGTTCGGGCGGAAGCTAACCAAAGGTTATATATATATATATGTACAGTAACATGTACAAATGATGTATACATTTCTTATATTAAAAATAATTTCTTATACAGTTGTAGTGCCTTGCACCACAAGATTATTCTTTATTAGTGAAAACTGCCACAAATTGGCATGAGTGAAATATTTAAATATAAATAAATAAATAAATAAATACAAGTTAAATATGTCCAGTGATCAAATTTAATTCTTAAGAATTCAGTGTGGTGTGACTAGACATGAATGGGCTTTTAAGGATTATTTTGGCTGGTTGGTAAAATTATTAAGTAAAAACAAACTTGTGTGCAACGACAACACAAAGGACGCCAAAAAAAACCATTATTATTCGAAATCACCCCGCCAGCAAGCAAAGTTCCTTTGTGACAAGGTTGTCATTGTGGCTATTATCTTTTAGTTATTATTGATATTATCTTTGTTATTATTATCTTTTAGTTATTATTATTGTTACTATTATTATTACTATATTATTATTACTATACTATTACTACTATTATTATTATTTGAATTAATTGTATTATTGCATATTCATTATTATAATCAGTATTATTTGCAGACTGTTATATATTAGCCAAACGGGCCATTATTTAATCTCACCATTATAAGTCCATGAAAGTTGTTACGGGTAAAAATCCCCTTTGCATATACTCATTAATTGTTGTCAATAAAATATAAAAATTCATATTGATTTAATAATCAGTCCTTCCCTTCTTTTATTAAAATTAACTTTGCGCCGCAGTGCCGGATGCCAATCTAGTACTTGGGCGCTGGTGACCCTGGCATATAGTTAATTATCTACGTAAACTTGTAAAGGTCTAAATAAAAAAAACTGGACTCTTACAATTGGTAACCTCCTGGAGTGACCAAACACCGTAATTTATGCAAAAAAAATTTCTAAGTTTTTTCTCAATTTTTGTCAATATATTCAGTCTGCATCTATAATTTTATTAAATTCACTAGTACAAAGCACTCACCTGTACTGGAAGTGTATTCTATTGCAAAATATATTCCTTTTATTTTGCCTTTTTATAAATTCAGCATTTTCTAAAGTTTTTTTATGCAAATTTACTTATATTTTGCAAACAGCCTATACGCAGACTATTTTTCTGCTAATATTGGGCTACATCATAAAAAAATTTTTTACTTATTTTGTAAACAGCCTATACGCAGACTATTTTTCTGCTAATATTGGGCTACATCATAAAAAAAAAAAAAAAAAAAAAAAATTTCACGTAACTTTTTGTTATTGGCATTCATAACTCTAATTGAGTCTCATACTCAACCAAGCTTACTGAAGCCATTATTTACATTCAACAACATTTGTTGAAATCTTGTCAGTTTGTGACACATTTTAAATTTTTTTTAGTACCTTGTAACAAATAATAGCCACAATGACCAATAACAACCTAGGGTCATCCAATGGTGGTACTCCAAATTCACCACCTATAACGGACTTTCTCACAATGTATCAGCCTACCACTCCACAATTCACCGCTGAAGAGCCTGGAATCTTTGTGAGTCAACTGCGGGATTTTGAGATAAAAGGAGTTACGGACCCACGAACCAAGTTCCTTGTCACAAAGAACCTCCTGCCTACACAAGTATACAAAGTAGTGCGGGATGTAACTCTATTGCCTCCGTCTGACCAAGCTTTTGAGAGCCTCCTCAGCGAGTTAGTCAGGAGACTCGGCCAATCAGAAGAAGAGCGACTCAATGCTCTACTCAAGGACCAAGTTCTTGGGGATCAAACGCCAACAGCCTTCCTGAGACATCTGCAAGACCTGGCTGGACAGACCAATGAAGACGATAAAAACTCACCCTTAATGCGACGCCGCTTCCTCAATGGTCTCCCTACTGCCCTACGGCCAATGCTCCGTTGTATGCCAGATGATACAGACCTCCTCACAATGGCCAAAACAGCTGATAAGATGATGATTGAAATCCACCTTGGCCAAGTAGATAACCACACCCATCACCCCCAAATCTGTGCCACGCAGGACGACAATCTGAGTCCGGCTGCACAAGGTCTTAAAGTATCCAATGAAATTCTACGAACACTTAAAGAAGAATTTAAAGCTCTCCGAATAGAGCTAGCTAACAACAGGGAACGAGAGAGAAGTTCTTCAAGACAAGGACGACCCTCTGGTCCAATTAGAGCCTCCCAATATGAACCTGGACAACGCCTCGTTCTCCTACAACCACAGCCACCGCAAACAGGTCAGTTGGTTGCTCCTAATCCAAATCTATTAGCCTTACCTCATCAATCCTCAATCCCCACTACTCAGCCCCATTCTCAACCTATTTCCTTACCACAGTCTACTGTTCATACCCCTCCTTGCTGGTATCATGAAAAGTTTAAAGATCGTGCAACGCGCTGTCTCACACCTTGCCCATGGACTCCTAACCCTCCTTTAAACTAACCAGGCTGGTGTCACAGGCGTCTGACGCTACAGCCTCTCAAGCCTCTCCTCCTATCCTTACTTCAACTAACCCTACCACTACCTCATTTAACACTGTCAAACCAACACCTACGTACGCAAGTAAAGTTAAAGAATCGCAACCTACTTATTCAACCACAGCTAATTTAATACCCCCAACTAATTCTCCAAATACAACACAAACTCCTTCCCACAGCAATACTAACCTTCTTCCACAAAAATTTAATGATTCACAACTACTGCACCACCTGGTCCAACATTCACCTTGCATGATCCACTTTCAGGCTATGCATTCCTTATTGACACTGGAGCTCAATACAGTGTTATTCCTGCAACAGCCGCAGACCGTGCAAACGGACCTTCTCCTTTCATTTTACGTGCAGCTAATTCTTCATCTATTCACACTTATGGACATCGTTCTATTTCAGTTTCTCTTGGACTTAGACGTGTTTTCCGCTGGATATTTCTTGTCGCGGATGTATATACTCCAATGTTAGGCTCTGATTTTCTTTCTGCTAATGATTTATTAGTTGATGTTCGTAGAGCACAATTAATTGATAATGTCACATCTTTCAGTAATTGGTTCTCCTACCGTGCACCCCTCTTCATTATTGGCAAGTTCTCTGCCACAGTGCTCACCTGCTATAGAGCAGCTCCTAAATGAATTTTCTTCCCTTACTCAACCCTGTTCTAAGGATACCCCTATTAAACACTCTGTTGTCCACCGTATTGATACGGTAGGCTCACCTGTTTTCACCCGCCCACGTCGCTTAGCTCCAGATCGTCTTGCAATTGTGAGACGAGAGTTTGAACACATGCTTGAACTCGGTATTATACGGCCTTCAAGTAGCCCGTATGCCTCTGCTTTACACATGGTCCCAAAACCTACACCTGGAGACTGGCGTCCATGTGGAGATTATCGTGCTTTGAATGACAACACGATTCCAGATCGCTATCCCCTTCCTCACTTACACGATTTTACTTCTGCTCTCCATGGCACCACAGTATTTTCACGCCTTGACTTGGTGCGAGCCTTTCATCAAATTCCTGTACACCCTGATGATGTACATAAAACTGCTATAACAACCCCTTTTGGGTTATTTGAAATGACAAAAATGCCATACGGACTGCGTAATGCAGCCCAAACTTTTCAACGCTTCATTGATGAAGTGTTGAGAGGTCTCTCCTTCACTTTCACATATGTCGATGACATTCTCATCGCAAGTTCTTCTCCCTCAGAACATATTCAACATTTACGCTTAGTTTTTTCTCGGTTGGCAGAATATGGTGTATTGCTAAACCCTGAAAAATGTGTCTTTGCTGTAGATGAACTCACCTTCTTAGGACACAAAGTTACTTCGAAGGGCATTTCTCCTCTCGAAAATAAAGTATCTGTCATAAGGTCTTTCCCACAACCGCAAACTCAAAAGCAACTTCGCCGCTTTTTAGGGATGGTAAACTTCTACCATCGCTTCATTCCTCAGTGTGCAAACATTCTTGCACCCATAACCTCTCTTCTTCGCCAATCAAAAAGGGGCAGATCCACTGCAGTTCTGTGGAACCCCGAAGCTACCAACGCTTTTTCACAAGCAAAAGAGGCTATAGCACGAGCTACATGCCTTGTTCACCCTCAACCAGACGCTCCTCTGAACTTAGCCACTGATGCCTCTGACGTTGCCGTGTCAGGAGTGCTCCAGCAGCTTGTTTCAGGCGTTTGGGAACCTCTCGCATTCTTTTCACGCAAGCTCTCACCTTCACAAATGAGGTACAGCACTTTCGGTCGAGAGTTGCTGGCGATATACCTCTCCATCCGTCATTTCAGGTCATTCCTGGAAGGACGTGACTTTAGCATTTTTACGGATCATCGTCCGTTAATATTTGCTCTCCATTCTCAATCAGACTCTCATGCTCCTAATGAGCGAAGATACCTTGATTTTATTCTTCAATTTACTTCAGACATTCGACACATTTCAGGTTCTTTGAATGTTGTGCCGGATGCGCTGTCTCGCATCTCAGCAATTTCTGACCCTGGACACTCTCACATCAACCTTTCAGAGATGGCTAAGGCTCAGTCCACGGATACAGACCTCCAAACTCTTATTAATTCACCCACTTCATTGCAAGTCCGCTCTTTACCAGTTGAACCCAAGTCAGACTTACTAATTTTATGTGACGTCTCGACTGAGCATATTCGACCGTTGGTCCCACAAGGGCTGCGAAGAGCTGTTTTTGCTAAACTCCATTCCCTTTCTCACCCGGGAATTAAGGCCACCCAAAAATTAATTGCAGCTAGGTTTGTATGGCCAAGTATGCACAAAGATATCCGCAATTGGACTCGATCTTGCCTTCAATGTCAGCGTGCCAAAGTTCACCGACACACAAAGTCAGAAATTGGTACCTTTCCTTTGCCAAAGGCTCGTTTTGAGGCCATACACCTAGACATAGTCGGCCCCCTCTATTCTTCTCGAGGTTATACCTATCTTCTCACTGTCATTGATAGGTTCACAAGATGGCCAGAAGCTGTTCCTTTGACTTCTTGTACTGCTTCTGCAGTAGCTCACGCCTTTGTTTCATGTTGGGTTTCCCGTTTTGGAATACCTGCAACCATTTGCACAGACAGAGGTGCCCAGTTTGAATCGGCCTTATGGAAGGAACTCATGCTCCTTCTTGGGACTGAGCGCATCAGAACAACAAGCTATCACCCGCAATCCAATGGGGTGATAGAACGCTTCCATCGTCAACTTAAAAGTTCCTTGCGAGCCACTGATCCATCTACTACATGGGTGGACAGGCTACCCCTAATCCTACTCGGAATTCGTACTGCTCTGAAGACTGATCTTGCATGCTCTGCAGCAGAATTAGTTTACGGTACCACACTCCGGTTACCCGGAGAATTTTTCACACCTACACCCATTAACCCCGCATGTGATCCTGCTTCGTATGTTAAGACATTACGCTCTGTTATGAAGCAAATTCGTCCCACAGCACCTAGAACTTCCACTTCACAAACTACCTTCGTTTCCCCTGATTTACAAACTTGCACACATGTTTTCTTGAGACATGATGCTCACCGCTACCCTCTTCACTGCCCCTATGATGGTCCCTTCCTTGTGCTAGACCGTAAACCCAAAACTTTCATCATTGACAAGGTGGGCAAGCGTGAAACTGTTTCTGTGGACCGCTTGAAACCAGCATACCTTGATTTTTCTCCAACAAAAGATCCTATCCTCCCTCAATCTTCTGTACCTCCACCTCAAATACAGGTACAGCAACCTATCCCTCCTCAATCTTCTGTACCTTCATCTCATATACAGGTACAGCAATCTACCCTTCCTAAATCCTATGTACCACCACCTCATCCGAGGGTACAACAATCTATCATCCCTCTTCCAATTCTCCTTCATTATCGCAACCAACTGTCTTTGAACCAGCCAGTGGCTCCATCGCACAGGCACCAAGAATCCCCTTCCCCCAATGTCCCTACTGCACCTGTAGCACCATCCATGCCTTCAGAACCAGTGCTGCAGGATATTGCCATCCAAAAGCAAACAACGACTCGTTCTGGAAGAGTCATTCGTAAGCCAGTGCGTTTTGACATTTAAGTGTTTTTTTTTACCCCTGACAACCATGTTTTTGGGGGGCAGTACTTGTAGTGCCTTGCACCACAAGAGTATTCTTTATTAGTGAAAACTGCCACAAATTGGCATGAGTGAAATATTTAAATAAAATAAATAAATAAATAAATACAAGTTAAATATGTCCAGTGATCAAATTTAATTCTTAAGAATTCAGTGTGGTGTGACTAGACATGAATGGGCTTTTAAGGATTATTTTGGCTGGTTGGTAAAATTATTAAGTAAAAACAAACTTGTGTGCAACGACAACACAAAGGACGCCAAAAAAACCATTATATTCGAAATCACCCCGCCAGCAAGCAAAGTTCCTTTGTGACAAGGTTGTCATTGTGGCTATTATCTTTATATTATTATATATCTTTTATTATTATCTTTATTATTATTGTTACTATTATTATTACTATATATTATTACTATTATTACTATTATTATTATTATTATGTATCATTGTATTATTGCATATTCTTATTATAATCAGTATTATTTGCAGACTGTTATATATTAGCCAAACGGGCCATTATTTAATCTCACCATTATAAGTCCATCAAAGTTGTTACGGGTAAAAATCCCCTTTGCATATACTCATTAATTGTTTTCAATAAAATATAAAAATTCATATTGATTTAATAATCAGTCCTTCCCTTCTTTTATTAAAATTAACTTTGCGCCGCAGTGCCGGATGCCAATCTAGTACTTGGGCGCTGGTGACCCTGGCATATAGTTAATTATCTACGTAAACTTGTAAAGGTCTAAATAAAAAAAACTGGACTCTTACACAGTAATTCAAATAAAGATGAAAACTTTTTATGCATACAGTAAAGCTGTAAATATTTAATGATGTAATACAGCTCACAGTTTTAGATAATAATAATAATAATATAGTCTACCCTTTCTGTTACCGAAGAAGAAAACGCTCTTCAGATTTTTTGTTGGGTAACGTTTACATTTTTAGATTTAAACTTGACCACATTTAAACATAATGAATCATTAGCTATTATTTAAGAATTGTTTTTAATCTCGACTATTGAGAATTTAAATACACTTTAAAAGGACACATTTTACAATTATATAATTTACACCAAATACAGTGGATAGAATTATTACAAATTATTTGAAAAAACACTCGTTTTATGAGCTGCTGTTTATGTATTCTTGCCAAATGGAAACATTCTCTGTGAAGAAGCAACGTACGTGGTGGTTTTCAACAACCTTTTCTTTATATAATTAATAATAATATGTAAGGTTGGTTTTCTTCTGCCAGAATTGTTCATTTTGACAAAGATCAAGTTTATTGCCCCACTTTAGACCTACAGCTTAACGTGGAATCCGAACCACGACCTACCACGGGTGGTCAAGAATTACAAATTCTTCTCACGGAGCCAGCGCCTTACCAATTTATTTATCAACCCATTGTTCGTATGGAAGGATGAACAGCTGGATGAGTTATACCATTGCCAGGAATAGAACCCGGGACCGGTAGGTTCGTAATCAGTGATGCTAACCACTACACACACACATACGAGTATACAATTTTTAGAGAGAGAGAGAGAGAGAGGTTGGTGGGGTTGTTGTTAGTCAACAGTGTGAGCTTTTGTTGGGTATGAGAGAAAAGATTTTTGAAAGGCGAGACTTAACAGCAGTTCATAAAAAGAGTTCTTCATTTGCTTTCAAATGTTTAGTTTTTGTTTTTATGTTCGTTGTTCCATTTCAGGCATGCCACATGGGGAGGGGGGGGGGGGGGGTCTTGACGTTTAACTACGTGGTTTTTGAATGACCCCTCACGCATTACTAACCTAACCTAGCTTAACAAACCGAACGTAAACTAACTTAACCTTCATGACTGATTTCACAAACTGATTAACATATAATATACCTTGGTTAACCTTGGGTTTGCTTCCGCCCGACTTGTTAATTCTGACAAAGGTCAAGTTTGTTGCTCCACCTCAGACTTACAGCTTAACGTGGAATCCGAACTACAACCTACCATTGGTGATCAGGAACTACAAATTCCTCGCCCGGACTCGATCTCACGCAGCCCAGGGCCTTAACAACTTAATTACCTGTTTATCTATCAACCCACTTGATATTATATATAGTATTTAGTGGTGGACCGGATATCCGCATCATTTTTAACAACCGCATCCGCACTTCTGACTGCGGATGTTGTGCGGATATTACCTCTAATAAATTATGCAATTTACAATTAAATTAGCTTATAAAGTAACTTATAAGGCCCAGTCATGCACATTTCATGTAAATTAATTATTAATGAACAAACAAATATATAAACCTGAAAATATAAATAGGTGGTAACACAGAAAATTGAATGAAACTTGTTTCATTGAATTTTCTGTGGCTGAAACTCTTGAGAAAGTTATTATTTTTATCATAATGAAAACATTAATATTAATTTTAATTCTTATGCATTGCCTGCCATAATAGTAATATTACGAAATTTGAAAAATTATGTCATATATTCATAATTCTATATTATATTGATAGATTAACTAAATATCCGCATCCGCGGATGTTGAAAACTGACATCCGGTCCACCACTAATATGATAAACCAAGGAAACTAAGGTATATTAACCCTTCAAGAAAATGAAAAATGATTCACAGCGTTTTCGTCTCTTACATTCCTTGATAAGATATTGTATAAGAAATGAAAGCATTCTCAATCGTTTAGTATTTTCCTTGAGAGATTATATATATAATATATATATATATATATATAACGTAAAGAACGACGCTTGTATAGGAGATATTCCGCGCAAGACGAGAGATAGAGAACGAAACAAATGAAAAAATGAGGTAACCACCCGGGAATCGAACCCGGGATCTTCCGATTGCCGGTCAGATGCGATACCATTACACCATGGGCCTCACTCTTCCAAATGCCGTAATTCTTCTACATACTCGCAGAAACCAATGCCCCAAGGGGGCACCTCCCGCATGCCGTAACATTATATACATTCAACTGCAAAGAACACGCAGTATAAATAACGTAAAGAACGACGCTTGTATAGGAGATATTCCGCGCAAGACGAGAGAGAGAGAACGAAACAAATGAAAAAATGAGGTAACCACCCGGGAATCGAACCCGGGATCTTCCGATTGGCGGTCAGATCGGAAGATCCCGGGTGGTTACCTCATTTTTTCATTTGTTTCGTTCTCTCTCTCTCGTCTTGCGCGGAATATCTCCTATACAAGCGTCGTTCTTTACGTTATTTATACTGCGTGTTCTTTGCAGTTGAATGTATATATATATATATATATATATATATATATATATATATATATATATATGTCGGTCCTATTCAAAGGAGTGACATAACGAAGGAGTGACATAACGAAGGAGTGACATAACAAAGGAGTGACAAATCGGAGATAAAATTCAAAGGAGTGACACGAAAATACCAACAAAGAAGAAGAAAGAACAAATCCAGAGGGAAGAGAGGCTTGCAACTGTTAGGTTAGGTTAGGTTAGGCTAGGTTAAGTTAGGTTAGGTTTCTAGTTTTTGAAATAAAATCTTAATTTTAACAATTCTGTCACTCCTTCGTTACGGTATTTATGTCACTCCTTTGTTATGTCACTCCTTTGAAATGTCACTCCTTCGATACAGACCCATATATATATATATATATATATATATATATATATATTACAGTGTCGGGAGTAACGGCGCTACTTTTTTAGTAGCGGTAGCGCCGCTGCTTTTGAGAATTCCAACCGCTACTCGCTACTTTTAAAGCGAATAAAAACTACTTTTGTTCTTATAGTTTACAAGGTAATAATATTACAATAAATAAAAGCAATGAAAAATTAAATTTGGGCCACTAACAACGACGTGGTGGTGATTGGAAGTCTGCCTGCGTTTTGGAATAGGCCCTATTTAGCTTGGTCAGCATCGAGTTTCTAATGCTGCAGCATACATGTACTCACATTTAATTTATTATAAATAAATAATCGTATTTGACTGTTTATATTATTATTTTCAGTAGGGTGTGGTCAAAACGTAGCATGAAATAGTCCAAGTTCTACTAGTAGCACATATTCCTACATTATTAGCAATCAAATAAAAGAACTGTGAATTGAATCAACGCAATTTTGACTATCGCATCACTATAGAAGATGTAACGGAGATGAGAATGCTGAGATGGATGTGCGGAGTGACAAGGTTGGATAGAGTAAGGAATGAAAGGATAAGGGGCACAACAAAGGTTGGAGAAATCTCGAGGAAGATACAAGAAAGTAGACTGAAATGGTATGGACATGTGATGAGAGGGGACGAAGATTATGTGGGTAAGAGAACGATGAATATGGAGGTGTATGGCAGGAGAAAGAGAGGCAGACCGAAGCGAAGGTGGATGGAGAAGGTGAGGGACGATTTGAGGGAGAAGGGCTTGTCGGAGGAAGAAGCCCAGGACCGGGCTGTGTGGAGAAGGCTGGTCAGAAACGCCGACCCCGCATAGAGGCGGGAACGGGCGAAGAGAAAGAAGATAGAAGATGTAATGAGATATTAGTTTCCTCCTTTTGCCCGCTTTATTCGCGTCCTATTGTTCTATAGAGTATACGCAGGGGCGTGCTGCCAATTTCTTAACAACCGGTTCTGATACAGATAGAGGCGTAAATCGGCGAGCGTCAATGGCGCGAGTCATTAAGCTAGGGGGTCTGGGGTGAGCGGTAGCTCCCCCAGCGGGGCAGAAATTATTTAACATGTTCTTTAAACCTTATAACCTTATACTCTTTAACCTTATACTCACTAATTTTTCATCAAAAAATAAATAAATATTGAAACGACCACTGCTTGTGATACTATCTATATTTTCTATAAAATCCAGAAAAAATGAAAAAAATTAGATATAAATTTACCTTCTCAATCATGCCGTCTCATTCAAGTAGTTTCCATATAGCCAGTTCGTTCTGCCAGGGGCGCATTTACAGTGTGCGGGGCCTTGGGCAAACTATTTCTCGGGATGTATTATTTTAGTGTGTTAATGAATGACAATATTTTGTAATGCACATAACAGATATATTTTTTTAACACACAAAACACATACGGAAGCCATTCGGTTTATTAATGTGATATTAAAAACTATAACTTAACTATGTACACACACAGTGTATACAGCTACACTAGTAGGCTACACAGTTGTAATGCACTTAATAAACATCTACACAGTTATTGTAATGCACTTAATAAACAGCTACACAGTTGTAATGCACTTAATACACAGCTAAACTGTACAGCTTACTGTACTGTAGATAGAGTCTAGATTTGTAATGAATATTACATAGGACGCTTCCTGGCTTTTTGTTTGGAAAACTGCGTGACTGTGTCCTCGAAACTCACCGACTGCAACACCTCATGCTCTATAGTCCAGGGGTGGCCAAGTTTCCTGGACCCAAGAGCCACATACGACGTTTTTCAGATGTACGAGAGCCGCAAAATATTGTAAAAAGAATTTAATTATTAAAAACATATACATATAGTTATACTCACATTATTAAATTGTTTAATTACTGCATGTAGAAAGCTTAGTTTGGGTCTTCATTTTGGCTGTTAATGCTTTAAAGTCTGGCTGATGTGATGTTAAGGCGGTATGAAGAAGTTCAGTCAGGTGTTCGTTAGTGAGGACAGCACGATGTTTTGACTACAAACTTCATTACCGAGAAGAGTGCTGAAATAAGTCGGAAACTGGTTTTCCTGAGGTGAGGATACTTTGTCTCTGGTATTTGTTTCCAAAACTCAACTGCAGATAAGCTTTGATGTATCAACTTTAAACCCATGTCCTCCTGTAGGCTGTAGCTCCAAAAGTTCTGTTTGTATTGAAGCAGCTTCCGTAACAAAAGGTGTGGTAACACGACAGCCATCGTTGACAACATCAATCAGGAAAGGATTTACAAGAAATTAGAAACATGGTTTTAGCTTCTTTAGTTCATCAAACCTGAACTGAAAATCATCAATTAGTCCTTCTAATTTACTTTTGTATTCCTCCAATTTACTATCTTTTATTTCAATATCAGGAAAAGTGTTTGCTCGGTTTTTCAGGTGGGGAAAGTGGTCAAATTTTTTTGTTACTAGATCTTTTTGGAAGAGCTTTATTTTATTCTGAAAACTGAAAACTGTCTGTGTAAAGTCAGAAATGACCTTATCCTTTCCCTGAAGTGCCAAATTTAGATTTTGAAGGTGTTGTATTACATCAGTAAAAAAACATCAGATCCTGCACCCATTCGTGATCTTCTAGTTGTGGGTATGACTTTCCCTTTTCTTTCAAGAAATCAATGATAGGCTCCAACAGTGCAACAAATCTATTCAGGAGATAACTAGTTGATAACCACCTTACAATACAGTAGAATGAAAGGTCATCTGGCTTATCTTGAAGATCCAGCTTCTCGATAAAATTTCTAAACGCTCGGTGCGTTTTTGCATTTGAACGAATGAAATTCACAATTTCTAGAACACATTTCATAACACTGTCATACCTAAAGTACTTGCTTACCAAATGACCACGGTGAATGATACAGTGAATAAAGAGACACACAGGATACTTGGGATCGCGTGTCAAGAGCCCAACTAGGCCTACATTTTGTCCTACCATAGCTGGTGCTCCATCTGTTGCAACACTGACAAGTTTATTCAATGGTACTTGAGCACTTCATAATGCCTCGTCAAGTGCGTTCTTTATGTCAACCCCTCTGGTGGTTTCTCTTAGGGTCATTAAGTCCAAGAGTTCTTTCACATTTCCATCGCCAGTAACATAACGAACAAATATCGTCAGTTGAGGGTTATCTTTAATATCTATGGATTCATCGAGGGCCAAACTGAATGCGACAGAATTCTTCAAATCACTCTGCAACGAGCATGTAATTTCAGCACTGATCTGGGAAATACGTCTCTCTGTAGTGTGGTGGGAAATAGAAATACTTGCTATTTGTTCTCGAAGCTTTGTGTTATCTGGAGCGAGAATTGCAGTAACATCGGCAATATTCTTCTTCACAAATTCTCCACTACTGGAGGGAAGTTGAGCACGAGCAATATTCCATGCCGTAACAAAACTAGCTTCAGTAGTTAAGTCAGCTGTCTTACACAATGATGAAAGTACAGTTTGTTGGGCAACTAGGCTAGATTTCAACATTGTTAACTTAGTCTTCTGCAATTCTATTTTGGAAGGAAATTCCGTAATAAAATTTTTATGGTTAGTTTCACGATGACGCTTTAAGTTACTGGCTTTAAAGTGATTGAGTGCCACGTGGCGGACAAGACACACAGGTTTCCCACCCTTAACAGTAAAGGCAAAGCTCTCCTCCTACTCCTGTTTAAAAACTCTATTTTCTTCTTCATATTTCCGTTTCTTACACTTTGTCTGCTCAGTCATTTTAATCAACTAAGGGGTTGTATAACTTTCACTTGTATAGCTGAGAAAAATAGGCACTATTTGATCTGAGAAGCCAATTTTAAAACACACTCACTCGTTACTACACGCGGCCCGCAGGGTAGCTCGAGGGGTACTGGACACTGGTGAGTGGCGATTGGTGTTAATTACATAATTATCCCGCTTAGTGCCTGTCACGCAAAAGAAATTGTCGTACGCATGACGCATTTTATTGTCAATTCAATTTTTCCTTGTTTTTTTTTTCCATTTTTTGTGAAAAAAATGTATATTTGCATTATGAATTTTGTCTTTTATGATAAATGCAATAAAAAACAAAATTGTCTCGCGAGCCGCAGTTAACAACCTCGAGAGCCGCATGTGGCTCGCGAGCCGGGGTTTGGCCACCGTTGCAGTCTATACTCAACAGCGCCAGGGACGAAAGGCGCTCCTGGCCCATTGTGGAGCAAAGGTAATTTTTGATCAGTTTGAGTTTCGAGAATGAACGTTCACCAGAACAGTTCGTGACAAACATACACAGGTATATTCTCATTGCTATTTCCATGTTTGGGAATGTTCCTTTCAGTTCGTTTGTGTTCATATGTCGCTAAAATCTGGGCTTGCTGAATGCACTGACGTAGACGCGTCTTCTGAAAACGCAGCTGCTGGGCCTGCTGAAGGGGCTGATTTAGTTGCTGATGATTTAATCCAATTAGTCAGTTTCGGCACCGTCGCAAGAAACTCTTCTCTGCGCTTCTTATCTTTACGCCTTTCACTACCGGGATTATATTTCCTCCTTCGATCCCGGTCACGGCTCGTTTCCATGTTGTACGTATTATAATGCCAACAGTAAGAACATAAATCATGAATCTGCAACGGAAAAATAATAAAAAAAGGCAAAACAAAAGCTTTTATTTACAGAACGTGCTCAATATGTCCACCATTGTTTCCAATACACAAATTCAGACGTGATACCCAGTCAGCAAGCACACGGTATTCCCTTACTTGGGTGCTGTAATGTGCAGGAGCGCCGTCTTGCTGGAACCATGTTGGGAAATTTCCTTCTTCGTTCAAGACACTGAGAAATGCTTCTTCCATGAGCGTACGTAGGTAGGTGCCTCCAGTGACATGTTCATCGAAAAAGAGGGGGCCTATGATGCGATCCTTCCAAATGCCACACCATACCATCACCCGAGATGCACCTTGTTCCTTTGAAGAGGTATACCACTGAGGGTTGTTTTGAGACCAGTAGCGGGTGTTCTGTCGATTTACTTCATCATTTCCATAAAAAACAGCCTCGTCACTGAAGAGAATGGTGGACGGGAAATTGGCATCCCAAGCATATTGTTCCGTAGCCCATTCACGAAATTCCATCCGCCGGTCGGGATCATCTTCGCTTAATTTCTGTAGGATCTGAAGTTTATATGGATGCCATTTGTGAGCCTGAAGAATGCGATGGATGCTACTTTTCGACACTCCTGTCTCGGCGGACAATCGCCGAAGAGACTTATTGGGACTTCTGTTAAAATGAGCCAGGATAGCAGTCGCTGTATCATCGTCAGTGGACCTCCTTGAAGGTCCACTGCGTGGTTTATCTTCTATGGATCCTGTTTCCTTAAACTTTGCAACAAGTCTGCTAACACAACTCTGTTACTGGCTCGCGGTCTGGATGCAGTTTGTTAAATTCAGCAGCGGCCTCTCTTTGACTCCGATTTCCTATGAGTAGAATTATCTGGATTCGTTCTTCCTTGCTCACAGACATTATGGCCTGTAGAAAGAGAAAAATACGAATTATGGTTTGTAGAAATAGAAAAATATGAATTTCTCCTATGATGCCGGACTTATGGGACACCCTGTATATATTAAAGCGAGAGAGAATTTACTTCATGGAAATAGGAAAAAGTGCTTCGGAACTTTGTGAATTACATCATAATTTGATAACAGAAGGAAATAAATATTAAAATAAAAAAAAATATCGGATGACAAATCCAATACTGATTCATCCATACAAAGGATTCTTTACACATCTCCAGCAGGGCCGTATCCATAGCATGAGAAAGGGGGGAGATTACAGTGTTAGACAAAATGCGCAGAGCAAAGCTGCGCGCCCTGCTAGGGGCTAGATCCGGGGGCATGTTCCCCCTGAAATTTTTTTAATCTTATTGTCCAAAAGAGTTTTTTAATTACACTGGATGACAAAAAAAACTTTTTTTGTTCATGTGACCAAAAAAAATGGGTGGATCTTACAGGTTTTTTACTGCTGAGTTAAAAAAATGACCAAAATTTGACTGTCACCCACCAATATTGAGTGAATCGAAAACGAAATTTGGACTAATTTATTGAAGTAATAGCAATATCAAAGTAGAAAATGCATACTGAACTCACCTAAAATGTAGCTACTGATGATTTACGATTCTATTTCGCCTCTGAGCCATCCCTTGACAGTCTCCAGCAGTAGTCAGCCAACATGCAGACCACACCCGCTTCCTATTCTGATTCAAATCCTAAGTAATGTAAATTGATGTGTCACTCTAAAACTGCGGGTGATAGAAAAATTTCGTTTTCATTTCCGTAATCAACGTAAAAAATTACATATAGTTCAAGTAAAAATATCTCTGACAAAAACTTTCTTGACCAGTGTTATTGGTCTAAATATTTACCAAAAGAGTTGTCTATAATTTTTAGTTCAAATATTTATTCACTCCCGTCCAGCAATACTGTTTTACTACCCAGTAAATGATTATCACAACAATGTGAAGCAGCAAAGGTGAGTAGGTCAGCTGGGTGAAGGTGATCTGAGGAGCTACATACATCATACATCAAAAGATTTGGCAAATTTATTATAATACAGTAATAAAAGTAGGTAGCTGTCAGGTTTACATGTTGTCTTGTATACGTGTCAGTCTCGTAGCCAGGACTTCCCAAGAGGGGGGTGTCGAAATTGTAGAAAGGCGGACCTTTTGGTGCAACGCCCTAGTCACTGCGGAGGGGGTTTAGAGTAATTAAGTTTAGAGTAGTTTGTGATGTTTCAAAATAAAAAAAATGCGAGTGTTTATTTCTAAATGATGTTATATATTATAATATAACATTATAAGTTATAACTATGGTTACAAAAGTGGATCTTTCCCCTGGCTACGGGCCTGCTTGTCTTCTTTCAGTGAAATACAATAAGTCAATTAGATATGGTTACTGGCCTAGCCTAATGCTATATATACATCACAGCAGTACCGGATTAACGCACAGGCCACCTAGGACCCTGACCATACAGGTGCCCGCCAACCAGTATATGAAAATGATCTAGAGGACTCATTTGAAGAGATTTTGCATTTTATAAATTTTATTTCACAGTATTAGAAGGAAAAACACTTATATGGATTATCTCCATCTTTTTTGTGCAAGTTACTGGCTAACAGCGATTTGGCTGCAACATTTCCTAATTCTGTTATTGCATTAACAATGTTTTTGACTCTACCCTGTACAAACGCGAGTGGTGAACGATCTTTTTCTGTCCTAAAAAGAGCGAAGAATTATGTGAGAAGTTCCATGTCTCAGGAACGATTTGATTCATTAGGTCTGTTAGCATTAGAAAGTGAAACTATGAACCAATCAGGGGCCGATTTAGGTGAGGAGGGGGGCGATCGTCCCCCCAAACCATGAGGCCTCTAAACATTAGAGGTAAAGAAAGTGAAAGAAAGAAAGAGATCGGAAAAATAAAGAAGAGACAATACAAAATCAGAGTGAAGCATCCTATAAAAATAATCGCTGTTGCAAAAAGAGTGTATACAGGGGCACATTGATGTTCAAAAGTGAGCCATTTAAATATATTTTTCTTTAGTTGACCCTAATGATGATGCTTAATAAAATATTAATGTAAATGTTGTTGCGCTAATTTTATGCCTCACTGGAGCTTACTGTCATAAGGAATTGACGTTTTTGACCAAAAACAGATACCTTCCTGCATTCTTTGTAGGCAGAACGAATATGTGATAATCATCGTTGGCAATTCTGTCACATCAGTTGCCTGCCAAAGTATTATAATCTCAGGTTCAGTAAGGTGACCTCCCCCAAATTGTGCTCTGGATCCGCCCGTAGAACCAATTTGACATTTAAGATATAATTGCTAATTTTGGCAATGTAAAATGCAGAAAAAATCTTTCAAATATATAAAATTATTTGATATATATTTTTTATGAACCGTAGAAGGTATATAATTAATTGAGATAATTAATTTTACGTTTCTTTCGTGCATTTTAACAGTTAATATACTACAGTATATTGTACCATTATATTATTATTTTCTGTGTTGGATCTTTGTGAACAGTGCCGGCCTTAGGGGTGTGCGAACCGTGCGGTCGCACAGGGCCCGCAACTTAGGGGGGCCCGAAAATTTCACAGAAATTTACCATCGACGTCAGAGTGCCAAAATTGGTGTAAATTAATGTAATTTATTTTTTTATCCTAATTAAATTGAATTATCCTATTCCTAATTAAATATCCTAAGGCCGGCGCTGGTTGAAACCTCTTATGATAGTTTAAATATTTGATAATAATAAAGTAATAAGTAGTAATAATAGTAAAGGCTGTTGGTCTGTTGGTATTCTGTTACAGGTGCACTTGTATAGTTAAATTTTACTTCTTGTACTTGTTAACAATCTACTAAAATAAAATGATTAGCAATGAAAAACAATTTGACTTGTGTCATGGGGGGCCCGTACAGTATACTCTGCACAGGGCCCGAAATATCCTAAGGCCGGCGCTGTTGTGAATATATGATAATAAAAATGATGCAATTTTGTTTATGAATTTCATGATTTTGTAGAGTATGAGGGGGCCACTAAACCTTAATCCGGTCCTGCATCACAGACACCTTACCCGATACTGCCATGTATCCCAACATCAAGATGCTGCTCCGCATCCTTTGCAGCCTACCAGTCACCAGCTGCACTGCAGAGCGAGCAATCAGTGGACTGAAGCGCCTGAAGACTTATCTTCGCTGCAGCATGGCCACGGAACGACTGACTGGCTTGGCTCTAATGCACACCCACCGTGACATCGCCATTGATGTAGAGACCATTATCACGTTTACAAGACGTCACCCAAGACGAATGACCATGGTCAACGTGTTGGCTGACTGATTCCCGACTACTACTCATTCTGTATTAAGCTCAGGACAGGAGGAGCCTTTTCTGTCACTATAAGACTGATATGACATTACATGACGAAGTGTAAAGTCAAATGCAATAAACAGATGCCAGTCCATGATGCTAAGGCTATTGTACTGTTTTAATGACAATCAAAGGCCCCAACCTGGTCACAGGGTTTACAGTTTAGAAATCAGATATATAATCTAAATATAATTTTTTCTAGGACAACCAGGGTAGGGGGGGGATTTACAGACACCCAATACCCCCCCCCCCCCCCACATGGATACGGCTCTGTTCAGCTGTAAAACGTGAACAGTTGCGTAAATTTTTGCTGGGGAAATCCGTTCCTTCTAACTCACTGTTAAGTAATGACCCATCACTTAACAGTGAGTCAAATGTTAAGACACTAAATCAGGCGCGGCATTTCAACATTTTCTTGGTGGCGGCAAATATCAACGTGTGCACTGTGGACTCGTTAATTCCATACAGTCGTGCTCCAGCCGTGTAACGATCATCCATTTCAACTTTCCCAATAATTTATGATTTTACTTTCAACAAAAATACACGTCTCTCTTTAACTAAAGTACTACAGTTCTAAACGCTGTCCATCACCTTTATTGAGTTCACTGGAGTTTCGTTTACTTTTTGGAGGCGCCATTTCTCAAATTTAACTGCAGTTTGCTAAAAAAAGTAGCATAAAAAGCACCCCGGCGATACCAAGCAGCGTCACAGTACTGACACCAAAACAAACATGGCGTGCTAAGCATGCGTTGCTAACTTGTCACCCTGGCGGGCGTGCGGTTGGCGCTAAATTTAAATTACTGCGGCAAGATTTGGGAGAAAAACAATGAACAGTGTTGTATAGATTATTTTTAGCCCCCAAAATCTGTACAACCTGATTGAACCTGGTCTTTTTTTTTAGGAATCAAAAACTAAGCGCAAATGGCTGTGTAGGTGATAAAATCCTAATGTGAATTCAAGTGCATCACCAAGAGATTTTTTGGAAGGGGCACTTGGACTGGACAAACAGTCTTGGGGGAGGCAACTGACCTCCCCCCCCCCGCAAATAGCACCACTGCGCTAAATGTCAGATGTTAAATGACACTATCTATCTATAGACATGTTAGATCTGAATCGTTGGAATTATCATAGTTTGAAGTTTGGACAAAACTGTTTTTGTTTTTACTTGGGAAGAACAATTAACTGGTTACGGGTGGCTAATGTTCTTCTGGTTTTCATAGTTACTACTCTTTGCTGTGTGAGACGCTCCTGTGTTTATCGATTCTCTGTATTAGTTATAGGATATATATAATTAAGTAAAAAATAATCTTAACTGCATTCGATGCAATTTGTATCTTACAAAATAATTCCTACCAGAAGAGTTAGAGGCCCCACCTCACATAATATACCAGCTAAATTTGCATGGTTTAGAGGACTTAATTTTCTATTAAAAAAAAACCTCTCCAACGAGCATTATTTTTTTAACGACTCCATCTCTCAAACTGTCTCGGGAACAACTTACGAAGTTGATTGCAGAATCAAATTTTGAAAATGTTGCTCAAAAACAAGTCTAAACAGCAACTCATAATGCGAGTTGTTGTTGGGAAAATAACTTAATAATTTTAGTAGTTAGTAAATTAATGTTGTTTAATATTTTTAAGTGTAAGTAATGTTTTATAAAAATTTTAAAATTTATTTAATTGCTCGCATCGGGTAAGGTTAGAAATAATTCTAAGAATTGTCTAATGGATTATTGTATTGAATACATTATTCACGGCCAGAAACTGGCATAGCGCTCAGGCCAACTAATGCCTCCCATTGTACTAACTCCTGCATTATTACTATTATTATTATTATTATCAGCATCATCAGAGTTCAAACTGTCTACCTCAGTGTTTTCATTTCGCTCATAAGGAAATGGTGTTACTCGGCGAGCTTCAGGTACTGTCTACTTAATATGAAAGAGATAAGCTTAAAAATATAAATGTCACCCAATAAAATTATTACTAACGTTTTCTTATATATATATAAAAAATGTATGGTAAACGATCGTAATATTTTGTAATATTGGCTAATTTTATCCTTGGCTGCATATCATGAAATTGACTAAAAGTTTATAGATTACGAAGCTAACATAAACAAATATGGTTTAAGATATCAAAATTATTTGTCACATTAACAAAAAGATAAATAACACGTGTTGATTTAGCATATAGGACACGTTTGAGATACTGTTTCATCAAGTTTATGAAACTCTGTTCTTACAGTATAAAAAAGGCATCGTTATTTTTTAAAAGTAGATGTAGTTTTTTGTTCGTTTACAAAGAACGAAAGTACTTGTTTGTAAGTAAACATTGTTATTACTTTTACGTACTGTTCTTTTTAGTCTGGGTACTTTACGATAATTACAAAAATAAAATATAGTTAATACCTATATTGACTGACATGGGACACATTTTTTTGTCTGTCCCTCTACAGTTTTCACATGAAGTTAATTAAAATGTAGCTAGCGGTCAGCGCCCATGACTCCGAGACAGGCGTCAATTTGCTCTCTTGGCTCAAGGAAGAATCACATTTTTACAGTGGTGACCATCGAATTTGATCGAATCATCATTAGTGTCACGGTGGGAGCAATGTTAAAACAGATTTGGAGATTATTTGAAGTAGTGTACTCGTACATCACTGTAGATCTAAGGTGGGGTAAGAAGGTCGACCTTGGTCAGCATGAACAATTCGGAGCAATAATAATAATGGTTGTTTGTTGTAAATGTCACTAAATAATACAAAATGATAACGACTTCCGCAACTCTATAAACAGTATTTCATAAACACAAACCGAGAGCATCTGTACCTGCAATTTTGTTTAGAACGAGTGCAGTATAAAACAGTACAAGCCGTTATAAAGTTATGTAAAATAATAAGTCATATGTACGAAATAAATAGTACATTGCAACAACTCTTATTTCCTTCAATCTTTTAGATTGCGTCATATCAATGATTCATACTGAAGATCACGTGAATAAAAAAAAGTGATACAATAATGACAAACAATTTTGTCGGTAGGAAATTCTACCAATGGGCACTAATGAGTTAATTAGCAAAAGGCGTATTTCTCGTCTAATTTATTTCCATTTTTCGAGATTTTAGCGAAATATTAAAGTTTCTTAAATCACCTACGCAGCCACTGGGGGTGCAAGCCAGCACAACTCAGTGCCGGTCCCAAGCCCGGATAAATGGTGAGGGTTGGCGTCAGGAAGGGCATCCGGCCGTGAAAGATTTTGCCAAAACCAAGAATGATGAGCCAAATTCATATAGCCTCGGAAAATGCCAGGGCGTACCCCGTATGCGACGCGCAGGGGCCTCGCCTGACCCCCGCGAGAAATGGACGAGGGCTGCCGAGTCGAGGACGGGCTCGGGTAAAGAAGCTAGTCCGAGTGGTTAGAGTTGGGACGTTGAATGTAGGCTCTATGACTGGGAGAGGAAGGGAGGTGGCGGATTTGATGGAGAGACGGTGTGTGGGAGTATTGTGTGTGCAGGAGACGAGGTGGAGAGGAAATAAAGCAAGGGAGCTGGGAGGGGGATATAAGTTGCTTTATAGTGGAACGAATGAACAGGGTAGAAACGGTGTTGGTATAGTGCTGTCAGAAGTGCTGAAGGATAGCCTGGTGAGTGTGAGTAGAAGGAGCGATAGAGTTATGAGTGTTAAGCTGGGCCTTGACGAGATGACGGTGAACATCGTGAGTGCGTATGCCCCCAAGCTGGCTGTGAAGGTGTAGAAAAGGAAGTGTTTTGGAATCAGTTGGATCAAGAACTTGGTGCGATACCAGAGGGGGAAAAAGTGATCTTGGGTGGAGACCTGAATGGCCATGTGGGAAGAAGTAGAGAGGTGATTGAGAGGTGCATGGTGGTTGGGGCGTGGGAGAGAGAAATGAAGAAGGGGAAAGGGTGGTGGATTTCGCGATGGCGTTTGATCTAGCGATAGTCAACACCTTCTTCCAGAAAAAAGATAACCAGTTTGTGACCTATAGGAGCGGAGGAAGAGAAAGCCAGATATACTTTCTAATGTGCAGGAGATCCCATTTGGAAGAAGTTAAGAACTGCAAAGTCATAAACGGGGAAAGCGTGGCGGCGCAACATAGAATCCTGGTGATGGATTGGTCGTTTAAGAGTGGTAGGAAAAGAAGGCAAGAACAGGTGACACCTAGGATAAAGTGGTGGGGACTGAAGAAAGAAGACCAGAAAAGGAAATTTGAGGAGAAGGTTTTGGAAGAAGTAAGGTCGTTGGAGAGTGTACAAGAATGGTGGGAGGAGAACAGCCGGGTGATATTGAGAGTTGGTGAGGAAGTACTGGGCAAAACATCAGATAGAAGACCCCCTGAAGATAAAGAGACGTGGTGGTGGAATGAAGAGGTTCAGGAGGTGATTAAAAGGAAGAAAGATGCTAAAAAGAAGTGGGACACATCTGGTAGACAAGAGGATAGAGAAAGCTATAGGCAGGCGAAAAAGGAGGCGAAGAAGGGAGTGGCAAGAGCCAAGGCGCAGGCGATGGATGAAGTATTTAAAGAGTTGGAGACACCGGCGGGAGAGAGAAAGATCCTTAGAATAGCGAAGGCTAGGGATAAGGCGAGTAAAGATTTTACTCAAATTAAACAGGTAAAGGATGGGCAGGGAGTGGTCTTAAAGGATCAGGATAAAATCATGGATAGATGGAAGAGTTATTTTGAACATCTGTTAAATGAGGAAAACCCAAGGGTTATTTTTGAAGATGGTGTCCCAAATCAAGGGTTAACTTCAGGAGTGAGTAGGGAGGAGGTGAAGGTGGCGTTGAAAGGAATGAAGAAGGGGAAGGCATTGGGACGGATGGGATACCAGTGGAGGCGTGGAATTGTTTGGGAGATGAGGGCATAGATCTATTGTGGGATCTGATGCAGAAGATATATGAACAAGAGGAAATGCCGGAGGAGTGGGGGGATAGTACACTCGTACCTATCTACAAAGAGAAGGGGGACATCCAGGATTGTGGAAATTATAGGGGAATAAAGCTTATGTCACACACGATGAAGGTTTGGGAAAGGATTATAAAGAAAAGGTTAAGAGAAGAGACAACCGTGGGGGAAGAGCAGTTGGGTTTTATGCCAGGTAGGGGAACAACTGATGCGATTTTTGCACTGAGGCAGTTGATGGAGAAACACCGGGAGCGACAAAAGGGACTGCACATGGTTTTCATCGACCTAGAGAAAGCATATGATAGAGTGCCACGCCAGGAGGTTTGGAGGTGTATGAGAGAGAAAGGTGTGCCGGAGAAGTACGTTAGGTTGGTGCAAAGTATGTATGAAGGAGCAAGGACCCAGGTTAGGAGTAGTGTAGGTGTAACGGAATGGTTCCCCGTGATGGTTGGTCTACATCAGGGATCTTCTTTGAGCCCGTACCTTTTTGTTTTGATTATGGATGTGTTGGCCCAGGGGATAAAAGATCAATCCCCTTGGTGTATGCTCTTTGCAGACGATATTGTTCTGTGCAGCAACAGGAGAGAAGTAGTAGAAAGAAAATTGGAGGAATGGAGGAGGGCTTTTGAAGACAGAGGGTTGAAAATCAGCAGAAAGAAAACGGAGTACCTGAGGTTCTACGAAAATCAAGACTCAGAAATTAGTTTAGAGGGAGCGAGGTTAAAGAGAGTAAGTAAGTTTACGTACTTGGGATCGACAGTGGCTGAGGACGGTGAGCTGGACACAGAATAAAACACAGAGTGCAATCTGGTTGGAAAAATTGGAAGAAAGTTTCAGGGCTGTTGTGTGACCGAAGAATAGGCGCAAGGGTTAAGGGAAAGGTGTATAAGACTGTGGTAAGACCGGCTATGATGTATGGGGCTGAGTCTTGGGCTATAAAGAAAGATCATGAGAAAAGACTAGATGTAACGGAGATGAGAATGCTGAGATGGATGTGCGGAGTGACAAGGTTGGATAGAGTAAGGAATGAAAGGCTAAGGGGCACAACAAAGGTTGGAGAAATCTCGAGGAAGATACAAGAAAGTAGACTGAAATGGTATGGACATGTGATGAGAGGGGACGAAGATTATGTGGGTAAGAGAACGATGAATATGGAGGTGCATGGCAGGAGAAAGAGAGGCAGACCGAAGCGAAGGTGGATGGAGAAGGTGAGGGACGATTTGAGGGAGAAGGGTTTGTCGGAGGAAGAACCCCAGGACCGGGCTGTGTGGAGGAGGCTGGTCAGAAACGCCGACCCCGCATAGAGGCGGGAACGGGCGAAGAGAAAGAAGATTAAAGTTTCTTAAATTACTGGATTCAATTATTATTTACTACCTTAAAAAATTAATAAATAGTTAAACTAACGATCGTAATGAGCAATGATTACTATGATAAACTAATGATCACAATGATAAATTAATGATCGTAATGAGCAATAATCTTAAAGATTATTTATAATCTAAGATACTTTAGTATATATATGTTACGCTTAATGTGAAAAATTGTCTAATGTTAACATTATGCAATTTTGTTACCTAATGTTAACATTAAGCAGATTTTCAACATTACGCGAGGAAGCTTTTACAGACGTTGACAGAGGCTCGAATGCCCGTGCTACGTGCTATGACATTTATTTATATATAACAGCTTATATTTATTGATATAAGGTTAGGTTAGGTTAGGTGCAGCTGTCTCAAAAAAACTCGTGCAATTTATGCTGCCACCCTGGAAAATCATGCAAAAACTCTTAAATATACTTTTGGCTGAGACTAAATTTTACTTCTACTTTTGCAGTAGAATTGCCAAGTATTTTCAACATTATGCAGCATTTCAACATTAGCCAAAAGGTAAACATGTAATGGCAACATTATATAAAATTGTGCTTAATATTGACATTATCACCATTACTTTCAACATTAGGCAAGGCAAATTTCTAATGTAGACATTTGCCAAAATCTTGCTTAATGTCAACATTAGGCAATTTTTCACATTAAACGTAACATATATATATATATATATTAGTGATGTAGCGGATGTCATTTTTTTCACATCCGCTAATGCGGATGCGGATGAGGATGTTTGATTTCAACATCCGCGGATGCGGATGCGGATGTCTACATTTTCGTTATTTTTTAGGATATATTCGAGATTTGTTGTGTTTAACGTATATAATAAGTTATTATATATAGAGAGCTGTAGCTATAATGTAGTATAATTGATTAAGTGTACAATAATTGCTGTACTTTTCTCTGAACATATAAAATAATATCAAGCATCTAACTAATATAGAAATTAATTAGTGAATTCGTCTGCAAATAAATTCGTTATATTTTGTTGAGTTTCAGCCACAATTAGAAACCATAATTGTGTTACCAGGATGTGGGACGTGAACCCAACTCAAATGCACCCCACCGACCTCTTTCCCCAACCTCCTCCACCCTTATAGAAAGAGATCTTTAATTAGCTTGATAACTATTTATATTAAGTTTAAAGTTTTATTAGGCATATTTATAAATGAGTAATTAAAATAAAGTAAACTAAGATGTTCATCGTTTAATGTTCAAACTTAATTATAGGAAGGTTATGCTTAAGGAACATTAATTTTTCTGCCTTTTCTGCTGCCAGTCTGTTTCTCTTTTCATCATATATTAATCCAGCACTGCTAAATAATCTCTCGCTTGGTACGTTTGTTGGAGGACAGGCTAAATGTTTCCTTGCAAGTTTACTCAAGTATGGATAGATATTCTGCGTATTTTTCCACCAACTAATAGGATTGTCACATGCAGCCAGGCGTTTTTCTTGGTGATAGCTCTCGATCATTTTTACTACATCTTTTGACATCGCGTAGGTCTCGTCATTGCTGCTTGACTCAAGAAACTGAGAGACAGATTCTGTGATAGATTTGCTTGTTGAAGGTGTTGGTTCTGTCACTGAAACTTTTATTCTTTTGGTGGGTGGCGAAGCGACAGATTCAAGAGATTGAAGCTCTTCAACTGCTTTGCCAAGTGATGATTTAACTCGTTCTAATGTACTAGGTGAAAATAACTTAGCTTTGTAACGTGGATCTAAGTAGGTTGCAAGAGAGTAACTTCATACAAGAACAGCCTCTCGTCTTGTCGCTTGCATCACTTTTGCGCACAATGAACTAGTTCTATTAATATAGTAGAATTTGATAATTTCCGCTTATTAATGACATTTTATCTCAACGGTCCACATCCGCACGACATCCGCAGTCCAAAGTGCGGATGCGGGTGCGGATGCGAGAAAATGTGCGGATGTTCCGCGGATGCGGATGTGACCTACATCAATAATATATATATATATGGGATGAATTTCACAATTAAACATGTGAAATGAATGAATGATGCAAATCCACAAGGAAAAAGAAAAATTATTCCAAGGCATTTCGTGTATTCAGAAGTACACCTCGTCAGGGAATGAATGACGACATTCCCTGACGAAGTGTACTTCTGAATACACGAAAGGCCTTGGAATCATTTTTCTTTTTCCTTGTGGATTTGCATCATATATGATACAACTCAGAATGGTCCCCTGAAAAACTTTTATGTTACATACAGACCGTACATGGAACAAGGAACTCTTCTGGGAAAATTAAATCCACTATAGTCCGAATAAGTAATGGTAAATGACAAATACTAAAGTTTTTCTTTTTCATGATGGAAGCCCAACGTGGGCAACGAGTCACTCGCAAAGAGGCCCCAAAATACAACTTCCCTCACCAGCTATCTGCTAAAGAAAAACTCTAGTGTTTGTTATTTACAATTATTTATTCAGACTAGAGTGGATTTAATTTTGCCAGAAGAGTTCCTTGTTCCACGCACGATTTATAATCAATCATTGCCGCTTAATTAGTTGTAGGGTTACGTCGTGGACATTGTCGTAACACCGCTTCCCTTCGATCAGCGAAATTAAGCGACAGCGGGTCTGGATGGTACTTGGATGGGCGAGTGTCCTTCAAGTCAATATGATACAGTTGACCCTGGTTCGAATCCCACGTAAAGCTGTAGGTCTCCTCCGTCACATCTATGAGGCGGTGCGGTGCTCGCCCTTGAACACTCCTTCCTGCATAAAAAAAAAAACCGTTGTTGCGAAGGAGGTTAAACAACCCCTAAATGCGCGCGCGCGCACTCTCTCTCTCTCTCTCTCTCTCTCTCTCTCGCTTACACAACTAGTTGCAATTGGTTTTATGAGTTGCTATTGAAGTTTTGCTGTGAACGAAAATCATCACCCTCATCCCCTTCTGTGACTTTTTTTCTTTAGCAAGGAAGGCCATTATTATTAATTAACATTATCATCATTATTATTACTTGTGAAATAAAGATAAAAATAAGATTTGATATGATGTGATTTGACTCCCATTCTTCCATTAATCATTATTGCATATGGAGCAAATAAAATTATTTTTTATTAACTTCATTCATTCGGTGTCTATCTAATAATACCTAAGTTAGGCATGAAAGTATTCTTTCTAAACCACAGAAATACGATAAAGACTAAAACAACTTGATTTATGTAACACTGTTCAAGCTTTTCATCAGTTTTGCCCTGCCATAATAAAAAGACCCTCGTGTTGTTTTTTGAGATTCTGTTGTTAGTTATATTTGGATTAGAAACAAACGTACTTCGTTGGAGGCATTGTGTGTGTGTGTATATATATATATATATATAATTTAGGGTGCTCCGTATTTTCGAATGTCTGAATTATCATCCTCCCAACCTCTTATATGGTGGCAATTATCACAAAAATAATCCTCATAAAATATTTCTTGAAAATATCAATTTTTACAGGTAGCTCAAACGAACAGAAGTTTGCGCTCAAATTTGCCATTGTTCCATATGCATGCCGGTTAAATATGAGAAGTGTTAATTAACCCTCTTCAGATCGAGTTGTTTTTTACACAACTAATTAAAACTACGTTTGTAGATCACTACGGGACTCCACTGTATTATCTCAAGATGTTTTTCAATAATATGACATGAAATTCAATAAAAAATGTTTAGCATCTTTGTAATTTAATATTAATATGCACAATTCTACTATTTGTTGTAGGCGATAGATGGCATCCCATTACTCTACTCGTGGTATGTATGCGCTGCTTGACATACAGCGCAATGCACTACAGTTCAGTGTCTCTCTTGCTGCTACGGGGATACGAGTGTTGTGTAGCTGCTGCCACTTTACAAGCATATCTGCTCAGTGCTTATCTGAGATAATAGGGTTAAGCGTTCATCATCCTTTGAACTTTGTTTTGCAGTTTGAATAGGAATAGGAATAGTGAATAATTTTAGGAATAGTGAATCGAAATAACTTCTGTATTTATTTAGCAAATTGTACTGTAATGATGGCAAAACACACGAGATCAAGCAATGCTGCAATTTACCTTGTGGACAAAACGTCGGAGAAGCTGACAGGGCAAAAGCTCCCATCCATCGGAGAGGTCCTTGCAGTCTTCCTCCACAATCATCTTTCGCTTCATAAACCAATTCGTGAAGCAGCCACTGATGTGATGAATGAAATTTTGGAGTTTTGGGGCCCCGCTCGAGTCCCTGTAAAACGGAAAGATCACATTGTTAGAAAAATAATGAAGTTAAACAAAGAATGGCAGCTGCTTCGAAAAAACAAGAACCGGCGTTCAGAAACCCAAATCAGGAAGGAAGAATTAAAATCTCAGATGGAGAACCTTTTCGACATCGCTCATGAAAATGCTATTCAAATGATCAAAAACGAAGAGGATCGCCAATTCCTGCTAGCCCAACAGGAGCCAGGCAGACGTGGGACGATGGGTTCTGTGGATACCGTACTGTCAAAAACGGAGTAAAAAGTTGCAAACAGAAAAGCAGCTCAAGATATGCAGCTACGGAAAGCCAAAGAAGAAGCGGAAGCATCCTGTTCTATTGGAACGCTGGCGTCATCAAGTAGCAGTAACGAACATTCTTCAGAAGATGAACCACAAGAAACCTGTGGTGGTGAGCCTCTTCCAAAACGAAGCCGTGGAGTGAATAACATTTTGACTCCGGCACTTGCTTCAGCTTTAGACCGTTCTTCAATCGGTGACAGAAAGGCAACAATTGTAATAGCGGAAACTGCCCGAAGTCTGGGACATGACTTGAGAAAACTGGCCATTAATCGGTCATCAGTGAAGCGAGCTCGGGAGCGTCATCGTGCCAAGACAGCAGAAACTTTGAAAAAAAAGTAGCAGACGATGTTCCCTTGATTATTCACTGGGATGGCAAACTCCTAGTGGACCTCACAAGGAAAGAGCGTGTGGACCGGCTGTCTGTTCTAGTGTCTGGACTGGAAGTGCAACAGCTTCTTGGAGTCCCCAAAATTCTGTCTGGTACTGGAGAACACCAAGCACAGGCCGTGCGGGCTAAGCTGCAGGAATGGGAATTGAGTGCAGAGTTGTTGGAATGAGTTTTGACACTGCCGCATCAAATACGGGACATCACTCCGGGGCTTGCATCCTCTTAGAACAAAAACTTGGAAGAGATCTCCTCTACTTGCCATGCAGAGATCACATCATGGAACTTGTTTTTGGTGCAGCTTTCCAGGCCTGCATGGGACCAACTTCTGGGCCTGAAGTCCTCTTGTTCAAAAGATTTCAGCGTTTCTGGCCTCAACTGGATACGAGTCAGTTTTCATCGGGTATGAATGACCAGGAAGTTGAAGCATTTACGAGAGAACAACGTCCCAGTCTGATTAACTTCGCTTTGTACCAGCTGTCACAAGATTATGCAAGGGATGACTACAAAGAGTTCCTAGAGTTAGCTCTCCTTTTCTTGGGTCGAGCAGAGTCCCACGGCTTTCATCACTCTTTTAAAGCTCCTGGCGCCATGCATCACGCTCGCTGGTTATCGAAAGTGTTGTATTCCTTCAAGATATGGATGCTCCGGAAACAGTTTAAATTAACAGCCCAGGAGGAGCGCAGCCTACTGGATATCTGCGTATTCACCGTCACCACTTACATGAGGGCCTGGTTCCGTGTCACATTGCCAGCAGCTGCACCGCTGGAGGATCTAAATCTGATGAAGGTTCTGTCCAGTTATCCACATATAATGATTACAAAGGCTACAACAGCCAAATTCAGTGACCACTTGCGATATCTCTCTGAGAACTTGGTTGCATTAGCGCTGTTTGATCCAGAAGTTTCTGTGGCTACGAAGAGGGCTATAATCAAGGTTATGGAGTCCAAAGAAAGAGATGAGGATGCACGAAAAAAGTTCAACAAAACAGCTTTCAAGCCGACAATGACAGTAGTAGAGCCGCAAAAGGGGAGAGTGCAAGAATGTTGCAAGGTATTATGTAATGTTGCAAAAGGGTGGGTGGGGTGGGGGTGTTGCAAAGGGGGGTGGGGGTGTTGCAAAAAGAAAAAAAAAGAAAAAAGAAAAAAAAGAGTACTGGCCTTTGTTGCCAACCGGGGTTGCAAGGGGCATGCAACTTGGGGGCGGAGTTCTCCCCCAAGCTATTCCCCCCAAAGGACCAGAGAGAAAGGAGGAGAGGTGTTCACCTGACAGGAGCCAAGTGCATATTAAGACTTCAGCCGAGTAGGCGTTGTTTTATAGGCTCCTAATCAGCCAGAATCAGCCAGTTGGCTGAGCCAAGGGGGGAGGGGTACACCTGAGGAGAGAGAGACACCTGAAGGAGAGAGAGACACCTGAAGGAGAGATAGAGAGACACCAGAAGGAGAGAGAGGAGTTCTCCCCCAAGTTATTTTCGTTTACCTAACCTAAGAGGCCTCTAAGGGGTTTTCCCAAAGGGCCAGAAAGAGAAGGACCAGAGGTCCTTGCTCGGCTGGGAGCCGAGCTTGAATGATTCTTTCATCAGCTTCTCGGTCTTTTATAAACCTCTATTCTGGCTGAGTTGCCAGATAGCGCAATGTATTCAGTTGCCAGATAGCGCCATGTGTCCCAGAAAACCATATATTAATCATCCATTGTGTACCACAATATATATGACGGTAGTTAATCCAATTAAATTCTGTTTATTAAATAAATAATTTTTACACACTCAATCTTTATTATTATTAAACCTGGAATTGCATATCTTTCCAGTTTTTTTTTTTTTTTTTTTCAATGATCGGATTGTTCTTGCTAGATATATATTATTATGCATCATTTTAATGAGAAAGAAATGTACTTTAATATTATGTTTATTAAATTCTAAAATAATTATATAAGACCAAAGTAATGGTCTGACGTTGGAAAAAAAAAGTAGAGAGAAGTTTAGTCTTGGAGGCTTCTTAGCAAGACAAGTCTCCCATCAAAATTAGTTTTCTTTACTTACTTTAGCTTCAAATTTTATGGGTAACTTGCATATCTGAAAAGAAAATGAGTTTCACTGCCTCAATGAATCATTACACACGATGTCAGTATCACTCACTTCAAGACATTATTGTATAGAAATAAGGTAACACAAGTACTACAATAAATAAATAAAAGAAGTACCCACAAACAAATCTGTAGTGAAACAAAAAAAAAGCAAAACAGGCCGCGTGACCCTGAACATTTTAATGAGAAAGAAATGTACTTTAATATTATGTTTATTAAATTCTCCTAAAATAATTATATAAGACCAAAGTAATGGTCTGAATCCAATTAAATTCTGTTTATCAAATAAATAATTTTACACACTCAATTTTCATTATAAATATTCGAATATCAGTGGGGAAAAACGAACGGAAATGAAAATTTATGAAACAATTCAAAACAGACGATCGTCATTCCCCAAACCCGTATATATATATATATATATATATAATAAACGAATAAACAACTCGTGCACACACACACACACACACACACACACACACGCACACGAGGAAAAGGCGACTCTGCGGCATTTCGAATCGCGTCCCTAGAGACCTTTTCGGCCGAGGTTTAATCCTTTCGTCCAAGATATTCGAGCAAAAAGCACCGTTTACTTCAAATATTAATATTATCATTATTATTACTTCTACAATGAAAATATTTACGCGTAATTTGTATGGTGTCATATTCTTAGATAGCATCTCTGTTATTGAAAGAAATACACACAATTATATTAAATAACAATCAGCGAAAGAAATAAGGTAGGCATACCTGAATGTACTAATAATTATATATATATATATATATATAGAAAGAGAGCGAGAGTTTTGTTCAAATAAAGGAATCCAATTTCTTTTTCCAGGTTAACTATACCCACAATTATAATAAATAATAATCGAAAAATGGCAGAGTTTGTTTCTAGTGAGAAAGGAAAGCCAATGCTCTTAGTGAATGGGTTTTTATATGTAAGAGACCTAACCTAACCTAACCTACGAAATACATCTCGTCAGGGAGTCGTTGCTTACTCTTCCACATTTCAACATAACAGGATTATTGAACCGGATTTAAAATAACAGGATCATTTGACCCGAGGCAGTAGTATGCCCGAAAAACGTGTTAATGCATCATTTGACGAGTCAGTAGTATGACCGAAAAGCATGTTAATGCATCATTTGACCCCGAGTCAGTAGTATGACCGAAAAGCATGTTAATGCATCATTTGACGAGTCAGTAGTATGACCGAAAAGCATGTTAATGCATCATTTGACCCCGAGTCAGTAGTATGACCGAAAAGCATGTTAATGCATCATTTGACGAGTCAGTAGTATGACCGAAAAGCATGTTAATGCATCATTTGAAACGAGTCAGCAGTATGACCGAAAAGCATGCATGATTTTCTCTTTAGTAATAATAACAACTAGCTCGAAGAGTGACAACGGATAAAGTTTTCACGTCACCTTAGCCCACAGTTTAATGTGGAAACGAATGCTATTTTAAAAATATAATTAGGATATAATTTCTTTATTATAAAATAAGTTAGCAATTATGTTAACACAAGAAAACAATACTATTAACTTGTAAGTAAAAATATAATATAAGGGACTACCATAGAAATGTAAGTGCCTATAATTCAAGAAACACGATTTTATATATATGTTACTCATCCGGTCCCGTTATAGCGGATTGGTACACGTCATAGCTCCACCCAGCTACATCGGCAGCCAATCACTACGAACATCTGGTCTTTTGGGCGGAGCTTGGCGATTGTGCATATAAAAGGGGATATTTTTCAGTTGGGAGTAACAGTAGCTATTTTCGCGTCAGTGATAATCATTCCCTCCACCATGGACCTGTACGTCTCCCCAGACTTGTATGAAGAAAGTGACGCTGCAGCATTAACGACAATTAGTCTTTTTAATGCGATTGACCGTGATGATTATTCAACGCAAACCGTAGAAGATATTTGCAGTGACGCTCCTTACAATCCGACGCAAGGGACTACCATAGAAATGTAAGTGTCTATAATTAGATTTTATATATATATATGGAGGTTGTAGTATCTCGTCAAATAGATACTCCAAAATTTTTTTGTCAATCAATGTTATTTGTTATCCCCATTATGCTAAAATCGAAATTTTTTTATGGCAATCAATGTTATTCCTCGAACCAAAGATATCTTCACATAATGGGGATCTGTCTGTATACTCTGTATATGTTTTAAAAGAATGAACATTATTCCTTTAAGGTCCGATGAGGATTTGACACGTGTTATACAATCTTTTGAAGAATCTCGGAATACGGGGGGTATACTGAACAGTCAGCAATGTCACACATCCTCCACCATGGACCTGTACGTCTCCCCGGAATTGTATGAAGAAAGTGATACTGCAGCATTAACCGCAATTAATCTTTTCAATGCGATTGACCGTGGCGAATTATTTCCAACGCAAACCGTTGAAGATATTTGCAGTGACGCTCCTTACAATCCGACGCATGGGACTACCATAGAAATGTAAGTGTCTATAATTTTTTTATATATATATGGAGAGTTGTAGTATCTCGTCAAATAGATACTCGCCAAAATTTTTTTATGTCAATCAATGTTATTTGGTTATCCCCATTATGCTAAAATCGAAATTTTTTATGGCATCAATGTTATTCCTCGAACCAAAGATATCTTCACATAATGGGGATCTGTCTGTATACTCTGTATATGTTTTAAAAGAATGAACATTATCCTTTAAGGTCCGATGAGGATTTGACACGTGTTATACAATCTTTTGAAGAATCTCGGAATAGGGAGGATATACTGATCAGTCAACAATGTCACACCGAAATAATGTAAGTGTTTTTCGATCTTTTTGGGATAAGAAGACAATATATTTTCATAAATTTATTAAATGAAAGAAATCAGTACAATAAACAACTACAGAATATATCGTTACAAATATACGAACAAAAACATTATAATATACAACGAGTACGTACAATTGGAAAACGGTTTTTTATCTGTCTGCATACCATTTCATCGTTTCGGCGAGTGTGACACGGGTCAAATAAATTTAAAAAATTTATAAATTCTTTATCATTTGACATATGCATGAGAAATGAGACGCAGTACATTCCGCAAACATTAGTAAAATATCCTTGCATGCGAAATGGGTTCCATACAACTTCGGGAATATGTAACTGAGCGAGAAATTTTACAATAATAGGGTCACTCCAGGGTTGAGTACCGAGTGAATCAAAATAGTACAGGCGCTGTCTATTTTTAAAATAGACAGCGATCCAGTGAATCCCTTCATTACCGATGATGTCTGTGTTCACAATAAGACTACCGCATTCTCGCGTACTTGGCAAACTCAATGTTTCATTCTTCGCAAACACGCCGATAAATTTGGAACGTGTGACTCGCTCCATTACTTTCTGAAGTGTATTAGCATCCATTTTAAAAGTCAGTGATAACGCTCCTAAATCTATCTACTTCTATTAGGGCTTGCGATTCGAGATATACTAGTACACTAATAGGAGCGTCTATAGGCTTGGCGAATTCCAGCCGCACTGAGATGTTTCCGCTCTGCTGTGGGGTTAAATGGGTATTTACGCTAGCAGATAAGTCAGGTGTAATGTCAAACGGTAAAGGTTAAATTGATCAATGAATTCTTCCTGCGTTACCCCATTACCAAGCTCATCACAATCACCTGCAATATGGGTCAGATTACTATAGGCTCTGGCACAAAGAGGTAACACAGCGTCTGATGAATAGTCCGTACCCATTGTTCCACCCAAAGCAGTGCCATTAACGTATAGAGTTATATTTTTAAGTCCGAAATTCTCGAATTTAAAGGCACTCTTTTATATTTTCCATTCACCGAAGCGTGGTCCTGCATGCCGATTAATATCCTTTTAGGAAGATTTCCCAGGGCAATGTTTTCTATCTGCTTCGATGCCAACCCTGCAGGAACCGTATATAGTTTGATCTGCACTCTGTTAATAGGATATTTCACTGTAGCGTTTAGTAAATTTTTCTCAATTTCTAGTTGTTTTGGTGAACTTAATTTCACTCGCCGTACGCGGAGGTATGTGTCCATAATGTGAACCACAACGGGCTTTGCACCCTCTTCTTGATCCGCATCCAGATTTAAGCAGATCTCAGGACTCGTGCGGGTGAGCTTTATTTTCATATCCACCCCGTTCACAAGCAACTTCTCCTGGAAAGTGAAATCTGTGTGCAACCGTCCAAAACACTCGTATATTTTCTTTTTAGAATTTTTAAATTTGTCCTTTATACTATTTTCATCTTTAGTTTGATAATATCCCTCCGCACTTAAAAAGGTAGCCTTCGCTTCTTTGGAAAAGTTGAGGACATTTTCCAGATAGGCTCGTAGATGATAGTACCCCGTGCCTGCCGATATGTTGGTCTGATTTAAATATACGTCACACTGGTTGAATATGGAGTGCAGAAAGTTTGTTTCAGGGTATACAGCATATTTGTCATCGCAGACCGTTCCATCAGAATGGGCTATACGTAGCTTAGCGTACATGTGCACACAGCTTGGATCAAAAAAGTAAGGGCCTGAGCTGGGTATCACGAATTCTATAGGTGCACTCGGGGAACTAATTGTGTTTAAAGGGTTAATTGTAATAAAGTCACTGTGCTCAATAGAAACTTGGGTTGGAGGTAGCTCAAAAAGGGACAGCTCCGATTTACAGCATTGTGAACTACATGGGTGGATGAAGCGTGCCATGGCGAAATAGTGACTCCTCTCTCGACAAGTGGTAAACAAACTATGATTCATGAGATCAATGTCCTTAGCTTATATCAGTCAAAAAAGTGGTCAACCATAGGTTTCATTCGCTTACAGCACTTCTTTTTTGATAGCCTTTTACGTTTAATACCACGTGACCCCTTCTTCCGGGCAGCCCGCTTCTTCCCGCCACCACGCATTTTTCTCTTTGCATCTTTGATGATTTCGTCCCGTGTACGCTTTAAATGTTTTTTTAGAGCCTCTTTAGGTTTAGCCCCGGCCAATATGTCTTCTGCAGTGTTAATACCTGATTGTAGCGCTTTCCTTCCAAGGTATCTGGCACCCCTCTTCAGCAAAGGAACAGCCGTACGTAGTATGGATGAAAAAATGGACCCAAGTCCACTACCGCGCTGGTATCGCCCTCGATAGACGGTGAAAGGCTTTCTATCCATTATAACTCAGTGCGTCGAAAGTGTAGCTTCACTGTTAAGCTCCCGTTACCGAATGGGAAGTTTTCACCCTCAATCGTTCTTATATATATTGTGATATTGGTTATTAAATTAGTTGCGACATTCACATAATGGGGTCTGTCATATGTAATACTCAAACTCCTTCCTCTATGGTTGGGGATGTGAGCAATGCGCAGCAGGCGTGCCTGGGTATCCCCAACAAACTGGTGCTCCACTATATTACTGTAAATATAGCACATGTCTGGGGACCTTTCAGCCAATTTCTCCATCTTCAATTGATACATTAATCTGGACAAGTCATGCTGTGTCTCGTGAAATGTGTCTCTTTGGAAGACTGCGCTATAGCGGCCATTGGCTAGAATTTGGAACTTTCTATGGTCTTTAATACGTCTGTTAGTCTTTGATTTTAGGATTAGTGTATGTGCAGGGTTGTTTACGATTTCGTATACTAAATCATTCGTAAGGTTTGAGTTTCTTAAACTTACGTTTAAGCCTCTCACAACATCCTCGGCCGAACCATATTGACCCGGCCCTAGTCTTACTTCTGTACTGTAATACCGTGCAACCTTAGTCCGAGCGATGCGCATAGTTTCATCCATAGCTACCCCAGCTTTTTCACACTCGTCAATGTCTCTAAGAATCGTAAAAACGGTTTCTTTATGTTCAATATTTAAAAAGACGGTGTCCAGCTGAATTTCGCATATCCCCACCTCATACGAATCACGACCCAATTCAATGTGCCCATGGAGTTCTGTTACAAAGTTGGCTAGTGTGTTGTTAGGGTGTACAGACAGGGACGAGGAGGACGGGAGTGTGACGTAGAAATGGTTAGGAGCCATGTTGCATACTATTTAAGCTTCATTATTGCATCAGCTTTTATATAGGTGTTGAAGCTTTCTGGGTACCCTAGCCATTTCACCAGGTACATTTTTCTTTCCTGAACCTTTGCTTCCTAAAATTTTCTCAATTTTAAACACATTTTTTCTAAATTAAACGCAACTTTCTGCAATTCCTCGCGGTAAAAGCCTCCTGAGATTTCTTCCCATTCAAATCTTCAATGTAATACATCATTATCTCACCTTTAGGTCTCACAGCCCTAACTTTAAAAATCTCGCGTGTCCATCCTTGCTCAAAACCCTTTGCGAATTTATTCCCCGAACGCGACAGCCTTACATAATCATTGATTTTGAAGCGCGCAGAGTGTGGTGGTGGTGGTGATCCATCTCTTCTCGGGAGCGTACCTCTTTCTAAAACTTCGTTAGGTGTTGTCCCAATCGTGCGATGGTGTGAGCGGTTGTAGGATGATGCCAATGATTCCAGAATGTCTAGAAATCTGTGTTTTTATGTGTAAAATAACGGTGCATGCGTTCCTTTATGGTGCGCTGAACTCTTTCAGCTAAAGAAGCCTTATGTATAGAATTGGTTGTGTAATAGCTGATATTAAACTCTGTCAACATGTTCTGAAAAGCACGGCCTATAAATTCCTTCCCCATATCCGTACAAAAATAGCCAGGAACCCTGTTTTCTTTTAACATTAGCGTTTTGGTGGCTTTAGCAACTGTTTCAGGTGATTTATTTTTCAGAGGAACTAGCCACAGATATCTAGAGAATACGTCTATTATGAATAGAATGTAGCGGTAACCATCGTTATACACAGAATATCTTTGCATGTCTGTTAAATCTGCTTGCCAAATAGAATCAATCGAGGAAGCCGTTGTCTTGGCTGTTTTAAACCTTTTTCTCACAGGCTTATGAAGCGTATAAGCGTCCTGCTCCCTCAAAAATCTTTCAACATCTTTTTTTCCTACTCCGTAAACACTTCTGTAAGTCTATCTACGCCGCCGTAAGAGGATGGGGTAGAAATGTCATAATAGCGTTTAGTTAATACGTTAGCCATTTGCGTATTTTAGAGGCACGTGGGTAGGGTTGGTTTAACCTCTTCTTGCTCCTCTTCAAAGGTGTTACCGCCGGGGGTGACGGCGCCTTCAATTGTGTCACAGGCGTTGCATGTTCCAAGTCTTTTAACCTGTTCAGATTTCCTATCAACGTTTTAGGGACATTTATTTGTTGTAGTCTTGCTTTAATATGCTTCCATCCTGATGGTGATGGCCTATCCCACTTTCTCACCAGATCATGGACAATGTCTACGATATTCGATCCCTGTACCTTTGATCCTTCCACAATGATCTCCCCTGTATCGGTCCATTGTATGGCGGGATCCTCATTCAATAGATTATAAAGACTTAAGCCTTTACTCCTCAATGTAAGTGGGAGGGTATTTTTTAATACATGTTCGATATGTTGTGTGGCTAATCTTTTTGGTTGGTCAGCTGTATCGTCGGGCACAGATCCTATGTCGCCATGTCCATCGTCCCCCGTGCTGTGCCTAATAACCACAGGAATCTCTGTAGGGCTCTTATAATTTTCGTACTCGTGAAGAAATTTCTGCAGAGCTTCTTGGTATAAGATTCTTTTCTCATCAGGTGTTTTTTCACTGTTTAATAGGGCTAACAATTCGCTTTCCATTCTTTTAAGTCTGCTTTTACGGGGATCTAGATACGTGTCTGGATTCCTTTGCAGTGAAGCGTACACCTCGTGGGGAATCACTACCACTTTCTTCATTATATTAATCTAGTCAGTAAAGGACCCAAAACTGAAAATAAGATGGGGAGAAATGACCCTCCTGTTTGTACAATAATTCGTTTTTTCTTCGCTACAGTTTGGCTTTTACGAGCGAGTGCACGTATTATGTTCTTGTAGCGGCGTAGGCGAGCCTTCTGATGGGTTTTCATTGATACATTGCAATTTATAACGTTAAGACAGATTTCACAGATGCATTTTAAAAAGTCGGCATCGATATTTTTAATAAACATCTGCTGCAATGCCCGGGGCAGTCGATGATAGATTTTTATTAATTCACGGTATTTCTTTAGTCTCTTTGTCATTCTGGAATATACACCGTTTCAGGCTCGTTTGGAAATATATTCGTTCGCAGAAGCACTCTAAACGTGTTTCGCGGATGAAGGTCGCAAAGCAAATATCCGTAACGCGTGCTTGTAGCTTCTTTATAAACTTCCAAAAACTCCTTACGCTGATTCGGGAACATTTGATTGGCTAATACCCCAATTTGTGATACATCTCTACGTTGCGCGAATAAGACTAGATATTGCGTATTTAACGACACATCGCGCATGTATCTATTTTTGAAAAATAGATTCTGATTGATGAAGAACACGCTTATGTTAAGATGGTGGGAGAATACTGTAAATGTCTCGGCAAACGTTTTATCCATCTCCAACATGAGATCGTCAATTACAATGATTGTATGTTCATTTCCCTTTAACGAATTAACGTCATATACGCCTTTGTGGAACAAAATATCATCTTGGTACTCGTTGAACACTGATTGATACGTCGAATAGCACCATATAACTTTACGCACAAATTTCGAGAACATCTCTCCCTTTTCTTTAATGATTTTAAGCATAAACACAGTTTTACCACATCCTGTAGGTCCAGATATAATACATGTGGATGGGCTCGTGAATCTGAATTTTTCTACAGAGTCCATTTCTAACACGTCACACTCCTAAGTGGGTCATTTACAAAATATTACAAATTTTGAGTGCTGTTCCTTATATTTCTTCTCCCACAGAACCGTGAATGACGATGAGGTAGAGCAGCCCATCATTGACATTACGGATGACCTCGACGACAGTGTAGTTGTGATCTCCTCCCCTGCCAACGACCCTCACCAGCGATACCGGTAGCACGTCCAAAGCGGAGGTATGAGAACCCCACGTCAGGTATAAAGCGCCCGAAATACGCGCCTGTTGCAGCGGTAATAGATCCCCAACCCTCAACCTCTTACGCAACAAGCCCCCCAGCAGCACCTCCCGCTAATATATCCCCTTATTCATCCGCCGCCCCCCGTTCTGTTAAGTCTACAATAATAGAGCCCCAACCCTCAACCTCCTACGCAACAGACCCCCCAGCAGCACCTTCCGCTAATATACCCCCTAATTCATCTGCCGCCCCCCGTTCTGTTGAGGATGGTATAACGCTCGAATTGGTGCGATCCGCAGCCCCCACCCCAGCCTTGACTAGAAATCGGTATAGAGTCAGGGTCGACCCTAGAGTCATGTATAGCAATGGAATTGAGCGCGGGTTACGCCGGGTTGTACAGCATATTATAGAGTTTGCTCTTCAGAATCGTGACGAGCGTGAAGTCAGGACGAGTCTGTCCTTTGGATTCGGGTCAGATGACGGTGATGTAGACGATTATTGGGTGATAGTGCCATTTAGACGTTTGGCGGCTGAAGATGTAGAATATATATTAGGACGTATAATGCAAGCCGCCCAAAGTAGTATAGCCTTCAATATGGACAACTTCACGGTAAATATTGACCATGTATACCGTGTTGCGGGTCATAGTGCCATACCGTATACTCTTAACTTCAATTCTCCGACTATTTACCGAAAGCATATAAACGTCGATCGTGGTTGCGGCTTTATAGCAGTACTCTTAGCACGTATGTTTACTGTACAAAATACACGAACTCAAAAAATTTGGTTGCCTACAGTCGTGGAGCGTGCCCGTAAACTAGCTGTAGACTGTGAACTTGAATTTGACTGTAATATGGGTCCTGAAGAGCTGAGAAGGGTAGAACAGGAAATGAATGTCCGCATAGTTGTGTTTGGGTTGGATGATCGTCGTAGGACTGTGTATGTTTTTAAAAGCTGTGTGAGAGATCGTACAAGACCCCTACTTATTTTAGGATTGTCAGGGACAACGTATCTCCCCATCCGTAATATAAGGGGGCTTTACGCTAGTTATGACAAAAGTCGAAAATATGGGAGACATCATGATTTGTGTAAGGGGTGCCTCGAGTTTGCGGATGATATAGTGAGACATTGTAAAGAATGTCACATGGTATGTGAGCAGTGTAAAAGCACCAAATGTGAAAGCCGTGTAGTTGAAGCTGAGAAGAGAGACTGTGATGTGTGTAGACGCACATTTTTCAATAATATCTGTTTTGATTTCCATAAATCAATTGGCACGTGCAGGAAAATGAGAATCTGTGAATGTGGTATGTTTCACACAATGGATAATTGGGGGAAATTTAAGCACAAGTGTGACGTAATTCACTGTCCTACATGCCAGGAGGAATATAAGGCTGATGGAGTAAAGCATGTATGTTATATGAAAGATGCTAAGCCTAAAAATAACCCTTGTATAACTGTATACTACGATATAGAAACATATACGAACGCTGAAACCAAAGAGGTAATTCCACATTTACTTGTGAGCCAGACCATCTGTGATGAGTGTATGGGTATCGAATGTGACGAGTGCCCCAAATGTGGTAAACGGACAAACGTTTTTAAAACGAATGTCCGCGATAGTCCTGTGAAACTATTTGTGTCCTATATTGTCAAGTTAGCCGACAAGTTCAAAAAAATGACTGTGTATATTCTCGCCCATAACGGGGCAAAGTTTGACACGCAGTTCCTTTATAAGGAGTTGCTTGAACACGAATCCTCTGAGATATTTACAGGTGATCCATTGAAAAGAGGCAACAAATTAATACAGATGCAGATAAGAGGCAATGTACAATTTAAAGATACTTTATTATTCACACCTTGTAAATTAGCAAAGCTACCCAAGGTGATGGGAGTAGCAGCTGAAGTTTCCAAAGGATACTTCCCTTACACTTTCCTCACCAGCGAGACTTTAAACTACGTAGGCCCACCACCCCCAAACATTATTTTGACTGTATGGATGAACGTGAAGACTTTGATCGATACTACGACAGTTTTAATGAAAGTAACCCTTATAATATAGCTGATGAATGTGAGCGTTATTGCGTGAATGATGTGCGCGTGCTTAGAGTATGTTTCCAGGCCTTTAGAAGGATGTACATAGCCCGTTTCAAATGCGATCCACTGCAAGTCGCAACCACCATCGCATCATTATGTTTTACGGTGTTCAAGAATAACTTCATGCCTAAAGACACCTTAGCCATTATTCACCGAAACAACCCCGCAGTTACGGCACAAGGCTATTTACTGGCTCATACACCTACAGCAACAGACAGGTGTATACATAAAGCACGCCCGCAACACGGGTGAAGTACCCATTAAGATTAATGGACGTGTTTTTTGGGTTGATGGGTTAAGTGAAAACCGTGTCACTGGTGTGAAGACTGTGTACTCCTTTAACGGTTGCTGGTGGCATGGATGCCCCCGTCCTGAGTGCGGAATCACCGGAGATATCCACGGTAGGTCTCCTGCCGACTGTCTCGCATCAACCCGCACCCGCGATCAACTTATAGGATCACAGTTCACTCACAAAGTCTTGTGGGAGCATGAATATGATGCACGGATGGAGACAGACGAGGTGTACCGTGAGGAAAAAAAACGATCAAGCGTTCAATGGTGCTGGATCCTCTCAAATGTGGTGATAGCTTGTTTGGAGGACGTACAAATCCTTTCAGACTATACTTTCCACCTACGGAGGGCGTGAAGCTCCATTACTACGATTTCTGTTCTTTATACCCATACGTGATGAAGAGCAATCCGTACCCCGTGGGCGCTCCTGAGAAACTGGTGGGACCTAGCCTACCCTCCATCAATGAATTTTCAAAAAATTTGAATGATCGTTACTTTGGGCTCTCTTTCGTAGACGTACTCCCCCCACGCAATTTATGGATGCCGATCTTACCTGTCGTTATCGACGACAAGCTCATGTTTCCCCTGTGCGTGAAGTGCGCGGAAGAGGATAACGGCGAATGTAACCATATACCCCACCAGCGTAAGATCAGAGGCGTATATACAAGTCCTGAGTTGCCCTAGCCGTACGCCATGGTTATAGAATACTGAAGATACATGAGGTGTGGAGGTTTCAGAAGCTACCCAACCTTTTCACACCATATATAAACACCTTTTTGAAGGATAAGGTTGAGGCATCAGGGTATCCGCGAGGAGTTGATACCGAAGATGAAAAGTCTGCCTATATTCAACGTTACCGCGACCGCGAAGGTATACAACTTGATCGTGTCCAAATTGTAAAGAATCCTGGCAAGCGCTTTAGTGCAAAGTTGTGTCTAAACAGTCTATGGGGAAAATTTGCGCAGAATACGGCAGAGGGAGCATTCATTTGGCACAAAGTTATAGCGATGTCTGGGATTATGCCAATGCCCCCGATAAAGAGGTCATGGAGATCGTAAATGTAGGTAATACTTACGTAATAAAGTACAACAACACTGAATTTGCCACAGATACCTCAAGGGTTACAAACATACCTGTGGCCAGCTTCACAACAGCCTACGCCCGTATAAAACTTTGGGGTCTATTGCATTCTCTTGGGCGGAGAGTATTGTATGCCGATACAGATAGCGTGATATTCACAGAGAGGGAGGGTGAATACATGCCCACTATTGGGGAGTTCCTCGGCGAGCTCACTGATGAGATCAAGGATGAGTATGGGGACAACGCATACGCCGACTCTTTTGCCTCAACAGGACCTAAGACTTATGGGGTACGGGTCAGGGTGGGGGAGGAAATGAAATATATCGTGAAGGCAAAGGGTATTACGCTCAACCATGCGAATCGGGAGGTTGTTAACTTTGAGTCGTTGAAGGATCTAGTATGTTTGGACGATGATGAACAACCTCCCCAACTAATTGTAGGCACCCACAATTTTCGGGCGCAGAAGCTGGGGGGCGTGAAGGAACTTAGGGGTACGAAGGTGTGCCGTAACACCTATAGGAAACGTTACCAGTTACCTGGTACCTATGATACCGTACCCTTTGGATACCAATGATGCTTCTATTGTTAACTCACACGTCTTGTATATAATCGTATCTATTGATTTATTACACGTATTTGTAAATATATATAACTTGAATATCTCGTTATTAAATCGTATTTGTAAAATATATATTGATTATTACACGTATTTGTAAATATATATAAACTTGACTATCTCGTTTATTAAATCGTATTTGTAAATATATAACTTGAATATCTCGTTTATTAAATAAATCATGTTTCAATTAGCGTTTCACTTTCTCCTTTGTGTGTGTGTGTGTGTGTGTGTGCAGGTGAAAGTTCTAAGCTCCGCCCACTGTAAGACCGTGAGTCATGCTACTACCTGGGAGTCCCTGCGTGGTCAGTCGACTGCAGTAAGCCGAGAGATCAGACGTGTATTCAGATCAGACGTGTATTCAAATGGCTACCTTTAATATTGCTTGCACAACGTTTACGAAATGGTATTCAGTAAAGTGCCAGGATGTGGTGGATACCGAAAAACTTCCTATTCCTCCCTCCTATGCCTCTTTTAAAAACACATTGGATTGTGCGAAGTTCCAAGATGTACAAATACTCTACGGATGTTCTGGTGAGACCGTTGAAGGCTTTCGTTGCACAGACGATGTGCTGAAGTATACTGCAGAGCTAAACTTTATAAAGTCTCACATACACCGTGAAGTAAAAGAAACAACGCGTGCAGAAGAGAAGCAGCAGGTATGGATAATGAGTCTTGCTGATGGGTGGTGTGACAAGCGGTATTACGTCATGCTACACCATGTCGATTACTCATACCCTACGACTGAAAATGTGAATCTCGTGATCATGGACAATCTTAAGTATTTTTATCACTATATTAACGTATATCATGATGAGGTTCGTAGTGAGGTTGTGGCTAGTGCCCTGCGTGAATTTTTAACAGAGTTTAGAGACGAGTATCGTTTGATGGGCAGAAGGAAAAATATGAACATATGTTCCTCTCAAATAGTGCGCCGGAGTGTGGAGATGTTTAGTAAAACATAAAATGTTCCTAGTTCTTATCCAAACTGTCTGGTGCGTAGGCTGGTAGTGATGAAATTAATTCTTGTACCGAAATATGTACAACAATTCGACTCGCGGTCATACGAACAAGCCCATTCACGTATCATCGAGTCAGCCGCCCGTCGAACCATTCCTGCCTACCTGCGTGCCTCACACGGCTCATAGTTATCTCAGAGCTTGAGCCGAGTGGACGTGCGCTCCTCGAATACGATGGAACTTCCTTTGAGCAGCATTCTCAACGCCTCGTACGATGTGTCCGTGACGAAATCGTTGCGCGTGTTCAGGCGTAATTCCGGTACCATTAGCTATGTACTGGAAACGGAATGTAGACCGACAAACAAACGGGTTTATTTAAGTATCGAGGAGATGAATAGAATCTTCGTGATAGTTGAGAAGTGGAGTGAAGATCGTTATAAAATACCTGCTAACGTAGGTACAAGAAGAGAGCAGATTAGTGACGCACCCTCATACGCCGTTGTATGTACGTTGTGTATAAATAACGATCGGCCGTGCATTGATATACGGCTGATGTGGAAGAATGCTTCTGATAATAACGCTCTTGTTCCTACGCGAAACCGTTTCATCCTCGACAGAATGTTTGAAATCGTCGGATTCCGAAGCTGAAACCTATATTAGACGCGCGTGTTACGGACATGCTTTATTTTGATACAGTACTTGAATACGCCTACACCGCTCTGCTCGATGGGTTTACCGAGTGTAGGGCTGGTGAGAATGGTCTAGAGCTGGACGTTTATTTAAAAAGTTTAGACTCTTTGAAATACCATGAACTTTGGTACAAAGCAATTGATCGGTACAAGGCTGAGCTCACCTACACCGTTCACCCTGAAGAACTATTTCTTTATATAACGCGCAGTTGTCGTAACGATTTAGAAGATTATTTCAATTGCCGCTATGTTGAGTGAGTTCACGATTGAAAAGCTCGAGTCGGTAGAAATAAACCCTCGATTGGAAAAGCGTGTTTATAAACTTGTTTAATAATGTAGCTAACGATGAACTCTTTGTGCGTGCTTTTGATTGTATTCTAGACGTATTTAAAGATGACTTACCAACCGGTTGTAAAGTGGGAACAAAAATAGTACTGAACGATATGAAAGCCCTTCATATCGAATACAGGTTTCCCTATACTTTAAGCGGTGAAATATTATTAAGCCGCATATACTGCGTAATGCAGAGCAATAATGATGTAATTGTAAACTCGATTAAGACCGAGTTTAGTATTTTGAAAAAAAAGTGAAATGTATTTATATATATTTTGCGTGATATTTCCCTGTACGATTATATGCATATTCTATTATTATTGAAATGTATATTTATTTCTATTTGAAATGTATATTTATTTTATATACTCGATTAAGACCGAGTTTAGTATTTTTGAAAAAAAAGTGAAATGTATATATAATATTTTGCTTGATATTTCTCCTGTACGATTATGTACATATTTCTATTGAATTGTATTTATATATATT